>CM046441.1:52982614-53482847 GCA_025506515.1 Flaveria trinervia
GGATCAAATAACAAGTTTGATGCAAGCTGCATCAAAACGTAGAGCAAGTTTACTTATACTCGTTTACTTTATTATCAAGTGCTTCCTAAATCAAAACTTCTCAAACAGACAACACCATTAAAGCAACTATAACATCTTAAATCTTGCAGAAACACACACAGACACCCTCCCCAACATCACGTCTTACAAATGAATCAGAATCAATCCTTCTACGATGGAACTTGTGGAATCAGAAAAATCCAATTAGGAACCATCATACATGCTAACGTTGGCTTATATGCCGTCATGATTTAAGCAGCATTTGACCTAGAACTACTGCTAACAAACATTACAAAATCATAAACTTAAAAGCAAGCAATTTTGCATCAAATGGTTCATTTTAAAAGGTTGTAGCACATCATATCATTCATGGGTTCAGTAGAGCTTCCATTTCGGAGGAGAACATATGACAGAAGTGAATGAAACAATTATAACAGAAAACATGCAACCGAACAAGTGCGAAGATGAAACAAATAGTTGCAAAGTAAAGAAAAAGGAACCTCATTTTAAATGCTTGATCCCCGACTTTGAGCATTCGATTTGTGAAAGACAAGTATGTACTTGTAGATGCTGCTGCCCAACAATCTCTTTTCCTCGTTTCTTTTTTTTGTTTAAATGGGTATTTTTAGGATTTTGTTATGGTTTTTGTGTTGTTTCCAAAAATGTTTTGAATTAAAGGTAATTCGGGGTTGCTTGATAATTTTTAATTGATTAAGTATCGAGTAAATAAAATGTCTGAACGATTAAATGCTGAACTATTAAGAGATCTAAATCATTGATAATTAGTATATCGTTTAAATATTCAAAGTCAAAAGTCTGACCGATTCAGATAATAAGTCTTAACCATTCAACATTATACCTTTTAACCATTTAACATTAGTATAATGCTTAACCATTTAGAGACAAATGTTTGAATCATTCAGATATTTGTTTGTGAAACAAACAATCTAAACTATTAAGTGTTGAACCATTTCGCTGAACCATTAAGATGTTGATTTAGACGCTGTCAAACAACCCTTAAAATGAATCTATCTACGTGACACAACACAGTGATTAAAGCCATTGATTCTGTAAATCCCAAATACGGAACCCATTCTCGGCTAACTTCGTGACCACCCCTATTCTGCTTTTCATATTTACAGATCTATCAAAATTTTTTTGATTCCGTAAATTGATTTTACAAAACCATCACAAACATGAACATATTCTTTAGGTTATCATTATTACTCTAATCCTCTAATTCGTAAACGTGGGTACGAAACCCCAACCATAAATTTTACCTGATTTGATTTTTTTTTAACTTTTGATTCTACACATTTTCAATACATCCAAAGATCTCTAAAGGTTTTCAAGAATATAGTATATTTTATTCTATTTTGACTTTGTAAGTTTAGGTTGATTTTGGTTGTCAAGTAGATTTATTATGTAGGTGTAGGTTTATGTTGATTGTTAAGTAGGTTTATTATGTAGGTATAGAATATGTTGGTTTTGAAGTTGTCTTAAGATTATATATATATACATATATATATATATATATATATATATATATATATATATATATATATATATATATATATATATATATATATATTATATATATATATAAGGTCTAGGATTAGTAGATCTAGTTCATTTTGTATAGGCTTAGTACTTGAATTAATATCTGTAATGAATGGTTGTAATTCATTATTGTGTATGCATTAAATATATAGGTTAACCTATGTATATGTGTGTTGATTTATGTATGTTTGTAGATACCAAGATTATACTTTGTCAAGTTTAGAAATTGACTAAGTGTAAGAAACATCTACGGATGAACATTTTGTTCTTCCGTAGATATGTTTCTTACAAGTAACAAACATCCGAAGATCATCTGCGAATGAACCATCAACCAGAGTAAAGTGAGAATTCCAAGTCAAGATTCCTGCGGAAGAAACAGTTTGCTACGGAAGAACAAGATTCCAGCAGAAGAACAGTTTGCTTCAGAAGAATAGTTTGCTGCGGAAGAACAAGATTCCTGTGGAGGAACAGTTTGCTTCGGAAGAACAACCAACTACGGAAGACAATACTCCTGAGGAGTCCAAACACTTGCACTCAAACAATACAAGTGTTACAAGTCAGTTATGCGAATCCCAAGAAATCCGGAGATTCCTTAACAGAAACAATTCAAATCCTAAGAGATCTGATGTTTCCTTAACATAAACATCAATGTCTATATATTTGGATCCTAGGTTTCAAATCAATGAACGGTAACAGCAATACGACGAATCCATAACAGAAAAACATCACACCATCAAACCCTAGCAGCCGTCACATCAATTCAATATCATTCGTTCTTAGTTATTTGTGATCATTAATGTGTTTTTAATGAAATACATTTGATTTAAACTGATCATTAGTTGTATTTCATCAAACGTGTTCTTGAATATTTATTGATATTGATAAACATTTAATACGAACAATTAAACCAATCCAACGTTGATTTCGCAAACATTGACTTGACATCAACTAACGTTGATAATTCCTGACTGCGATCATTGGATTCACAATATATATATATGTGTGTGTGTGTGTGTGCGCGCACGCGCGTGTGTGTGTCTCTATGTGTGTGTGATTGGTTGGTTGGTCATTGTTTGTAGTAAAATTTTCCAAGCTAATCTCAGAATGTCTTTATTTTCATCATTTATACTTTCTAGTTAAATTATATTGGGTTGGTGATGATTCATACCAACTTGAGGTTATTATGAGTGATGAATCAACAAAATCAGAATTTTTTTATTTATGGGGTTAAATTTAAACATATTGACTTGGGGGTAAATATTCTCGATAATTAAGAGATTATGAAGCTGCTGATTTTTATGATGAAGACTACATGGATGTATGGAATGAAGAAACAAAAGAAATCCATGGTGGCATGTTCTTTAATCAAAAGATGGTCTGACGCATGTGGTGCGTATGGAATGTTGCATGTAACAGGGAAATGTTTGTTGTTGAAAGTAAAAGTGATGTGTATAGAGCAAAATGCTAAACAACTATCCCCAATTATTACAGTGATCTTCCCATTGGTCCTGAATGTAGTTAGTTTGTGTATGCTATTACTCCAACATCACAACATGTGGAGAATATCTAGATGGGTCAATGCACACAACTGCTTAGGTAGTGTTGTTGGTAACAACAGAGGCTTGAAATCTAGAGATATTGTAAATCACATCATTCACTTTATTCGCTAATACCTACTTTTCCCATCAAGCAAATTCAGGCACACATAAAAGACACGCTGAATGTTGATGTTTCATAATAAGGCATCACCCTGGCTTCATGACACCCCAGCTTCACGACACCCCGGCTTCACGACACCACGGGAGAGCGACCGATTGGTACGCGTTTATTCACTTTTTATTTGCTTGTCTTGAAAGATGTTTACGCAACGGAAAAACATTTCACAATTCACAAAATAAATAACTCTGATGATTTATAAAAAAACTTTCTTACATTCATTGGGGATTAAATACCCAAAATTTTACATAACATCGTTGAAAACAATGTTTACAAAATTTTCTATCTATTGACGGATATTCGAAACTTGCCAAAAGATCTATGCCTAGGAAACTTAGTCCTTCAAGCACTATTCTTGCTAATATGTTCATCACAGGTTTCCATTCCTAGGATTCATAGTCCATTTAGCACTATCGCCTAACTAAACATATTTAATCATGTTTACCTGAAAAGGTTTGAAAATAATACATCATCGGAATCGCTGGTGAATACATTTAATATGACACAAAAATATTTTGGCATGAATAACGATAAACAGTTAATCATAAATTAACGGTAAACCACACATTTAGCAGTCTATTTCAACTGCCTCCATATATACTTGTATTAGTGCTCAGACAGTCTTACTACGAGACTCTTCGGATCTGCACTAGTCTAAACCAGCCCTAGTATGGGTTTTTCACCCATCCCCAAGATATAATTTGATCAAACATCCATATACTTCTAGTCTAAATGTTTTAGTAGAATACCTCTATGCATTAACATGGTTAATGTACTAATGCCATTTTTGCAAAACAAAATCATTTGAGTTTTGAAAGTATTAAACGTATTCACCTAGTATGTTGAACAGAGCCTCTAAACTTGATAAGCTGACCTCGAAGTAACTTAAGGATTAAGTTACGAGCCTCTAATACCTTGATTAAATCAGAACTTTCATACTTGTTAGTTAGAGCATCTACACTGTTTCTTAATCTCAGGTTATGTTGTGGTGTTCAAGAGGTAGTAGAGGGTTTCGTATAAGGAAGACGATCAAGGTTATGAAATGAAATAAAGCACATACATCTATTTATATATGGATATTTCTTAGTCCTTAAGTATTTCGTACTTATTAAGTTTTTATCCAAAGTCCAAAACTTAACAATTAAGTTTTATATTTATTCAAAACTTAGCCATTAAATTTTATATTTTATCCAAGACTTAGCTATTAAGCTTTATCCAAAACTTAGCCATTAAGTTTCCTTTTAATTTTATCTAAAACTTAAGTATTAAGTTTTATCCAATACTTAATTGTTAAGTTTTATCTTAATTATTAAGTTATATGCGAAAGTTTAGACACTAAGTTTTATCTAAGACTTAGTCATGAAGTCACGCTTGAAACATAACCATAATTATTTAATTGACAAACATAATATGAAAATTTTGCAGGTGTTACATCCACCCCACCTTTATTTAAATCTCATCCTTGAGATTTATTGGAATAAGTGTGGATATTTCTTTTTCATTTCCGACTCTAGTTCCCCATATATTCAGGACCTCGTCTTGAGTTCCATTTTACCTTTACCATACTAGTTTCTTTCTTTTCAAATGTTTTTTCTTAACGGTCTTCAATTTGTAGAGGTTGTTCGATAAATTTCAACTTTTCGTTAACTTCTACATCTTGTAATGACATTACCAGAGATTCATCAGCCAAACATTTACGTACGTTTGACACATGAAATACATCGTGTACTCCATTCATCTCACTTGGTAATTCTAGTTGATAGGCTACTGGTCCGATTTGTTTTAAGAATTTAAAGGGTCCAACAAATCGAGGACTTAACTTTCTGTTCTTTCCGAATCGTACAATGCCTTTTTGTAACACCCGGTTATTTCCCTTGAAGCCAAAGAAAGAAGAAAAAGAGAAAGAAAAGAAATAAAGTCCAAAGTCAAGGGACCGAACTTGCCAAACGGGAAAAACTTGAATGAGTGGGAGTATAAGAGGGGGAAGGCAGCCAACACCTTCCCCCACACTCACAAAATTCGGCCAAAGAGAGAAGAGAAGGAGAAAAGAGGTTTCAAGCTTCGGTTTTCATGGATTCGAGCGTGAAAGTTGAGGTGTAGCGGGTTGGATTGAAGCTCTACTCGACGGGGTTGTTTGTGTGAGTTCTAGGACCCCTCTTTTACATGTTTTCAACTGATTTGGAGCTAGAACACATAGTAAAACTTGTTTTTGAAATGCGTGTATTGAACCCGTATGTATGTGTATGTGTGTGATGTGAGTGGGGTTTGTTTTCGGGCTTGTATTTGCCTGAATGGTGTTGTGGTATGTATTACTAAGGTTTAAGATGGTTGATTTGGGCTTAGAATAAGTTTGAGAGGGTTTGCAGGTTGAAAAGTGCAGATTGGGTTCGGGATGAACTGCATTCTGCATCAGCTAGGGCTATGCGACCAAATGGCATGCGACTGAGGTTCATTTGCATGCGAGTCGTGCGACTGGAGCCCATATGCTTGTGAGTCGTGCGACTGAGGTTCATTCGCATGGGGGTCATGCAACTGAGGTCCATACGCCTAGGTCCATCCGCATTGTGTCCATTCGCATAGGATCCATCCAAATTGTGTCCATTCGCATAGGATCCATCCGCATTATGTCCATTCGCATAGGATCCATCCGCATAGTGACCATCCGCATTGGTCCATTTTCATAGGCCCAATCGTCTGGTGTTCATCCGCATAGTGTCCATTCACATAGGATCCATCCGCATTGTGTCCATTCGCATTGGATCCATTCGCATTGTGTCCATTAGCATAGGATCCATCCGCACTGTGTCCATTCGCATGGGATCCATCCGCATAGTGACCATCCGCATTGGTCCATTTTCATAGGCCCAATCGTCTGGTGTTCATCCGCATTGTGTTCAGTCTCCTGGGAGGCCATGCGACTGAAGGGTGCCCATACGCCCAAGTAAGGCTTGTGCGCCCAAGAGAACATTTACTTGACTTTTGGGGAGAGTGCAGATGTAGGTTTTGACGTAGGAGATTCCCGGGGGTTCATGTAAGTTGAATTTTGAGGTCATAGGCGTTATGATGGGCATGGATGATGGTGTATGATGGTGTATGTTTATGCATGATGTATGATGATGGTATGTGTGATGTATGCATGATGGTGTCGTGTATGGTGATGCTATATGTTTATGTTGATGTTCCTGTTTATTGTATGTTATTTTCCCATGGTTTTATGTTGAATGTTAATGAACGAAATGAAAAGTATTATGTAACGTAAAGTGGAAGCTAATGAAAAGAGGAACGTAATGAAAGAATGCATGCATTAATGAACGAATGAACGTAAGAAAGTCTTGCAAGCCAATGTATGGAGGTTCACACTCAATGAGGAGTGTTAGCTCAACTGTGTGCGGGTTAGCTACCCTATGGGGATGTACACTGGGGCTTAATCCGTGTGATTAAGTAAATGTATGGAGTTCACACCCAATGAGGGGTTGTCAGCTCAACTGTATACGGGTTAAATACCCCATGAGGATGCACACAAGGGTTCAATCTTTGTGATTGACCAGATGTATGGGGTCCTTGTCACTTAACCTTAGATGAATTGTTTGGTGCTCTAGAGGGGGGTTAAGCACATGACAGGACCTAGATGAAAACGAAAGATAATAAAAGTACGAAATGAACGATGACGAAGATAATAAATATTATCTATGTGTACGTATGATGTGTGATCACGTTCTAAGACTGTTATGATTTGAAAGAAAGTAAAGGACAATTTATTAATGAATGATAAAGTATGTTTTATTATAAAACTAGAACTCACTCAGCAACATTAACTTTTATGTGTTTCCAGTTGGCAGGTAATGTTGCTAAGGATGGCATGGGGAAGCTACTTGGCATTTTGGGTGGCATCTTTTGTTTAATGATTTTTTTATTGTAATGCGAACGAACGATGTTTTGAAATGACTGATTGTATTAACTTGCAAAAGAATTTATAATGAAATGAAAAGTTATTTTAATGTTCCGCTATGATGTTTTATGAAAGTTAAATGTAACTATATGTTTTATGAGCAATGATTGGCTAGCTATAAGCGTCCCGGGAACGGGCCTTACAAGTTGGTATCAGAGCCAAAGTTTAAGTGAAACGGGTAAATTTTCAAAAGAAACCTTAACTTAACTGAAAACGGGCCGAAAAGGAAGGGATGCAAGTATGAATAGCTACGTGCCATCAGGTATTCTCATAATGTAAACCGGTACTATGTGCGCATGTTATGTGGTTATGTGTTGTTTGTAGATTTAGATACTGATGTAGCCAGGACATGTAATGCTTGGGGTATGAAGAGTAAAGTAAGTGGCTAATTGCAACTAGCCACTATAATTAGGGACTTACTATACTTGACATAAACTAAGCTGTTACTTTGAATGACCGTGTTGGTGTTTGAATCTTTTAGTGTGTGTGTGGATGGCCGATGGTAGATCTTCGAAAGCTTCACGTGGTGGAGGTCATGGTGCTGAACCACGACCCAAAAGAGGAAGACCCAGAGTTGAAAAGGTGGTTCATGAAGAACCCGAGACCCCTCATCCGGAGGGCGGTGATGAGAGCGCCAATTTGAGAGCCTCAGTAAAAGAGACTATTATGGAAGAAGTTCATTAGGTCATGTATACAATCTTACCGTTTGTGGTGACCGAAGTTATCAAGGATGTGAGGGAAGGATAAAGGAATGAAAGAAGTAGACCTACGGGCGAAAGAAGACAGCCCGAGATTGAGACGGTTCTATACAATGACGAAGAAGAATAGGAAGAAGAGGAGCCTATGCCACAGGCGGCACGAGGCTGTAACTATGGGGTGTTTCAATGATGCAAGCCCCCTACTTTTGATGGTAACGACACTACCGCTACTGGTCACCGGTGGGTGAGAGAAATGGAAGCTGTTTTGAACATCAACGAGTGCCAGGAAGATCAGAAAGTGAAGTTTGCTGCCCACTCTTTCATGGACTCAGCTTTATGCTCGTGGGACAATATTATCCAAGCTGAGGGAAGTCGGGCCATTAGGAGGATGAGATGGCTTGAACTAAAGAAGTTGTTGATTGAGGAGTTTTGTCCTCATAGGGAAATGGACAAGGTTGAGAGGGAGTTCCTGTAGTTGGAGGCGGGGACGATGACACACCAGCTATACACCACCAAATTTAATGATATGGCACGTCTGGTGCTGGACCAAGTGACACCCTTTTCATGAAAGATTGTTTGATGAGCGAGAGGTGGTGGTGGTTAAGGCAAGCAAGAAGGGTGGTGGTGAGAGGTTTGGTCAGGGTGGTGCGTCGACGAGTAACAAGAAGGCACGGGTGGACGATCGCCGTGTGGTCACGTCTGGTGTAGGATCGAAGAAGTGTGGAAAATGTGAGAAGGAGCATAGTGGCGAGTGTAGGTGGAGATTGAATGTCGGCTTCAAGTGCGGGCACACAGTTTTGCTCCTATAGATCTCCTCTCTAGTTGGTCAAGGGTACACACTTCTTTTTTTTAATTTTTTTCCTTTCCGTTCTTACCATATCATAGGCAGTTGGGTTGCGGGAAGCTTGGTCATATGGCCAGAGATTATGGGGCTATGAGGTGTTTCAACTATAGGGAAAGTGGTCACATGGGTAGGGAATGTAAGAAGCCGAGGGCTGAGGGTTCTGGGGTGAAGAAGACTGGAGGAGAAGGACCGAAGGCGAGTGTCAGAGCATTTACGATGACACAGGAGGAGGCTAGGACGGACCTTGATGTTGTGTCAGGTACGTTTCTAGTAAACCAAACTTTAGCCTCCATGTTATTTGATTCTGGTGCGAGTAAAAGTTTTATTTCTGCTGCTTTTTGTGCTAAATTGCCTGTTAGTAGTAGAAGTGTTGATGCGTCCTTTGATGTAGAAACTGCCATAGGTAAGTCTACCATGATTTGTGAGATGATAGAAGACTGTGATGTGGAACTAAAAGGTCATAAATTTCTTGTTAGACCATTCGTGATGACCTTAGGTGGTTTCGATGTAGTTCTTGGGATGGATTGGTTAGCGGATTACGAGGTGAACATTGTGTGTCGTAAGAGATGATTCGACTGACAGCGCCTGACGGGAGTAAGGTGACGGTTTATGGGGATCGGGTCACAACGATCCCAAAAATAATCTCAATGGCAGTGGCGGGAAAGTGCATGAAGCGAGGATGTAGTGCCTATTTGGCTTATGTGAAGGATGTAGAAACACCCATACCACAACTGTCTGATATACCGATTGTGTGTAACTTCCCAGATGTGTTTCCCGAAAACTTACCTGGAGTGCTGCCTGACCGAGAGATCGAGTTTTAGATTGATCTGGTACCGGGTGCCCAACCTGTTGCCAAGGCACCGTATCGGTTGGCTCCTACTAAGATGAAAGAATTGATGGACCAATTGCAAGAGCTACTCGATAATGGGTTTATTAGACCGAGTATCTCCCCTTGGGGTGCTCGGTCCTGTTTGTGAAGAAGAAAGACAGTAGCATGAGGATGTGTATAGACTACCGTGAGCTAAACAAGTTGACGATAAAGAATCGATACCCCTTACGAAGAATTGATGAGTTGTTTGATCAGCTTCAAGGTGCTAGCTGGTTTTCAAGGGTAGATCTTTGATCTGGCTACCATCAGCTAAAGGTGAAGGAGCAGGATATCCCTAAAACAGCTTTTCACACGCGTTATGGTCACTACGAGTTAACACGTTAGCTGCTTTTATGGATCTAATGAATCGAGTGTGTTGGCCGATGTTGGATAAATCCGTGATTGTGTTTATTGATGATATCTTGATTTATTCGAAGAGTGAGATAGAGCATGCCGGTCACATTCAGGAGGTTTTGGAGATGTTGAGGAAGGAGAAGTTGTACACCAAGTTCTCCAAGTGCCCATTTTGGTTGCGCGAAGTTCAGTTCTTGGGTCACGTGGTGAATCCCAAGGGAATTATGGTGGACCCGACAAAGGTGGAGGCGGTGATGCAATGGAAGTCTCCAAAGACGCCATCCGAGATTTGTAGCTTCTTGGGTTTGGTGGGCTACTATAGAAGATTCATTGAAGACTTCTCTAAGATCGCTTCTCCACTAAACAAGTTGACCTAGAAAGATGTAAAGTTTGTATGGGGTCAAGCTCAAGAGAAGGTGTTCGAGGAATTGAAAGCGAGGTTGACTCAAGTTGTTGTTCTGTCATTATCCGATGGAAGTGAAGATCTGGTGGTCTATTCTGATGCTTCCTACTCGGGATCGGGGTGTGTGTTAATGCAGAGAGGGAAGGTTATAGCCTATGCATCCTGACAGTTAAAGGTTCATGAGGTCAATTATCCTACTCATGACTTGGAGCTAGCAGTTGTGGTCTTTGCGTTAAAAATTTGGAGGCACTACCTTTACGGGATGAAGTGCACCATATTCACTGCCACAAGAGCCTATACTTCTTTGAGCAGAAAGATTTGAACATGAGGCAGAGAAGATGGTTGGAGCTTATAAAAGTTTATGATTGCGAGATCCATTACCATCCAGGCAAAGCCAACGTGGTGGTGGATGCCCTTAGCCGGAAAGAGAGACCCAAACCGATTCGGGTGAAAGCTTACAAGTTGATCATGAACTCCGATGTGATGAAGCAAGTCAAAGACTTTCAAGATAAGGCATTGAAAGAAGATCATCTTAACTCTGAAAGAATGAGAGGTCTAGTTGTGGAATTGGGTGAAAACACGCTTGGTGTTAGAACTCGATTTGGACGGACGTTGATTCCTCGTTTCGGGGATCTACGTGTGAAGATCATGGATAAAGCTCACAAGACTCGATAATCCATTCATCCTGGTGCCACAAAGATGTATCAAGACATGAAGAAAGATTATTGGTGGCCGGGTATGAAGCGTGATGTGGTGGAGTATGTGAGTAAATGCCTTACTTGTTTACAAGTGAAGGCTGGGCACCAAAAGCCGCATGGTAAGATTCAACCTTTGGATATACCGGAATGGAAGTGGAGCACATCACCATGGATTTCATTACAAAGCTGCCGCGTACCCCGAAAGGGTATGATGCCATATGGGTGATAGTTGACCGTTTGACGAAGAGTGCTCACTTCCTACCGATTCGCGAGTCATATTCATCCGAGAGGATGGAGGATCTATTCATCAAGGAAATTGTAACTCGTCATGGTGTGCCGGTGTCCATTGTGTCTGATCGTGACACCCGTTTACATTTAAATTTTGGAAGAAATTCCATGACGCGATGGGGATGAGGTTACATATTAGCACGACTTATCATCTCCAAAAGAATGGTCAGTCAGAAAGGACCATTCAGACATTGCAGGATATGCTTCGGGCATGTGATATCGATTTTGGGGGAAGTTGGGATGACCACTTACCGTTAGCGAAGTTCTCATAAAACAACAGCTATCATGCTAGTATTGGTATGCCACTTTATGAGATGCTATACGTTAAGAGATGCAGGACACCCGTCTGTTGGGGTGATACTCGTCAGAAAGAGAAGCGTCGAGGTGATCGAGGCTACGACTGAGAAGCTTGAAAAGATCAAGGCCTTCATGAAGGCAGCCAAAGATAGACAGAAGTCGTATGTTGATAAATGATGTAGACCGATTGAGTTCCAGGTGGTGACAAGGTTATGTTGAAAGTCTCACCTTGGAAAGGTATCATTCGGTTCCGAAAGCGGGGCAAGTTGAGCCCGAGATACACATGGCCTTTCCGAATCATTGCTAGAGTAGGAGAGGTGGCCTATAGATTGGAGTTACCAGATGAGTTAAGTGGAATTCACCTGACATTCCATGTATCTCATCTGAGGAAATGTTTAGCAATGAAGATGTGGTTGTACCACTGGAAGATAACAAGGTAGATGAACGGCTCAACCGGTGGCAATCATTGATCGAAAAGAGAAGAGGCTGAGGAATAAAGTGGTTCCTCTTGTGCGTGTGCAGTGGAAGCACATGAAGGGATCCGAGTCTACGTGGGAGACTGAAGAAGAGATGAGACAGCATTACCCATGTCTGTTTGAGGAATAACAGGTTTCAGGGACGAAACCTATTTAAGGGGGTGGACTTGTTACACCCGGTTATTTCCCTTGAAGCCAAAAAAAGAAGAAAAAACAGAAAGAAAAGAAATAAGGTCCAAAGTCAAGGGACCGAACTTGCCAAACGGGAAAAACTTGAATGAGTGGGAGTATAAGAGGGGGAAGGCAGCCCACACCCTCCCTCACACTCACAAAATTCGACCAAAGAGAGAAGAGAAGGAGAAAAGAGGTTTCAAGCTTCGGTTTTCATGGATTCGAGCGTGAAAGTTGAGGTGTAGCGGGTTGGATTGAAGCTCTACTCGACGGGGTTGTTTGTGTGAGTTCTAGGACCCATCTTTTACATGTTTTCAACTAATTTGGGGCTGGAACACATAGTAAAACCCGTTTTTGAAATGTGTGTTGAACCCCTATGTATGTGTTTGTGTGTGATGCGAGTAGGGTTTGTTTTCGGGCTTGTGTGTGATTGACCGAATGGCATGCAACTGAGGTTCATTCGCATGCGAGTCGTGCGACTGGAGCCCATACGCTTGTGAGTCTTGCAACTGAGGTTCATTCGCATGGGGTCATGGGACTGAGGTCCATACGCCTAGGTCCATCCGCATTGTCTCCATTCGCATAGGATCCATCCGCATTGTGTCCATTCGTATAGGATCCATCCGTATTGTGTCCATTCGCATGGGATCCATCCACATTGTGTCCATTCGCATAGGATCCATCCGCATAGTGTCCATTTGCATAGGATCCATCCGCATTGTGTCCATTCGCATGGGATCCATCCGCATAGTGACCATCCGCATTGGGTCCATTCACATATGGCCCAATCGCTTGGTGTTCATCCACATTGTGTTCAGTTGCCTGGGAGGCCATGCGACTGAAGGGTGCCCATACGCCCAAGTAAGGCTTGTGCGCCCGAGAGAACATTGTTTATTTACTGACTTTTGGGAGAGAGTGCAGATGTAGGTTTTGACGTAGGAGATTCCCGGGGGTTCATGTAAGTTGAATTTTGAGGTCATAGGCGTTATGATGGGCATGGATGATGGTGTATGATGTTGTATGTTTATGCATGATGTATGATGATGGTATGTGTGATGTATGTATGATGGTGCCATGTATGGTGATGCTGTATGTTTATGTTGATGTTCCTGCTTATTGTATGTTATATTCCCATGGCTTTACGTTGAATGTTAATGAATATGTTAGGATCAGTGATCTATGTTTGATTGATTAGAGAGTATAGCAGCGGAATTCTAACAATGAATTAGCCAATTCACAAGAACTAAAAGATATTCAATGAAGAACAAAAACGGTTATAGATAGAGAGAATTCTGCAAATATATTTCATTCAATATTCGCTTTCGTGGTAACGGAATGTCACACTTACAATTAGGTCGACACCTCTTATATAAGAGATGTGACGTCTGCTGATGTCACTTGATAGTGACATCTAACAGAATTATTCCAACTGAAACACAACTACTGAAGATGTCAAAACAGCTGACATCTTCTTACAAAAATACTAAGTGTTATCAGTTACTATAACTACTGAAAAACATAAAACTACTGATACTACAACGACTGAAGAACAAGCTCTTCAGTCGTTTTACAAAACTACTGAAAGTAAAACATAAAACTACTGATATCACAACTACTGAAGAAGTACTCTTCAGCTGTTGTGACAAACTACTAAAACTTCAGTACTTGGTCTTCAGACTTGAACTTCAGACGTTTCATCAGCTGATGACTTCAGTAGATATCATCAGCTGATGTCTTCAGTCTTTGTCTTCAGACTTTATACACCAGTTGTTGATCTTCAGCACTTGTAGACTCTTCAGCTGTTGTACTTCAGTACTTTGGACTTCAGCTTCAGTACTTGTGTTCTTCAGCTGTTCAGCTTCAGCACTTGTGTTCTTCAGCTGTTCAGCTTCAGCACTTGTGTTCTTCAGCTGTTCAGCTTCAGCACTTGTGTTCTTCAGCTGTTCAGCTTCAGTACTTGTGTTCTTCAGCTGTTCAGCTTCAGCACTTGTGTTCTTCAGCTGTTGAACTTCAGCACTTTAGTCTTCGGCTGTTGAAGTCTTCAGCACTTGTTCTTCAGCTGTTGGAGTTTTCAGCACTTGTCAAACTGCTGATGAAGCCTTCAGCAGTTGTTGTGATATCATGTGGGACTTAGAGGTTTTCTGATCTTGGCTCATTGGTTCTTTTGGTCCAACAGAATAAAATGAAAAGTATTATGTAACGTAAAGTGGATATATTGAAAAGAGGAACGTAATGAAAGAATGCATACATTAATGAACGAACGAATGTAAGAAAGTCTTGCAAGAAAATGTATGGAGGTTCACACTCAATGAGGAGTGTTAGCTTAAAGATCACCGCCATCTCATGAATTGGGTATTATCGGCCGATGGCGAATAAGTCCTCACAACAAAGGTTAGGTGCTTGAGATCAGAATTGGTTACAGCAATACTCTTGCCGTGAGACTCTTTCGGTGTGTGGGTTATCTACCCCATGAGGATGCACACTAGGGCTTAATCCGTGTGATTAAGAAAATGTATGGAGGTTCACATCCAATGAGGGGTTGTCAGCTCATTTGTGTGTGGGCTAAATACCCTATGAGGATTCACACATGGGTTCAATCTTTGTGATTGACAAGATGTATGGGTCATTGTTGCTTAACCCTAGATGAATTGCTTGGTGCTCTAGAGGGGTGTTAAGCACATGACAGAACCTAGATGAAAATGAAAGATAATAAAAGTACAAAATGAACGATGATGAAGATAATAAATATTATCTATGTATACGTATGATGTGTGATCACCTTCTAAGACTGTTATGATTTGAAAGAAAGTAAAGGACGGTTATTAAACTAAAGATAAAGTATGTTTTATTATAAAACTAGAACTCACTCAACAACGCTGACTTTATGTGTTTCCAGTTGGCAGGTAATGTTGCTAAGGATGGCACGGGGCAGCTACTTGGCATTTTGTATGGAATCTTTTGTTTAATGTTTTTGCATTGTAATGCGAATGAATGATGTTTTGAAATAAATAATTTTATTAACTTGCAAAAGCATTTATAATGAAATAAAAAGTTATTTTAATGTTCCGCTGTGATGTTTTATGAAAGTTAAATGTAATTATATGTTTTATGAGCAATGATTTGTCAGTTGTAAGCGTCCCGAGAACGAGGCCTTACACTTTCCATGGTGACACTTTTAATAACATCTTGTCACCTACGTTAAATTCTAGTAGCTTATGTATTTTATTAGCATAACTCTTCTGATGATCATGAGATGTCTTCAATCATATTCTAATCTGTAGTACTTTATCGACTATCTCTTGGACTATTTTAGGTCCAGACACTTGATTCTCTTTGACTTCAGACGAGCACAAAGGTGTTCTACATTTTCTGCCATATAAGGCTTCAAATGGGGTTGCCTGAATGCTTGAGTGATAGCTATTGTTATATGAGAATTTCATTAGAGGTAGATGATTATCCCAACTCCCTCCAAAGTCTATCATACATGGTCAGAGCATATCTTCTAGCATTTGGATCGTTCTTTTGCTTTGCCCATCAGTTTGTGGATGATAAGCAGTGCTTAGATTTAATTGAGTTCCTAACGCTTTCTTAAACCTTTGCCAAAACCGAGACATAAAACGACTGTCTCTATCTAACATGATGGATAGTGGCACACCATGTAAAGTCACTATTTTATTGACGTACAATTGTGCTAACTTATCCATGCTAACAATTCTTTCATTGGAATGAAATGGGTGAACTTAGTTAGTCGATCAATGATAACCCAAATAGTATCATTCCCATGACTTGTTCGAGGAAGTTTAGTAATAAAGTCCATGGTTATCATTTCCCATTTCCAGACAAGTAGTTCAAGTTGTTGCGGTAAACCCGAAGGTTTTTGGTGTTTTGCCTTAACTTGAGAGCATGTAAGACATTTTGCAACATATAGTGCAATGCTCTTTTTCATACCTATCCACCAGTAATTTCTTTTATATTCTTATACATTTTATCACTCCCTGGGTGCATTGTATATCTCGACTTGTGAGCTTTTTCAAGTATTCTTTCTCTTAGATTGACAGCCATTATCACCCAGATTCTCTTATTTAACCTGAGGAGTTCATTGTCTCCTTTGACCAACTGATCAAGCATTCCCTTCATTCCTTCTTCTTTTTCTATCTCTTGTAGAGCTATTTTTAGAGCATTCTTCAATTGACTAAGTAAGTCGATTTGAAGATCAAGCCTTAAAGCCCGAAAGCCTTTTGTCTTTTCTCTTTCTTTTCTACTCAAGGCATCAGCCACAACATTGGCTTTACCATCATGATAATAGATTTCACAATCATAATCGCTAAGGATTACCATCCATCTTCTCTGTCTCATATTTAACTCTTTCTGACCAAAGATATATTTTAAACTCTTATGGTCAGTGTAGATAGTAAATTTGATTCCATACAGATAGTGTCTCTATATCTTTAGCACAAAGATTATGGTACCCAATTCCAAATCATGAGTTCGCATAATTCTTCTCGTGTGTATTTAGTTGATGTGATGCATAGGCGATAACTTTATTTCTTTACATTAACACACATCCAAGACCAATGTGTGAAGCATCACAATAAACGACAAAATCTTCAATACCATCAAGCAAAGTCAAGATGGGTGCATTTGTTAACTTTTCTTTAAAAGTATTGAAAGCTTCATCTTGTTTTGCTCCCCATTCGTACTTTGCAGATTTTCAAGTTAAAGATGTAAGATGGGCAGCGATTCAAGAAAATTTTTGGATGAATCGACGGTAGTATCCAGCCAATCCAAGGATACAAACTTCAGATGGGGATTTAAGGGTTTCCCATTTAGAGTTAGCCTCAATCTTGGAAGGATCTACTTGGATGCCTTTAGCATTGTTAACATGGCCATGAAATTGTACTTCGTAAGCCAAAATTCACATTTCGAGAATTTAGCATACAATCTCTTGTTTCTCAGTACTTCAAGTAGTATTTTAAGATGGTTCACGTGTTCATCTCGATCTTTGGAATAATAAGAATATCATCTATGAACACAATTATGAATTTATCTAACTAGGGTTTTGCAAATTCAATTCATCATATCCATAAAAGTTGTAGGGGCATTAGTGAGTCCAAATGGCATAACTGTTAACTCATAATGTCCGTATCTAGTTTGTAATGCAGTTTTAGGAATATCTTCTTCTTGAACTTTGAGCAGGTGATAACCTAAACTAAGATCAATTTTAGAAAAATAACACGCTCCCTGATCAAATTAATCATCGATTCAAGGAAGTGGATACCTATTTTTGATAGTTACCTTGTTCAGCTCATGATAATCAATACACATACGCATTGATCCATCCTTCTTCTTTACAAATAGAATTGGAGCTCCCCAAGGCGAAGAACTTGGTCGAATAAATCCCTTCTCTAACAGTTCATCTAACTATTTCTTAACTCTTTCATTTCAGTTGGAGCTAATCTGTATGGGGATTTAGCTATTGGTGATGTACCCGGTACTAGATAAATCCTAATTTAACTTCTTGATCAGGTGGAATCCCTGGCAATTCCACTGGAAAGACGTAAGTAAATTCGGCTACTACTAGCACGTCTTTAATCTTTTTCTTCGTTTTGTCATTTGATACATTGATCAGATATGCCAAACATCCTTTCCTTAAGCATTTGGTTGCCTTTGACATTGAGATTATTCTAACATGATTTGTTAGTTTGTCACCCTTGACAATAATCTCTTCTCCGGTACGCACGCAAAGTTTAATAAGCTTTTGATTACAAATGATATGAGCTTGGTTCAAGGCCAAGCAATCCATACCAAGTACCACATCAAATCCCGCTAATGTCACAAGCAAAAGTTTCACATGGATGACATGATTAGAAAGTGTAATACTACCATTATCTAAGGAATATCAGATTTTTACTAGATCTCCATTTGCGGTTTCAACTTCATAAGATTTGTCTAACTTTATGTAAGGCCCTGTTCCCAGGACGCTTACAGCTGGCCAATCATTGCTTACAAAACATACAATTACATTTAACTTTCATAAAAACATCGCAACGGAACATTTAAAATAACTTTTCATTCCAAAATAACTGCTTTTGCAAGTTAATACAATCATTCATTACACATTTTCATTTGTTCGCATCACAATGCAAAAACAGTAACAAAAGAATGCCATCCAAAATGCCAAGTAGCTTCCCCGTGCCATCCTCAGCAATGCTCACCTGCTAACTAGAAAATGCATAAAAATTTAGCGTTGCTGAGTGAGTTCTAGTTTAACATAAAAGCATACTTTACCTTCATTAAACCGTTCTTTACTTTAACATGTGATCACACATCATACGTACACATAGATAATATCATTATTGTCTTCATCACTCGTTCATTAACTTTCTTTCATTCATCGTACGTCATTATCATTCACATTCATTACATTCGTTCATATGTTCATCATTACTTCTTTTCATTCCATCATAGACCCCCGTCATGGCGCACAGCAGTCTGGCCACAGTACCTAGGGTAAGTTCAGGTGTACCATTGTCATGGCTATACCCTACCATCATGCATAAAGCTGATACTGGGCCGGGGTCCATCATAGACCCCCCGTCATGGCGCACAACAGCCTGGCCATAGTATCTAAGGCAAGCGACAAAGGTTCCATACATATGGTGAATAACAAAGAAAGACTCCGATGTGCATCCTTCTAGGGTAGCTAACCCGTACACCGTTGGGCTAACACCCTACAATGGGGTGTGTCCCGACAGACAAGGCTTGCAAGCCTTTCTTTACTTTCCATCATTCATTAATGCATGCATTCATTCATCATATTCCTCTTTTCATTATCTTCCACTTTACATTACATAATACTTTCATTTCATTTATTAACATCCAACGTAAAGCCAAGGGAAAATAAACATACATAATAAGGAACATCATCACAGTCATCATCATCATCATACAGGGCATCATACATACATAACATACATCATACATACCATCATGCATAAGCATCAAATATACATCATAACTGTTGAATTCTTTATGCCCAAGACACATAGAACATTGATGTGGTTAGTACGTCATGATCCAAGTCGGGTCATACCCAATAACAAGCTAAGCAAACACCAAATAATATTTAATTGATGATATGATCATACAATTAAATATATATACACCAATTTAGAAAATGGTTTTTCTAAATAAGTTGCATATGAGATTGAACAATTTATATGGATATTTTGTTTATAGATATTGTTTGCAATGTTATTTAAGTTACTTAAATAACATCAAATAATAAGAGAGTGTGTATGAGTTATTCAATTAAAAGGTTAATTATATGAATAACTTATATTAATGACTTGTTAATGTGTTTAATTAAGGTTTTAATTTTTGGGGGAAAAACCATTGTGAAATGGGGAATTCAGCCGCCCCCTTTGGTGTTGGCCTCTTTTCTTTTCCCTAGTTGTCTTGGAACAAACATTATAGACAAGTCATTCACTCAACTCACCTCTCTCTCTTACATGCAAAAACCTCAAGAAAGAAAAGGATTCTCTCATCTTGTTGAAGAGACTCACGGCTGAAACATTCCAGCAGCTCTTCTTTTGGTTTTCTTTGGGTGTTCAACTCCTAGCAACAAGGTGTTTGTGATATAGCTTGGGGTATGAAAGCTTGAGAGGACCTCCTTTGGTGCCTTAGTCATTTTATTGGAGCTAATCCTCTTCAATCTCTTTATTTTTGCTGCTGAAAAGGTAGTTTATGGTAGCCTCTTTATGTCTGTCCATAATGTATGTTTGTGTTTACATTGCTAGTCTTATTCACATAAAAAGATCCTTTGTTCTTGGGTTTTTTTTTCAACTTTGAAATATCAAGATGAAACCCGAAGTTTTCAGTTCATTAACAAAGTTATAAAGCTTGTTTCCGCTGCGTTTACACAAAGTTTAAATGGTTAAACTATGAATCTTGTTCTAACAACCCCAACATTGGCATCTAGAGCCGGTTATGTGGATAGCTAGCTTGTTTTGTCCTTGTTATATTTTGTTTTATGGGACTTTGAAACCCCATTTAGGGGCTGCTATGTTCATGTTTTATGAATCCCCAAACTTTCAAAGTTATATCACACATGCTTGTGATTAAACTTTGAAAGACATGTATGTTATATTTGTTGTTTGTTTGGGCAAGACGAAACCCGAAATTTCAGTTTGTGTTGGCTGAAATTTCGTGGGTTTTAAGTGGGGATTCATTGTTGGTTTGGATGATATGATCATTGTTTATTATGGTGCATAACCTAGCCCTTGACCTTGTGTTATTTGGATGTTTATTATGGTTGTATTTATTCATTCAATTGGGTTGTATAATCTTTTATTTGTGCTTGGTTTAAAGTGTAATTTATTTATTATTGGGCTGTAATAAATAGATTAGGTACTTTTCATTTTACTAGAAATCTTGTATTAGGATATATATCTTGTAATATGAAGATGTACGTGTTAGAAGCACAAAGGAAAGACACAAGAAACATGGAGCATTTGGATGCGGTTTCAAGTGGGAGGTTCATGGAACTTTTGTGTTGTGTTTTGTCCCTTAGGAATGTCTTATGGTCCACACTTGTGATGGAAAACAAGTGTGGCCACTTTAGATGCTATGGTTATGAACTTACATTTGGTTTATTCATGGTTGTTTGATTATGGTATTGTGGTTGATGACTTTACATATGATGTTTGCTTAACTATCCTTTCCATGATCATAACAACTATCTAAATGGGCTTTAATCATTAAAAGGTAATAAAAGATTATTAAAATTGTTTAATGATTTCAAAGATTAAAAGGGGTTTTAATCAATGTACCATAAGGTATCTTGTTTTGAAAACATACAAATATGTAAACATAATGTTTTCTAAACTTGTATTCTAATATCTCTACACCTTTTAACAAAAATAAGATCAACACTGTCCTTTTACACACACTTGAATCGCTTGGGAACTCTTAGTGGGATAAAGGTCACCTAACCATTTTGAGGGAACTTATGACTTGAGGTGAGAATGCCATATTCGTGGGATAAAGGTCACCTAACCGCTTATTTTGGCAAACTCACACGTGTGTGTAAGTAGGGTGTCTTGATTTGCAAACCATGTCAAATGGATCACCTACGATATGGTTTCCAAATGGTGTTGATGGGATTAACATGCCGACTTTACATATGATGTTTCAAGTCGATCCCATACCTCTAGAAGTTGCAAATGGTTGCAATCGTCAATCGTTGACCACCTTATTAATTTAAATCGTGGGATAAAGGTCACCTAACCACCATTTAAATGTAATGTTGGATTCTAGATTTTAATATGAAAATGACCTTATAAGGTATTAATTATTAAAATAACAACATCAAAAATACTAAAATTGATCTTTGTTAAATTTTGTAGATGGCCACCAATAATTATGATAATCACGATAATTCATCGACGTTCGCCCAATCTTTACAAGCGATTCTCCAAAAGGAACGTCTAAATCATAACAATTTTATCGATTGGTATCGAAACTTGAGAATCGTTCTCAAGCAAGAGAAACGATCATATGTTTTAGACGACCCTGTCCCTGATTAACCTAGTGAGGATGATGAGGAGGCCTATAATGATTGGATAAAGTACACTGAGGACTCTGTCCAAGTGTCTTGCCTTATGTTGGCAAGCATGACTCCGGATCTCCAGAAGGAGTATGAGCATCACGGAGCTTATGACATGATAACCCAACTGAAGGAAACGTTCCAACAGCAAGCAAGGGTTGAGCGCTTTGAAACGGTTCGAGCGCTCCATGCATGTCGTATGGACGACAACCAATCAGTTTCATCTTATGTGCTTAAGATGAAAGTTCACATTGACTGCCTTGAAAGGCTAAACTGTCCCGTCTCAAAGGAATTAGCCACGGATTTGATCCTCAATGGCCTTACCAAAAGGTTTGAGACGTTCGTGTTGAACTACAACATGAATGCTTGGGACAAAAGCATTGGTGAGCTTCACTCTATGCTCAAAACAGCTGAGGTGGCCATGGGTAAAAGGCTTTTACCCGTTCTCACCATCCATGAAGGTGGGAACAAGAAAAGGCCTCATCCCACACCCAAGGCAAGAGTTGCCAAGGGTAAGGGACCCGTAATGGGAAAGGGGAAAGGGGTGGCAAGGGTGCAACCCAAAGCACAGGAGAAGAGGCAAAAGGTTGCTTCTAATGACCCATGCTTCAAGTGTGGGGAGATTGGACACTGGGCAAGAAATTGTCCTGTCCATCTCCAAGAGTTGAAAGCAAAGAGGGATGCCGGGCAGACCTCAGGTACTACATACATGATCCATATTGATTTAAACTTAATATCCTCCAACACATGGGTATTAGATACGGATGTGGAACTCACATTTGTAATTTGTTGTAGGGGTTCAAAAGAAGTAGCAACTTCAACAAAGGGGATGTTAGCCTCTATATGGGCAATGGGGCTAAAGTTCAAGTTGAAGCCCGTGGTGACTACATCTTGAAACTTCCAAATGGTTTGGAACTAATTTTGTACAATGTTTTGTGTGCTCCTAGTTTGACTAGGAACATTATTTCCATAGCCCTATTAAAACATTTTGGATATGTATTATCATTTATTGGAAATAAAATCCATGTTTCTTTGAATGACATGTTTTACTTTAAAGCTATTCCCATCAATGGTATCTATGAATTGGTTCGTGAAAATACATTGAATGATAGCTTATTGTACCAAACTAGTACCAAGAAACTCAAGTCGGATTTGAGTAATACTTATCTTTGGCATTGCCGTCTTGGTCATATAAACAAGAAAAGAATACAAACATTACAAAAGAATGGTCTTTTAAAAACAAATGAATGTGATTCATTTGATGTATGTGAGTCTTGTTTACAAGGTAAAATGACCAAGGCACCTTTTAGTGGCAAAGCCGAAAGGGAAAAGGATTTATTAGGTATCATACATTCGGATGTATGTGGTCCTTTTAAACCTATGACAAGGTACAATGAAAGATACTTCATTACCTTTACTGACGACTATAGTCGATATGGGTATGTGTACTTGTTAAGACACAAAGATGAAGCTTTTGAAATGTTCAAGATCTTTCAAAATGAAGTACAAAATCAACTCAATAAGTCAATTAAAATTCTCCGCACCAATAGAGGAGGTGAATACCTGAATAATGCTTTTAGGGACCATCTTAGAGGTTGGGGATTGTCTCACAACTATCTCCACCGGGAACACCACAACATAATGGTGTGTCCGAGCGGAGAAATCAAACTCTATTGGATATGGTTCAATCTATGATGGCTAGAAGCTCATTACCTCTATCATTTTGGGGTTTTGCTCTGCTCTCTGCGGCCCGTATTTTGAATATGGCCCCAACCAAGAAAGTGGAAAGGACACCTTATGAAATATGGCATGGAAAGGTTCCATCATTTTCATATTTGAGGGTGTGGGGGTGTGAGGCTTATGTGAAGACTCCCACCTCAAACAAGTTAGAAAGCCGCTCCACAAAGTGTATCTTTATTGGATATCTAAGAGATTCTATGGGATATTATTTCTATGATCCAATACAACAAAAGGAGTTTGTTGCCAAAAAGGGTGAGTTCTTGGAAACCAAATTCCTTATGGAAGGAACTAGTAGTAGAACGGTGGATCTTGAAGAGGATTAAGAACCGCAACTTGATACACATTTGGTTGACACTAGCACTCAACATGAGGATGTTGAAAGTGATCAAATAGTTGATCAATACACAAAAAACGTTCACAGATCTGGTAGAACTAGTAATCCACCTGAAAGATATGGATTTTTCACTGATGGATGCTATGTGATAGATTCTGATGAACCAATCACATACCATGATGCATTGTCCAATTCGGATTATGAAAAATGGCTTGAATCCATGAACGTTGAGATGCAATCCATGTACGACAATCAAGTATGGGACTTGGTTATACCACCTCTTAACACCAAAGTAATTGGATGTAAGTGGGTTTTCAAAAGGAAAACCGATATGCATGGAAACCTGGATACTTATAAAGCAAGACTTGTAGCAAAGGGTTTCACTCAAACTCAAGGGGTTGATTATGATGAAACTTTCTCACCTGTTGCAATGCTAAAATCTATTAGGATATTGTTTGCCATAGCTGCTCATTATGATTATGAGATTTGGCAAATGGATGTCAAAATGGCTTTCCTAAATGGATATCTTGAGGAAGATGTCTATATGGTTCAGCCTGAAGGTTTTGTCGATCCAAAAGATCCTAACAAAGTATGCAAGTTAAAAAATCAATCTATGGATTGAAACAAGCATCGAGAAGTTGGAATCACCGTTTTGATGAAGAAGTAATTAAAACGCTGATAAAGCTTGTGTATATAAGAAAGCTAGTGGGAGCATCATCACTTTCCTAGTATTGTATGTTGATGACATACTACTATTTGGAAATGACATTCCAACCTTGGAAGGTGTAAAAACCTGGCTTGGAAGTTGTTTTTCCATCAAGGATCTTGGTGAAGCCGCCTATATTCTGGGAATAAAGATCTATAGGGACAGATCAAGGCGGTTGATTGGTCTAAATCAAAGTGCATACATTGATAAGATCTTAAAAAGGTTCAAGATGGTGAACTCTAAGAAAGGTACGGTACCTATTCAAAGAGGAACGATATTGAGTACGACTCAATGTCCAAGCTCAAAGGATGAGCAATATAAAATAAAGGGAATCCCATACGCATCTGCTATTGGATCCATCATGTATGCAATGATATGCACTCGGCCGGACGTTTCATGCGCCTTAAGCATGACAAGCCGTTACTAGCAAAATCCTGGAAGCAGTCATTGGATGGCTGTTAAGAACATACTTAAGTACCTAAGGAGGACTAAAGATGTGTTTCTAATCTATGGATCTGGTGATGAGGAACTCGTTGTAAAAGGTTACACGGATGCGAGTTTTCCAAACCGATCGTGATGATTCATGATCACAATCTGGATACATTTTCATTCTGAATGGAGGAGCCGTCTCTTGGAAGAGCTCTAAATAGGATGTGGTGGCTTTATCAACTATAGAATCTGAATACGTCGCCGCCTCATTGACAGCTCAAGAAGATGCATGGTTGAAGAAATTCATTGCCGATCTAGGGGTTGTCCCTTCCATTCAGGACCCCCTAGAGATCTTTTGTGATAACAAGGGTGCGATTGCTCAATCAAGGAACCTCGTGCTCATCAAAAGACTAGGCACATTGAGCGGAGATTCAACTACATACGAGATGAAGTTGAGAAAGGAAAGATATGTATTCGCAAAGTTCACACAGATCAAAATATTGCGGATCCTCTTACGAAGCTCCTAGAAAAGGCAAAGCATGAAGGTCATACCTGTGCCATGGGACTTTGATATTCTAGTGATTGGATTTGATCTGTGATTTCATATTTGGATATTTGGAACTCTCTTACTACTTGAATAAAATTATTTGGTTATAATATTTCAATAAATGTTCCAATTTAACATGTTTAATCCATGGGTAAATTGTTTACTCTAAATGTTCGTAGTCGTTCATACTTGTGGGAACAAGTATGAAGGTAAGATTATTATGAATTTGGATTGGTACCAAAGTTCATAGATATTTGTGGGATACAAATATTGGACTGACCCGCATCTCAAATTTTACTACATAGAATCTTCTAAATTGATCATAAGTAAATTTGAGTAAAGGCGAATATCATTTGGTATCCTCAGACCTGAGATACATATTGGGTTTTGATATTCACCAAGTGTTACCTTGAGCTAGTTCTTCACTGCCCTGAAATAATGGACAGTACGTAAGGCTATGTTCAGGCGTGACACGAAGTGTTTGTGAGAAACATATGTATTCAAGATGGAATTTGTTCCTCTTATTCGTTGAGAGCAAGATGTCTAAGGCCTGATAAGTTAAATCAACAAGGAATGATCATTTCGTGTCCTTGGATTTAACATAACATCTGTAACAAAAGGATAAATGATTGATTCACCTAAATCATTTCAAGTTGGATACTTGAAGGGGATGATGTTATTGAATGGCTTTAAGTCATGCGTATTAAGTGTAGTAAACTATTATTAGGCGGTATTTACTGCTTGCATCAATCTTCTATGAATCTTGTGCAAGTGGGAGATTGTTGAATTCTTTATGCCCAAGACACATAGAACATTGATGTGGTTAGTACGTCATGATCCAAGTCGGGTCTGTTAGGATCTCAGCCTCTTGGTTTAATCGATTGAACTGATATAGCAGCGGAATAGCTCAGAATTAGACAAATTCAAACAAGAACATTCGATATAAAACGATAAAAGAATTTTGTTATAGAGAGAGAAATATCCGACAAAAGGAATATTGCATTAAGATTGTCGGCCTCAATGGCACGATTACAGGTGAGTCATCCTTCCTTATAAAGGAAAGAGTGACGTAGGCTGATGTCACTTGAAAGTGACATGTAACCGTTTTATAACTACTGATGTTTAACAACTACTGAAGATGTCAACAACTGACATCTTCTTACAAATGTTCCTAAGTGTTAAACATCTTATTTACAACTACTAAAAAACATAAAACTACTGATACTACAACAACTGAAGAACAACCTCTTCAGTTGTTTACAAGTACTGAAAAGGAAAAACTACAGAAAAGTAAACAAACTACTGAAAGGAAAAAGAAAACTACTGATGAAGAAAAACCATCACAACAACTGAAGAAGCCCTCTTCAGCTGTTGTCATCAGCTGTTAGCAATAGCTGATGTCTTCGGTACTTGAACATCAGACTTTGTCTTTCAGCTGTTGATCTTCAGTCTTTGTCTTCAGTACTTGTTGAAGTCTTCAGACTTTAGATCTTCAGCTGTTGTCTCAGTCTTTGTCTTCAGTACTTTAGAAGTACTTCAGCAGTTGTATTCTTCAGACTTTGTAGAACAGCTGATCAGGTCTTCTTCAGCTGTTGTGATGTCCTATGGGACTTAGAGGTTTCTCTGATCAGGCTCATTGGTTCTTTTGGTCCAACAGGGTCATACCCAATAACAAGCTAAGCAAACACCAAATAATATTTAATTGATGATATGATCATATAATTAACTATATATACACCAATTTAGAAAATGGGTTTTCTAAATAAGTTGCATATGATATTGAACAATTTATATGGATATTTTGTGTATAGATATTATTTGCAATGTTATTTAAGTTACTTAAATAACATCAAATAATAAGAGAGTGTGTATGAGTTATTCAATTAAAAGGTTAATTATATGAATAACTTATATTAATGACTTGTTAATGTGTTTAATTAAGGTTTTAATTTTTGGGGGGAAAACCCATTGTGAAATGGGGAATTCGGCCGCCCCCTTTGGTGTTGGCCTCTTTTCTTTTCCCTAGTTGTCTTGGAACAAACATTATAGACAAGTCATTCACTCAACTCACCTCTCTCTCTTACATGCAAAAACCTCAAGAAAGAAAAGGATTCTCTCATCTTGTTGAAGAGACTCACGGCTGAAACATTCCAGCAGCTCTTCTTTCGGTTTTCTTTGGGTGTTCAACTCCTAGCAACAAGGTGTTTGTGATATAGCTTGGGGTATGAAAGCTTGAGAGGACCTCCTTTGGTGCCTTAGTCATTTTATTGGAGCTAATCCTCTTCAATCTCTTTATTTTTGCTGCTGAAAAGGTAGTTTATGGTAGCCTCTTTATGTCTGTCCATAATGTATGTTTGTGTTTACATTGCTAGTCTTATTCACATAAAAAGATCCTTTGTTCTTGGGTTTTTTTTTCAACTTTGAAATATCAAGATGAAACCCGAAGTTTTCAGTTCATTAACAAAGTTATAAAGCTTGTTTCCGCTGCGTTTACACAAAGTTTAAATGGTTAAACTATGAATCTTGTTCTAACAAACCCCAACATTGGCATCTAGAGCCGGTTATGTGGATAGCTAGCTTGTTTTGTCCTTGTTATATTTTGTTTTATGGGACTTTGAAACCCCATTTAGGGGCTGCTATGTTCATGTTTTATGAATCCCCAAACTTTCAAAGTTATATCACACATGCTTGTGATTAAACTTTGAAAGACATGTATGTTATATTTGTTGTTTGTTTGGGCAAGACGAAACCCGAAATTTCAGTTTGTGTTGGCTGAAATTTCGTGGGTTTTAAGTGGGGATTCATTGTTGGTTTGGATGATATGATCATTGTTTATTATGGTGCATAACCTAGCCCTTGACCTTGTGTTATTTGGATGTTTATTATGGTTGTATTTATTCATTCAATTGGGTTGTATAATCTTTTATTTGTGCTTGGTTTAAAGTGTAATTTATTTATTATTGGGCTGTAATAAATAGATTAGGTACTTTTCATTTTACTAGAAATCTTGTATTAGGATATAATATCTTGTAATATGAAGATGTACGTGTTAGAAGCACAAAGGAAAGACACAAGAAACATGGAGCATTTGGATGCGGTTTCAAGTGGGAGGTTCATGGAACTTTTGTGTTGTGTTTTGTCCCTTAGGAATGTCTTATGGTCCACACTTGTGATGGAAAACAAGTGTGGCCACTTTAGATGCTATGGTTATGAACTTACATTTGGTTTATTCATGGTTGTTTGATTATGGTATTGTGGTTGATGACTTTACATATGATGTTTGCTTAACTATCCTTTCCATGATCATAACAAACTATCTAAATGGGCTTTAATCATTAAAAGGTAATAAAAGATTATTAAAATTGTTTAATGATTTCAAAGATTAAAAGGGGTTTTAATCAATGTACCATAAGGTATCTTGTTTTGAAAACATACAAATATGTAAACATAATGTTTTCTAAACTTGTATTCTAATATCTCTACACCTTTTAACAAAAATTAAGATCAACACTGTCCTTTTACACCACACTTGAATCGCTTGGGAACTCTTAGTGGGATAAAGGTCACCTAACCATTTTGAGGGAACTTATGACTTGAGGTGAGAATGCCATATTCGTGGGATAAAGGTCACCTAACCGCTTATTTTGGCAAACTCACACGTGTGTGTAAGTAGGGTGTCTTGATTTGCAAACCATGTCAAATGGATCACCTACAATATGGTTTCCAAATGGTGTTGATGGGATTAACATGCCGACTTTACATATGATGTTTCAAGTCGATCCCATACCTCTAGAAGTTGCAATGGTTGCAATCGTCAATCGTTGACCACCTTATTAATTTAAATCGTGGGATAAAGGTCACCTAACCACCATTTAAATGTAATGTTGGATTTTAGATTTTAATATGAAAATGACCTTAAAAGGTATTAATCATGATCCAAGTCGGGTCATACCCAATAACAAGCTAAGCAAACACCAAATAATATTTAATTGATGATATGATCATACAATTAAATATATATACACCAATTTAGAAAATGGGTTTTCTAAATAAGTTGCATATGATATTGAACAATTTATATGGATATTTTGTGTATAGATATTATTTGCAATGTTATTTAAGTTACTTAAATAACATCAAATAATAAGAGAGTGTGTATGAGTTATTCAATTAAAAGGTTAATTATATGAATAACTTATATTAATGACTTGTTAATGTGTTTAATTAAGGTTTTAAGTTTTGGGGGGAAAACCCATTGTGAAATGGGGAATTCGGCCGCCCCCTTTGGTGTTGGCCTCTTTTCTTTTCCCTAGTTTTATTGGAACAAACATTATAGACAAGTCATTCACTCAACTCACCTCTCTCTCTTACATGCAAAAACCTCAAGAAAGAAAAGGATTCTCTCATCTTGTTGAAGAGACTCACGGCTGAAACATTCCAGCAACTCTTCTTTCGGTTTTCTTTGGGTGTTCAACTCCTAGCAACAAGGTGTTTGTGATATAGCTTGGGGTATGCAAGCTTGAGAGGACCTCCTTTGGTGCCTTAGTCATTTTCTTGGAGCTCATCCTCTTCAATCTCTTCACTTTTGCTGCTGAAAAGGTAGTTTATGGCAACCTCTTTATGGCTGTCCATAATGTATGTTTGTGTTTACATTGCTAGTCTTATTCACATAAAAAGGTCCTTTGTTCTTGTGTTTGTTTATAACTTTAAAATATCAAGATGAAACCCGAAATTTTCAGTTCATTAACAAAGTTATGAAGCTTGTTGTTGGACCAAAAGAACCAATGAGCCAAGATCAGAAAACCTCTAAGTCCCACATGATATCACAACAACTGCTGAAGACTTCATTAGCAGTTCGACAAGTGCTGAAAACTCCAACAGCTGAAGATAAAGTGCTGAAGCTCAACAGCTGAAGAACACAAGTGCTGAAGCTGAACAGCTGAAGAACACAAGTGCTGAAGCTGAACAGCTGAAGAACACAAGTGCTGAAGCTGATGTCCAAAGTACTGAAGTACAACAGCTGAAGAGTTTACAAGTGCTGAAGATCAACAACTGATGTACAAAGTCTGAAGACAAAGACTGAAGACATCAGCTGATGATATCTACTGAAGTCATCAGCTGATGAAACGTCTGAAGTTCAAGTCCGAAGACCAAGTACTGAAGCTTTAGTAGTTTGTCACAACAGCTGAAGAGTACTTCTTCAGTAGTTGTGATATCAGTAGTTTTATGTTTTTACTTTCAGTAGTTTTGTAAAACGACTGAAGAGCTTGTTCTTCAGTCGTTGTAGTTTCAGTAGTTTTATGTTTTTCAGTAGTTATAACAACTGATAACACTTAGCATTTTTGTAAGGAGATGTCAGCTGTTTTGACATCTTCAGTAGTTGTGTTTCAGTTGGAATAATTCTGTTAGATGTCACTATCAAGTGACATCAGCAGACGTCACATCTCTTATATAAGAGGTGTCGACCTAATTTGTAATTGTGACATTTCGTTACCACGAAAGTGAATATTGAATGAAATATAATTGCATAATTCTCTCTCTATAACCGTCTTTGTTCTTCATTGAATATCGTTTCGTTCTTGTGAATTGGCTAATTCATTGTTAGAATTCCGCTGCTATACTCTCTAATCAATCAAACATAGATCACTGATCCTAACACTTGTTTCCGCTACGTTTACACAAAGTTTAAATGGTTAAACTATGAATCTTGTTCTAACAAACCCCAACAATAACATGCCCATCATAACCTCTATGACCTCAAAAGTTAACTTACATGAATCCCCCGGGAACATCCCAAGTCAAATCCTAAATCTCACTTTTCCCCTGAAAGTCAAACTATTCTAAGTGTTCATCCGCATTTGTTATAGTTCATCCGCATTTGCTATAGTTCATCCGCATTTGTTATAGTTCATCCGCATTCCCTTTCCTTCATCCGCATTTCCACTACTCATCCACATTTCCATTACTTAGTGGAAAATGTCCATCCGCATTGACTGTTCATCTGCATTGACTTCCTATGTTCATCCGCATTGACTTCCTGTGTTCATCTGCATTGACTTCCTGTGTTCATCCGCATTGACTTTCATCCGCATTGACTTACTTAATGCTCATCCGCATTAACTATTCATCCGCATTGACTTTCCATACTCATCCGCATTTCCCACACTTGGTCAATGTTCATCCGCATTGACTTTCATCCGCGTTTCCCACACTTGGTCAATGTTCACCCGCATTGACTTTCATCCGCATTTCCCACACTTGGTCAATGTTCATCCGCATTGACTTACTTAATGCTCATCCGCATTTCTTCTGCATACTTAGGCAGATTCTAAAACTGAACTTATGAGCCTTAAACATCATATTTCAGTTCCCAATCACCATCCATCATGTTCTAAGCTTAAGTCTTACCTTCTAAGCCTTATAAACACCATCATACATCATTAAGCATGAACATAGCCAATCATTACATCAACATACACACATTCATACATACGGGTAAAACCTAGTTTAATAAAAAAACATTTATTCATGCATTTCCAGCCCCAAAACAGTTAAAAACCAGTAAATGAGGGGTTCTAGAACTCACCTTTGCAGCTCTTGAGTATGGCTTCTTCCAAACTCGTTTGTAATTGAGTTCAACTACCTAGAAACCCACTAAAAACATACCTGAACACATACAAACACACATAAGCATAAACTCGAGGATAAAACCAGTCAAGAACATCATAAAACCATGGATTCTTACATTAAATTCGAATTCCTTCTTGTTCTTCCTTCAAAACCGAGAGTTTTAGCTCCTTCTCTCTCTTTACCAATATCCGATTGAAAAAGGTGTGGTGTGACCATTTGGGCGTCCATACCACCTTTATCACCAACTTTTTAAACATTTTGTCCTTTTGGACACTTTTTACACCTAGACTTGGGTCTTATTTCTTTTCCTTCTTTTCTTTACTTTATTCAGTCTTTCTTTGTCTTTAAAATATCCGGGCGTCACACTTTACTAGAGGTTCATTTAACAAACTACAAAACTTATAGTCTATGAAGCTTTGGTTTGCACTAGAATCAAATAAAATTCTAGCATAAACATTATTGATAAGATATGTATTGGTAATGATGCCCAACAATTCAGCAGCCTCACGAGCATTCATCACAAATGCCCGTGCTGTCTTTTTCACACCAGGATCTATCTTGGTTCCCGATCCTCCAGCACTACCTTCTTTATTAAGCTTTGGGCATTCAAACTTGTAATGCCCATTGAAATTAAAACAAGTAAGCATCCTTTTCTTGTAGCAAGCCTCAGAAGTGTGTCATGAAGTCTTGCAGTAGTTGTAGAATAGAGTGGTTCTGTATCTTCCCGTGTGTCTCTTCCCACACATTTTGCATCTAGGGAGAGAGTATGAATCTTCTTTCTTTCCGAGCCATTTATCAATTTATTTATCTCTATATTTGGTTTATGGGCCACCTCTTTCTTTTTATTCTTTTCTTGGGTTCTAACCATTCCATTTGTTCAAAGCCCAACTAGCTCTACCGTAGACTCTATTGTCCGTGGCATGACCACCTTCACCATATCACGAATTTCATTGACCAATCCCCAAATATAACGACTTATCATGTTGCATTTGGGTGTCACAAGATGCGGCACCAGTGGGGCATATGCAAAGAATTGGTATTGTACCCCTTGTTTTCCGAACCAACCATTCAAAGATTTAGAAATTCATTAGTGATTTTCTCCTTTTCATTCACCGGAAAGAACGTTCGAGACACTAATGCACGAAACTCTTCCCAGGTCATTGCATAAGTCTTATCTTGTCTCTTCGATTGAATAATAGAGTTCCACCACTCTAGTGCCTCATCTTTGAAAGAATGTGAGGTGAATAGAACCATGTCCTCATCAACACACTTATTGATGGCTAAGACTGCTTCAATCTTTTCTAGCCATTGGATGGCTGCAATTGCTCCTTCGTTTCTTGAAAACTCAGTAGGTTTACAACTTGAAATGTTCGATATTAACATCCATCCTTTTTCTTCCTTTTCTTAGGCATTTCATCTTCAAAACTTTTGTTACTCGAGCTATGACAATCATCATCTTTCTTTCTATATCTCGAGACTTATTTAGTTTGGATGGTAGGTTCCTTTTCTTTTAATGTTGAGATTATGGTAGGAATCGCATCCTTAATTCCCTCAGCAATCATCCTTTGTATTTCGGCTTTCTTGGCCGCATGATCTTCATCTTCGTTAACCATCTTACGATTCCCTCTAATATATACCGTGGGTCTACTTTCATTGTTCTTTGACATTCTACAATGAGAATAAGGAGGAATATCTTAATACTAAGATTCGAAATTTTCGTCAATCACATAATTGGGTACCTCGATAAGGTACTTTGAGATATAAGTTTCCTTTATCATATTAGTATAATACTTTTCCAATATCGTGCATGTCAATATAACAAGGCATCTACCTACTTGTACTTAGCAGACAATATTTCTAATATTGGTTAAATCCTAGATACTAAAGCAAGTATCTAACTCGCTAAAACTTGTGGCTATGATACCAACCTGTTAGATCCCGGTTCAGGACACCTAGGGAGTGCGATCGATTGGTACGTGTTTTTGTTCACTTTTTATTTGCTTGTCTTGAAAGATGTTTACACAACGGAAAAACATTTCACAATTCACAAAGTTAATAACTCTGATGATTTATAGAAAAAAAACTTTCTTACATTCGTTGGGGATTAAATACCCAAAAATTTTACATAACATTGTTGAAAACAATGTTTGCAAAATTTTCTGCCTATTGACAGATATTTGAAACTCACCACAAGGTCTATGCCTAGGAAACTTAGTCCTTCGATCATTATTCTTGCTAATATGTTCATCACAGGTTTTCATGCCTAGGATTCATAGTCCCTCCGGCACTAACGCCTGACTAAACATGTTTAATCATGTTTACCCGAAAAGGTTTGAAAATAATACATCAACGAAATCGCTGGTGAATACATTTAATATCACAAAAAATATTTCAACATGAATAATGATAAACAATTAATCATAAATTAACAGTAAACCACACATTTAGCAGTCTATTTCAACTGGAAGTGCCCCTCCATATATACTGGTATTGGTGCTCAGGCAGTCTTACTACGAGACTCTTCGGATCTGCACTGAGTCTAAACCAGCCTTAGTATGGGATTTTCACCCATCCCTAGGATATAATTTGACCAAACATACATATACTTCTGCAGGATCGGTGTTTGTCACTTAAATTTCAACTGGAAGTGCCCCTCCATATATACTGGTATTGGTGCTCAGGCAGTCTTACTACGGGACTCTTCGGATCTGCACTGAGTCTAAACCAGCCCTAGTATGGGATTTTCACCCATCCCTAGGATATAATTTGACCAAACATACATATACTTCTGCAGGATCGGTGTTTGTCACTTAAACACAAATGTTTTCTCTCAAACTCACCTAGAATCACACTCGGGTAAGAATCAAGAAGAGTTTATCACAATATGAAAAGTAACCAAGAACACAAAAAGATAATTTTCAAGATACTTTTATATATTGATTCTCAACTCAAAATACAAAGACTCTTACAAGTAGATTTTCTGTTTTTTTATATGAATTACAAGGAGAACCTATATATAATACTATCTACAGCAGGATATACTTTGATACCAGCTGGGATCCTATAGCTAAAGTCTATACTACAAGACTAAAGATTAAGGTAACTCAGATAAAGTCTTATCTGAGATTTGGTAGTCAGGACATGTCCCTGACTTACCTTTTGTCACCAACTAAAGATGGCAACTGTACTATCATGAAAAGGTAACAGTGGAATAAAGTATGGTCAACAACATGGTTCTTTAGGAAGAAGCCATGCTGTATCAGAAGTCTGCAGTGGAGTGTCAGAGACCATACTTGTGTCCACTGGTTATAGCAGTGTTTTCCGAAGGTTAAATGGCTTCGAAAGAGTAAGTACTTCCGAAGCCACTTTATACTTCGGAAGAGGCTGCTTCTTCCAAGACTTGGAGACTTCTTCATCATACTTTGGAAGTGGTCTTCACTTTATTCTTCTAAGTCTTGAACTTCGGAAGTATGCATTTGTCTTCGGAAGTAGAGTTCTGTCTTCGGAAGCTGGACTTTTCCTTTGTCTTCGGAAGAACTCTACAACCTTCGGAAGTTCCATGAAGAGCTTCAGAAGCCTTTGCATGCAGCATCAAAATAACTTAAGTGATATAGTTTTGGTTGCATTAGCCTTCTTCTTGATCCAATAAACTCCCCCTAGGCTGATGCTACCAAAACATCACTTACCTTGACTTCTCAAAACTTTCAGCACCAAGGAGAGCAAATATTTGTCTGTCTCCTTGTTCTTCCCTGATGTGGTGCTGAGAAGCTTGTACAGATCCTTGGTAGACAGAAAATCCAGTCTGTCACCTTGGCTAACATGTACCCTTTGTTGTTGCCCTCTGAAAAGAGTTAGTTGATGGGAACTGTAATCATATTCCCATCAAACTATAGGTTCCAATTCAGGACCTTCCACCATCTGTAGAAAGGCAGGACCTTTGGTGGGAGATCTTTCCTTGTCTTCCTGTCTTCTCAACTTCAACTCTTCTTCAATCTTTGCTTTTGCAGTTAGCTCAGCCAAATGAAGACTGCTTAGATGATTTTTGACGAGTGCAGCAGTTTCAGAGTTGGAGGGGTTGGAGAATGGTTTCTCTGCTAACTCAGCAATGTCAAATCTGCTGGAGTGTAATAGAGAGGTTGCATTGAGTCTGTTGACTTCACCATTCTCTCTTTCCACAACAAAGTTATGAGAAGGTTCATCAAACCTCCACTGGATTATCTTCCTTCTAGGCTCAAGAGGCTGACTAGGAATCTTGTCCTCTTTTCTTGTATCCAGCAGAGTCATCAGTTTCCTTCTGAGCTTCTTTTCTTCCTCATTTAAAGAGTCTGAATTGAGGCCCAAAAGTCTTGCAGCCTGGTCCAAAGTTCCTCTAGGCAAATCAAGGAATCTGTCTCTTGTGTGGGAACTTGAAGATCCGTCTACATAGGTAATGTTGACAGAGTCTTCTACACCGGAAACTTCGCTCAAAGTGGTGCAATTAGTGAGCTTCATCTTGATTGCCTTAAACTCCTCAAGGGAGAGATGTTGAGAAGGCTGAAGGGATGGTTTGGATGGTAATTGGGTAGGTTTAGGTTCAGAGGTTCTGGCTAGTGTTTTGGGTTGGATGATAGGAAGTTTAGGAGGTTGAGGTGAGGGAGTAGTAGAGGGTAGTGATGTGGGTTCAGGGGTGAAGGGTTCAGGTTTAATAGTGAATGGTGAGGATGAGGGTTCAAGTTGTGGTTGGGTAGAAGCAGTGAAGGTCATCTCTTTTACCCTTTTGTACATCTCTTTCCTTTTCCCCAACCGGATGTCAGCCTTAATTTCACTGACAATCCGTTGGAGTGTCCTTTCTGACATAGGACCCACCTGCCTACCGGTGAAGCCATGAGCCGGAGATAGTCCTTCATCCAGGCTTTCTCAGTAAGCTTCTTGGAGGCAGTGACCCTAGCCTCTTCTTCTTTCTTCTTCTTCTTCTCTCTTCCTTTTCTTTAGCAGCCTTTTTCCTTTCTTTCTCCATTTGATCCTGCTCTTTGTTGAAGAGCCAGAGGATCGTGTCATCGTTGTGTGGAGAGAGTTCTTGAAGATCAAAACCTCTGGAGAGTAGGAAGTTTATCCTGTTTCTCCTAAGTTGCAATTTATCCTCCTGCTGTTTCTTTTCCTTTTCCTCTAAGGCCAACCTGGCTTCTTCTTCAAGCTTCATCCTGGTTGCCTTCTCCAGATCCACCAACTCCTCTAATGGTAGCAGGAGTGTTTCTTCATTGGCAGCTCCCATTTTAATGAGCTGGTCAATGATCTGCTCTCTTCTTTTATTGATGACAATCTCCTGATTGGAAGCAGCTGATTTTGTGCTAGCAGCTAGCAACTTCTCAGTCTGAAGTCTTCCTTTCTTCTTAAGTTTTTCAATCTTCTCCTCTTCCTGAATCTCTTCCGCAGTCATCTTCCTTTTACCTTTATCCTTTGAAGATCCTGACTGTGGTGGTTCTTGGAGAGAGGTTTCTGATTGTGAGAGAGTCTGAGATAGAGTCTGTGATGGAGGTACAATCGGAAAGTCCTTGCTGCTCATTTCAGATGCCATTTCCAGGATAGCATCTGTGATGATCAGTTCCTCGGACATTCTAAACAGTCCTTCCGCAGCTTCCATTTCAGCTTCGGAAGATTCAGCTTGTTCTTCCGAGGCTTTAACTTCAGCTTCAGAAGTTAAAGGAGATGCAGATTCTGTCCCAACTGTTTCAGTTGCTGGGCCATCAGTTCCTATTTCCCCTTCAAATTGAATCTTAGGTTCCATGAGAACCTTAGGTTGACCAACTTCTTCCACAGTGGTAGAAGGTGCAGTCAGCCTTTGACGTTCGCCTGCTCCAAAGTAGATCATTGCAGCATCATGACTTGGCTGCTCAAAGGAAGATCTTAATAGAAACTTGGTGAAGAGTCTGTAGAGATTATTAAGCATCCTTGGATCAATCTGAAGAGTGACCTGAGATGTTTCAGGCACAGAAATGATGGGAGAGGAAGATGTTGAAGTGGAAGGCCGGCTCTGTGGTTCCTTGTGTGTTTGTCTTTGAACATTCTCCCCCTTTTTGGTAGCATCATCTTGAGAGCTAGATAAGCTGGAAGAGGAAGTCAGAGAGACCTGAATAGGTACATGCCTAACAGACCTCTCTGTCTGTTTCTCAGCTAGTTGAGCCTTGAGATTGTCAATCTCAAGTTGCTGAGTGGCAGATCTTGCCGCTAAAGTCCTAACCTGAGATTCCAGATTTGAGACTTTAGAAAGAAGATCTTGAATGAGGAGTTGCATGCTTCCATCATCTTCTTTCGAAGAATCACGGGGAGATGAGGTAACATACCTAGTATGTTCAGCCTCACCACCAGATGTGGTTTCTTGGCACCCTAGTTTCCCATGCTCAATGATGTCTCTTTTAGAGTCATCAAAGGGTTCGATTGCCGTAGATTCAGTCTGAGAAATGTTACCACTGTCCATAAGGTCCATTGAGGCACCTTCTGTAGTGGCAGCTGAATCTACATGAGTCCCTTCCACATCAGTGGGACTCACCTTAGTTGGTTGCTGATGGGGGCTAGAGATAAGAGATTTCTCTGGGCTCTGTTGATCTTGGAGAGGGTGTTGTAGATCAACTTCATTGCCATGGAGAGATGTTATCTCTTCATCAGTTTTAAATAAAAGGTCAGTGAAAGATAGGATGGTTAAACCTACTGACCCGGGACTTTGGTCAATGACTTTAGCTTGGGTTGTGGGCTGATGGGTCTGAGACTGAGGAGACTCAGGACCCAAATTGAGGTCACTTGTGAAGGATGGTTGGACCTTAGGCTGAGTGGGAGCCCTTTGTTCCACTCTAGCCTTTTTGGATTGAACAGGAGGAGCTTGTTCAATCAGAGTAGATTGAACAAGGGTTCGTTTGGGATGTCTCTGAGAAGTGATGGTGATGGGTAGGTTGGCATAGCGGGGGTAGTTGCTGGTGTGGGTTCATCACCTGTGGGGTTAACAGGGATGTCACCAGGAGCCGTTGGCTCAGTCATACCTAGAAGAAGTGCAGTATCTCTTCCTGTGAAGTTGGTGGACACTCTCTTCAAAGTCTTGAAGATGGTCGGCTTCATCTGGGGAGCAGTCAGAGCAGCTGCACAGACAAGCGTGCTCTGGTCTAGCTCATAGTTGATTATATGCTGGAGAAACCTGGGATACATGAAGGTGTCTCCCTGAAGATTTCCCATGAGGTTAGTCAGCACAAATCTTGAATAGTTAAAGCGGAGGCCTTTTACCAAACCATGAACAAGGCACCCAAGTTCAAATGGGATTTGATCCCATCCGTCGGATTTATTCGACAAGCAGTGAAGGACCACGTGTAGCAGGAACTTCCATTTGTACGAGAAGTTAAATTTGTAGACAGTTGACCTGCTAACGTCTCCTCCATATCCCATTTGGAGATAAGAATGGTCCAAGTATGCTTTGGGAAATTCGTTGGAGCGCCCTCATCATGAAGCTCTAGATGCTCCCTGATGAGCTATTCAGTAATGACCAACTCCTGGCCACAGATACTCGATCGAATGACACGGACCCCGTTTAGGGTTTCAATCTGACCATTTGCCCAAAATTCAGACATATGGTTTGTGTAAATTGTGGGGTTAACAGTCAGAGAGGTGTAGTATGAAGATTGGGTTAGAAAGGAGATGATATCTGAGAAGTCGGTATCTCTTGATGAATCAAGAAGTGAAACTTGATTGTGCTGTGGGTTGAAGGCCATATGGAAAGGTGAATTGGAATGATTTGAGCTGGGTAAAGATGAGTAGAAGAAATTTCTAGGGCTGTAAAGTTTGCAAGTAAGAGAGTGAAAGTGAATAGTTGAGATTATTTAAAAGATTGTGGAGAAGCGGTAATGGGGTTAGGATAAGGTGATGTGATGGTTTAGTGGATGAAATGACAGTGGCGGTAAGGTTAAAAATCAGTTAAATAATCCGACATCATTAACAAAATATTTTCTTTTTACAGTGTGGGGCCCAAGAAATTTACGTTACATAGTGAGATCTCTCTTCCAAGTGTAAAACATTTCCGAAGGTAACTTGTCTTCCGAAGGGAATTCTTACTTCCGAAGCCAATTCTATGCTTCTGAAGGTTAGAGTTGCTTCCGAATGGAGAATTTGTAAGTTTCGGAAGTAGATCTGATATGCAATCAATCGCTTCTTCCGAGACCAAAAATTCTTTCGAGAAGAAAGTTATCCTTTGAGAAATTCTGCTTTGGAAGATATAAGAATGTCTTCCGAAGGTTAATTTCTCTTCGGAAGGAATTATACTTAGAGAATTTCAGAGAGAATTCCTTGTAACAGGGCTTAAGTTGTATTGACACAAGACTTACATCTTAAAAAGGTTTTTCAAAAGAGATCAGATTAATCAATGTTTATCATCCCAATAGCTGCTATGAGATACTTAAACCTTTGTTCATCAAAAGCTTTGGTAAACAGATCAGCATATTGTTCATTTGAATCAACTTTGATTAACCTGATTATATTTTTCTCATGAATGTCTCTAATGAAATGATACCTGATGTCAATGTGCTTAGTCTTGGAGTGCTTCACCGGATTTTCAGTAATGGAGATAGCACTGTTGTTGTCAATATGGATAGGAGTACTCATAAAGTTGAATCCATAGTCTAACATCTAATTTTGAATCCATAGCAATTAAGCACAGCAGCTAGCAGCAACAATGTATTCAACTTCAGCAGTTGATGTAGAGACACAGGATTGTTTCTTGCAATGCCATGAGATGATCCTTCCACCAAGAAATTGACATCCTCCCGATGTTGATTTCTTGTCAATATTACAGCCACCATAGTCACTGTCAGAGTATCCATAAAGATTGAAATCCCTGTTTCTGGGATACCAGAGACCTAGTTTAGGTGCTTCTTTGAGGTATCTGAGGATTCTCTTAACAACAGCTAAGTGAGACACCTTAGGAGCAGCCTGATATCTTGCACAAATGCAAGTAGCAAACATGATATCAGGTCTACTTGCTGTAAGATACATCAGAGAACCAATAATTGCCCTATACTGATGTTGATCAGTATCCTCCCCCTCAAGGTCAGGATAAAGATTATGGTTTCTGGGTATGGGTGTCTTGGCAGTCTTGTAATCCTTCATCTCAAATCTTTCTAAGATGTCAGAGACATATTTAGATTGATTAATGAAGAACCTTCCTTAAGTTGCTTTACCTGAATTCCAAGGAAAAAGTCCATTTTTCCCATGGAGCTCATCTCAAACTTCTTCTTCATAATGCTCTCAAAGTCCTTGCACATTCGGTCATTTGAGGAACCAAATATGATGTCATCGACATAGACTTGTACAAGCAAAATGTCTTTTCCAGACTTTCTAATGAAGAGAGTCTTGTCAATGGTACCTCTAGTATAGCCATTCTTTAGAAGAAACTGAGACAGAGTCTCATACCACAGCCTAGGTGCTTGGTGCAGCCCATATAGAGCTTTATCCAATTTGCACACATTGTTGGGATGCTGTGGATCTTCAAATCTTGGAGGTTGGCATACGTACACTTCCCTGTCTATATCCCCGTATAGAAAAGCACACTTGACATCAAGTTGGTATACTGTGAAGTCCTTAGATGCAGCATAAGCAAGGAAGATCCTAACTGCCTCAAGTCTTGCAACTGGTGCGAAGACATTAGTATAATCGATTCCTTCCTCTTGAGTGTATCCTTGAACCACAAGTCTTGCCTTATTCTTGATGATCAAGCCTCTATCATCTCTCTTGTTTCGGAAAACCCATTTGGTGCCTATGGGTACTTGACCAGATGGTAGCGGACATAGGTTCCATACCTTCTGTCTCTTGAATTGAAGCAGCTCCTCTTGCATCGATTCAATCCAGCTACTATCTTTTAAGGCATCTTCTACCTTCTTGGGTTCCATCTGAGATAGAAAGCATGAGTACAAGCAGACATTCCCTTGATGAGTCTGTCCTCTTGTTCTCACACCCTCAGAGACATTCCCTATGATGTTCTTAGTTGGATGAGTGTTGTGAATCCGACCGAGGAATCACTTCCAGTTGCAGAGATAGATCCAGGTTGGACATATTCTGTTCAAGAACTAGAACACTCTGTCCAGCTGTTGTTTCAAAGTCATTCAATGAGGACTGATTGAATGAATGAGAAACATCATCGATGGTTAGCTATGAGGTAGTATTAACAGTTGCCTGTTCCTTCAAAATACTACCTCCTTCTGCCTGCTATTGTGGTGGATCACCTGATGAGCTTTGAGGCTCAGTAGGTGACTCACTTGTTGAAGCTTCACTATTCCTTGATATAGTTAAACTATCGGATCTGTGAATAATGGAAGTTTGATGTATTTCAGCACTTAGAGAATGTGGTCTAGGCCTGGGAAGCTCAAACAGTTAATCATTAGCAGCAGCATCAGCATCAGTTTGAGCACCTATTCCAACTGAAACATTCTTACAAGAGGGTTTAGAATAGTTTGGAAACAATTCTAAATCAAGATGTGATCAGGCCAATTCCCTCTAACACAAGGAGTGTGCTCATTAACAACTATATTGGATGACTCCTCAAATTGTTGATTCTTAATTTTGTATACTCTGTAAGCTTTGGAACTAGAAGAGTATCCAACAAAGATAGCATCATCCGACTTTTCAGCAAATTTTGCTAAATTGCCCTTTGTGTTAAGTATGGTACACCTGCTGCCAAAGGACCTTAGAAAGCCAATGAATGGTGGCCTCTTGTTCCATAGCTCATAAGGGGTTTTTCCATGGGGCTTAACTACAAGAACTCTGTTCTGCACGTAGCATGCAGTGCTGACTGCCTCTGCCCAGAATGTTAGAGGTAGCTTTGAATCAGCTAACATAGTTCGAGCAGCCTTAATAAGTGTCCTATTCCTCCTCTCAGCAACACCATTTTGTTGAGGAGTTCTGGGAGCACTATATTGTCTGGCAATCCCTTTTGAGTTACAGAATGAGTCAAGAACGAAGTTCTTAAACTCAGTCCCTTGATCACATCTAATTATTTTAACCTTATGATCAATTTGATTTTCTATTTTAAGAATAAAAGATTTTAACGTTTCAGCAGTTTCATCTTTAGTTCTTAAGAAGAATACCCCATGTGAATCTTGTAAAATCATCAACTATCACAAGGCAGTATGATTTCCTTCCAATGCTCATTATACTCGTGGGACCAAAGATCCATGTGCAATAAGTGCAATGGAGTAGTGATAGAGTTAACATATTTGGATTTATGAGACGTCCTGTGTTGTTTCCCTTTCAGGCATGCAACACAGTTGTCTTTGTAGAAAAACTCCTTTTTAAGCAAACCATGTACCAAGTTATTTTTAGCCAATTTATTCATTGTCTTAAAATTTACATGACACATACGTTTATGCCACAGTGTTGACTCATCACTATCAGCTTTGGAAAGAAAGCATGTGTTGGACCAAAAGAACCAATGAGCCAAGATCAGAAAACCTCCAAGTCCCACATGGTATCACAACAACTGCTGAAAGCCTCATCAGTAGTTTGACAAGTGCTGAAGACTTCAACAGCTGAAGATCAAGTGCTGAAGACCTCAACAGCTGAAGAACTAAAGTACTGAAGTACAACAGCTGAAGACCAAAGTGCTGAAGCTGAAAGACCAAAGTACTGAAGTACAACAGCTGAAGAGTTTACAAGTGCTGAAGATCAACAACTGATGTACAAAGTCTGAAGACAAAGACTGAAGACATCAGCTGATGATATCTACTGAAGTCATCAGCTGATGAAACACCTGAAGGTCAAAGTCTGAAGATCAAGTACTGAAGCCTCATAGTTTGTCACAACTGCTGAAGAGCACTTCTTCAGTAGTTGTGATATCAGTAGTTTTATATTTTTATGTTTCAGTAGTTTTGTAAAACGACTGAAGAGCTTGTTCTTCAGTCGTTGTAGCTTCAGTAGTTTTATATTTTGTACTTAACATGCTGATATGTTCTCAGTAGTTGTGAACATTTCAGTAGTTTGTTAAGATTAGTTATTTTTGTATTAGATCTGCCAGTTGTCACTTTCCGTGATAACAGCAGTGATTGTTGCACTCTATATAAGGAGTGACAACTTATTGTAACGATGATGAATGAATGGAATGAACGAATGATTTGATTAGAAATATTCTACATCTATAAACATTCCTTGAAATCAGAAATATATATTCTCTCCCTATAACCGTATGCGCCTTAATGCATACAAGTATCGATTGCTTGCTACGATTTGTCTAATTCTGTTTGTATTCCGCTGCTTTGAATCCTAATACATCAAACTTGTGATCGCTGATCCTGTCAAATGGTATCAGAGCAGGTTAATCATTGATCGATCTAATAATTGATCATTGAAACTGCTATTCAAGATCTAAGTTTGATTGAATTAGCTTTGTTTTTGCAAGAAACGGTTATAGAGATTGAATTTTCTGTATTTCTGCTCATTCATCCTGAGATCTTTTCTTGGTTCTCATTGAGTTTGTTGTGGTCTGTCTAAAACTTTTAAAAGCTTGAACTAAATTGTTTTTGAACTGAAAATGACTACTCCCTCCAATGATCCTCACAATACTGGTTCCTCAACCAAGCCCCAATGCTGGTTAGGAATGAGTATAACATATGGCAAAGACGTATGCTCCATCCTGTCTGTTAACAGCACAGGGTGTTGGACATCAGTGGTACATGGTCCACACAAGCTATGGTAAATAACCCGGAAACCAATCAAATGGTTCCGAAGAGGAGGGAGCAATACTCAGATGAGGATAAGAAGTTGCTTGAAATTGATGCAAAAGCCCATGGAATTCTGGCCATGGCACTGCCAAATGAAATCCATTCTGGGCTAATGCATCATGAAACTGCCCATGACCTCTGGAATGCCTTGAAAGAACAATTTGGAGGAACAGATGAGGTCTTGGCAAATAATAGAGAAATTCTTGCCAACAATATGAGACATTCTCTCATAGAAAGGGTGAGACACTGACTCAACAATATGAGCGGTTCTCTTGTTTGATCTCTGAACTAAAAATGGTCAAACTTGAATACACAAATATTCAGATGAATAATAATTTCTCAGATCACTGCCTGAGAGATGGGACACATATACTATTGTCCTACGCTCCAGTGCAAGTTTGGACAAACTATCTCTCATCAACTCCATGGGAAACTGCTCACTTTTGAGAGAGAGATAGAACAGAAGAGAAAGCTGTCTTCATCTGGAAAGCTCACTGAAGACTTTGTACAAGCAACACTGCCTTGGTGGGTCATGAGTCAGAATATGCTTCATCTGAATGCCAGTATGATGAGCATATTAATTCTCTTCAAGCACTTCTGATTCTGCATTTGTGAGTGTTGATGGTCAGTTTACTGGGTGTAATAATGACAATCTATGCTTCATTATGGATGATCTCAAGGGGATTGCTGATGATGACTTAGAAGAGATGGATATTTTGAGCCAAATGGCCTTGATAAATATCAGATCTCAGAAGTTCTATAAAAGAACTGGAAGAAAATTCCCAGGACTCTTTGGCAAAACCAAAGTTGGTTTTGACAAGAACAAGTTGAGGTGTCACAAATGCCAAAGACTTGGACACTTTGCAAGAGAGTGTAGATCAACTGGATCTAACTCCACTGCACCCTTTGTGACTTTTCCTGGCAAAAGTCAACAACACAGAGGGCAACATCCTGTCACCTCTAGTCATCATCCTCACAACAACAATCCGGCATATTTTGTTCCTCAGGGTCAAATGCCATATCCGTACCCTTGTTATTACATGCCACAGTCAAATCAAGTTCAAGTTCCTATGGCACCACAACCTCATGCACTACCAGAACCTCAGCCATCCCAATCTCATCAACAACCTCAATCTCAAGAACACAGCTTCTTCACCCCAGGAGTTGTTGACTGGAGCAGTTTACCAGATGACTTGTCTGGTCATGATCAACTGTTCTCAGGTGCTGGTCAACATGGTGGTGACAGTCCTTTTGGGAATCTAGCTCTTATGGCTTTGGAGTGCTGTGATATTCTAATGCCTCTACACCTCAGGTATCACAGGTATCCTCTGAGGCAAAAGCCAAATTATGTTCTGAACCATGCATAGCAGCATTTGCTTCTATTAGAGAAGCAAATGTAGCTCTAATTAATAAGAACATTGAGCTAGAACAAATAATTTCCAAAAACAAAGCTGAGTTTGAGTTTGTGCTCAAAGATTAAAATGATGAGATTTATAAACTGAATTGCCAAATAATTGATGATAAGGCTAGAGAAGAAGTACTTCTAGAGAAGTAAAAGATCTAAAGAAACCCTTGCAGTTACCCAGGTCGAGTGTGATAGATGGGTACAATCATGCAAAGGTTTTGAAATGCTTCTTAGTAAGCAATCTGCTTCAAATGTGAAGTTTGGAATTGGTTACAATCACACTGCTCCACCTACAGATTTTACCCCAAGAGCAGAGGTAGAATCTGATGGTGAGAGTGATAACCAATCCATCACATCATGTGATCTACCTTCTGATACAACACAATCAGAAGTAGCAGTCAGCATCAAGCCCTCTTTGAACCTATCAGCTGATGTTGATGGTTCAAATGCTGACATTCACATGATTAATGAGTTGATCAACTCAGGAGTTAATTCTGAAGGTCCTGAAAGGACTAGAGAGCAGGATTTAACACCTGAAGTTCAAACTTCAACTGCTGTCAGTACTGAAGAGAAGAAAATGGCAGTAGAAAGAGTTTGAAGACTACTAAAGAGGCTGTCAAGAAAGCAACAATGCTTCCAAAGCATTAAAGAACAAGTCTTTGTTGCTTCACCTCTTTAGTTGATGATCAACCTAAGATGAAGAAGAAACCATGTGAAGTATGTGTTTGTTCAATCATCTTACAGATGATTGTTGGTACAAAAGAGGTTCCAAACTCAAACAAAAAGAAGAAATTAATGAGAAAATGGTAAAATGAAAACTGAGTTTGAGACCACATTGTATCAGCAACATCAAAACCTGTAACCCTTAAGTCATCAAAGAAATCCAAAAAGGAAGGGGTTAAACAGGTGACAGCTGAGGGTGCTCAGAAGAAAAAGGTGCAACATAGGAACTTATCAAACTCCACTAGCAATGTGTCTGATGAGCTGAAAGCTTTGTCACAAAATCAGACACAGCTGGTTGATGATGGTAAACATCTGTTGGGTAGAGTTAACCAACTAGATTCTCCTATGTTGAAACCACAGAAAAGGAGGTCCAAGCCAAAGGATTCCTCTTCTACACCATCTTCTTCCTCTCAGGCTGTTGTTTCAAATAAACCTGTTAGTTTACCATCTATTGATGAGACCAGGCCCAAAACCAAAAAGGTTTGGGTCTCTAAAACTAACTAATTGTTTATTTTTGCAGGGTTCTTCAACATGCCAAAGTAGCATCTGGTATGTAGATAGTGGGGGATCTATGCACATGACTGGGAACAACTCTCTTCTTCATGACTACTCTCAAGGAAAGAAGGGATTTGTCTCTTTTGGCAATGATGCTAGGGGTTACATCATTGGTAAGGGCTTTGTCACCAATGGAGAAATCAAATTTGATGATGTTAATCATGTGGAAAATCTCAAGTACAATCTCTTGAGTGTCAGTCAAATGTGTGATAAAGGCCATGTTGCCCTTTTCACCAGTCAAAACTGTAGGATTTGTCATCCAAAGTTTTGCACTTGATTGACAAGGTGTTGGATGATCACACTCTCCTGAAAGCAACAGGATAGGAAGAGTGTATGCCTTAGATCTTTCTAAGAAGACAGATCTCAAAGGCAATCCTTGCCTATTTTCCAAAGCCTCTTCTCAAGAATCTAAACTGTGGCACAGGAGGCTTGGTCATGTTAATCTCAAAAACATGAATCAGCTTACCCACAATAGTTTAGTCAGAGGCTTACCAATAAAGGAGTTCCACTGTGATGAAACCTGCACTGCTTGTTTAAAAGGAAAACAGCACAAAGTCTCATTCCTTCCTATTGAAGTGCCCAAGTCCACTGCCTGCTTGCAATTACTGCATATGGATCTATTGGTCCTGTGAGAGTAATGAGCATGGCAAAGAAGAAATACTGTCTGGTAATTGTGGATGATTACTCCAGATTGTATGGACTTTCTTTCTACATTCAAAGGATGAGGTGCTCAGAAGATTATTCACTTTGTGCTGTACATTGAGAAGCAGTATTCCTTCCAGTCAAGTGTATAGGAGTGACAATGGAACTGAGTTCAGAAATCATACACTTGATGACTTCTATCTTTCAAAGGGAATCAAAAGGCAGTTCAGCATTCCAAGGACTCCAGAACAAAATGGAGTAGTGGAGAGAAAGAACAGGACCCTCATTGAAGCTGCAAGGTCCATGCTGGCTGACTAGGTTTGCCACTGACCTTTTGGGCTGAAGCTGTCAACACAGCTTGTTATGTGCAAAATAGAGTTTTAGTAAATCAGAGGTTGATGAAGACTCCATATGAAGTTCTCCATCATTTGGCTCCTCGATTTCATTTTTCAAAGCATTTGGGTGTCCCTGTTTTATTCTCAACACAAAGGATCAACTCCATAAATTTGATCCTAAGGTGGATGCAGGGTACTTTGTTGGTTATTCATCTACTTGCAAGGCATACAGAGTCTTCAACTGCAGAACAAAGATGGTTGAAGAAACTCTACATGTTAAGTTTAATGAATCTCCAAAGGACAAGATTCCACAAAGTCCTGTGGAGTTATTTGATTTGGACATACTGCAATATGTTCTTATCAAACTCCTGCTGTTGCTCCTGTCAACAGTTCACCACCTGGTGGTACTGCTGATGATGATGATGATTGCAGTACTCACCTCTTCAGGTTTAGTGATCAGTGCCTGACTCAGCTAGACCTGATGTTCCTGTAGCTCCAGTAGCACCATCCACAACAAATGCTGATGAGATCTTCGAATTAAACTTCCTTTGAATTACCATCCACTGATTGGTTTCAAGGAAATGATTCACCATCACCATCTGCTGCTGCTGAGCCGGCTACAAACACTTGCACAGATCTCATTGTGTATCAAGATCTGAAGAATCACCCTATGTCTCAAATCGTTGGTGATATCATGCTGGAGTATCAACAAGAAGTCAATTGTCAAATTTCTGATCTATGCTCTCTTCATCAGTCAGCAAGAGCCAAAGAATTATCATATTGCTTTAAAGGACAATGGATGGGTTGATGCCATGCAGCTTGAGCTTCTTCAGTTCAAGAAACAACAAGTATGGGAACTGGTTCCTCTACCTCCAGGTAAGTGTGCAATAGGCACTAAATGGGTGTTTAGGAACAAAACTGATGAAAATGGGCTTATTGTTAAGAACAAGGCCAGACTGGTTGTTCAGGGGTTGCACAAGAAGAAGGTATTGATTATGATGAAACCTTTGCCCCTGTAGCCAGACTGGAAGCATTCGATTGTTTTTAGCTTATGCTGCTTATCAAAACCTTAAAGTTTTTCAAATGGATGTCAAAAGTGCATTTTTGTATGGAAAAATTAAAGAAGAGGGTTATGTATGTCAACCTCCAGGCTTTGAGGACAATAAACATCCTAATTGGGTGTATAAGCTTGATAAAGCTCTTTATGGGTTAAAACAAGCTCCCAGAGCCTGGTATGAGACATTATCAAACTTTCTTCTGGAAAACATTTCACTAGAGGCTCCATAGATAAGACTTTATTCATTAAGAAAGCTGGGCAGCATAATCTACTTGTTCAAATTTATGTAGATGATAATTTTTTGCATCTTCTGATCCAAAGTTGTGTGATGCCTTTACAAAGTTGTTTGAAATGAGTGCCATGGGAGAATTACAGTTCTTTCTGGGGTTGCAAATCAAACAAAAGGCTGATGGAATTTTTATTCATCAGTCCAAATATACAAAAGATCTTTTGTAAAGTTTGATTTACAAAACTGTAAGCCTTGTTCTACTCCCATGTGCAGCACCACACAACTGGATACAGATCAAAGGTAAAGTGGTTTGATGAAACACTTTACAGATGTATGATTGGGTCCTTGATGTATTTAACAGCTTCTAGACCAGATATTATGTTTGCTACATGTGTTTGTGCTAGATTTCAGGCTGCACCTAAAGAGTTTCATCTGATTGCAGTCAAGAGGATCTTTAGATATCTGCAAGGCGCTCCATCTCTAGGTTTATGGTATTCTACTGGACATTCTGGTAATTAGTTGCTTTTTCTGACAGTGACTATGCAGGGTGTAAGTTGACCAGGAAATCAACTTCTGGTGGATGTCATTCCTAGGCAACTGCTTGATTTCTTGGCAGAGCAAGAAACAGACCTCAGTTTCTACATCAACTGCTGAGCAGAGTACATTGCGGCTGCAAGTTGTACATCTCATACTCTGGCTTCAAAACCAACTTTTGGATTATGGCATTACAGAGACTAAGACTCCATTGTTAATGGTAGTGCTTCAGCTCTTTGCATTGTCAAAAATCCAGTCCAGCACTCTAGGACCAAACATATAGAGATCAGACATCATTTTATAAGGGATTGTTTTGAAAAAGGTCTGATTGATCCTAAGTTTGTGCCTAGTGCTGATGAGCTTGCAGACATTTTTACTAAGCCTTGGATAGTTCAACTTTCCAAAACCTGGTGTTAAGGCTTGGTATGCTGCAACTAGAATAAGTGACAACTACTGATGATCTTAGTAATTCGTACTGATGATCATGAGTACCTATGTCACATATAAGTACTGATGAGCTCTTTTACCCTCAGTAGTTTTTATAACTACTGAAGGCTAAATGTCTCACAAGTACTGAAGTACTTCATCTGTTCTAAACTACTGATGTAGTTACAACTACTGATGCAGTTAAACTACTGCAATCAGTAAAAACAGATAAGTACTGATGTCCTATGAAACAACTGAAATCAGCCAAAAAGACTGATGAATGTGTTGAGGACAGTTTGAAACAGCTGAAAAGCTAAGAATTGACGAAAACAGCTGAAGAGAACTTTCTCTTCAGTCGTTTGTACAACTGCTGTTTCATTTTAAACAACTGAAGCAAACCACGTCTTCAGTAGTTTTTATAACTACTGATGACTAATCCCAAGTCTTCATTTGTTTACAACAGCTGATGACAAAACCACTGTCTTCAGTAGTTTCATAACTACTGATGACAAACACCAAGTCCTCAGTTGTTTCAATCATCTGAAGTCAAAACCACGGTCTTCAGTAGTTTTCTAACTACTGATGCCTAACACCACGACTTCAGCTGTTTCACGTCTGAAAGATAATACCATGTCAACGGTCGTTTAAAACTACTGATGACTAACACCACATCCTTCAGTCGTTTTCTTACCCGTATCCTATATATCCCTAACCTTAGCTCTCAATGCTTCATCTTCTTCAAACCTAACGTTCCTCTCCAAAACTTCCCTCTTCTCAATGGCGTCTATGCAAATTAAACCGCGACACAACTGTGTTGCCTACCTCACTAAATCGCCCATCTGGACTAAGTTCGATACTGCTATCGATCTTATGGTTCAGTCCCAATACAACACGGCATTTCTTCTGAATCCCATATTACATGCCGAATCCTTGCACCAATTTTGGATGACGCTACTATTACCACTGGGGAGAACAACACACCATCCTCCAGTCGGTCGTCAACAACAAAGAAGTAGTCATCACTCCTGCATAATCTGCCAATTCTTCAACTGAATGATGCTAGTTTCCTGCTGGATATCCGAAGGGCACCATAGATCTATCCTTTGCTCAACATGGATATCAAGGCGATCTCAGTGCCTCCACTATCATGAAGAAACACTTTAATGACGCTGAGCGCCTGATTTTCACATGGTGAATGTTTGGCCCCTAAGACGTCGTCTTGGGATCAAATGTCGACAAATGGCAGCAGGTAATGTATTCTATTCTTGAGCAACAACCACTTAATTTTTCTGAAATAAATTTTTAGAGCTCAAGGATATGGCTCAAAAACTAACTGCCAAACCGTTGGATACTATATCCACGGTTCATAATGGCCATCATTACAAACCAGCTTAATGCTGAGGGACTTGTTGGCTTGGGAGTCCTGCTACGGCTGTTCTGCCAGAAGTATACTCCCGGCACAACTCTGACCGGACACTCAAAATGGCTGCCAAGCTGCGAAAAACACGCAGCTGGAACCCACAGCCACCACCTCCAAATCCAAAGTCCCACCAAAAACCCACAAAAAGAAACCCAAAACGGCTACTCAGGGAATTGAGTCCCCTGAGGATGCCCCTGCAACACAAACACAGGATATATCCACTAGTCCAAACCCCTAGTGGATACAATGACTCCTCCAGCCACAGCGCTCAGGCTTCTCTCAACAGGAGCCTGCAGCAACCACACAAAGGGGCACCTACATTAGGGGATCTTCTCACTTGAGGAGATTGCCATTGAAGAGCACCAACCCCCAGGTGCACACTGCTTCTATCCCTCACCCCAAACAACCGTCCTCACAGCCCAACTTTAATAGTTGCACAAGTGCTGACTCAATTGCACTCCTCACCCCCTCCCCAGAAACCAATTACTACTGGGAATACCTCTACAATGAGGGGGAGGAACACAGTGCACTTGAGAACCCACAGCACAGGGGTTTCCCACTTCTATCTCCTGGTGTAGACAAGGAGCTTAGAATATCTAGTGAGGCTGCCACCTCCTCTGACTCAGCACATGACCAGAGTGAGGCTGGTAACATTGCTAAGACCTCACTAGAGGCAACAGCTGATGATGGACATGTCCTGAGGCTGGAAGTCCCCAGTACCAAGCACAAGGGGCACATGCACAACTGGTCTACACCCAGTGCATGTAAATCCTGCTAAGCAGGAGTCAGATGACTCAGTTTTGGCTGATGATGACTGGGCTTTTTCTATGATGTTCTTGCCCAAGAACACAATCCTGAAGAGGAAAGTCAGTAGGCTGCAAAACCTACTTGACCAACTCTCACAAGGAGAAAGACCATCTGCCTCTATCAACCCACAGATGGCACCTTCACTTGAAGGTTTCCAAACACACACTGAGCCACCCAAATCAACCACCTGCCTCTGCTTCAGGCCCTACTCTCAGGAACAGAACCTCTGAGCAAATAGGTGCTGTACTTCAAAATTCCCTCCCTCTCATCACACCCATAATCACTGATAGTGGGACTAAAGCCATTGATGAGAGGCTTTCCTCAACTTTACAGCCCTTGGTTGATGCTGCTGTCCAAAAGACTCTTCTGCGGTACAAACCCCTTCCTCCAATGCACCCAAAAAGGGGGAGAGTACTGCAGTGAAAGAAAAGAAGAGGAAAAGAACAGAGGAGAAGAAGGAAGAGAAGCAAGCCCAAGAGGAGGAAAAAGAAAAGCAACCTCTGCTCACTTACAAGCGAAAGAGAAGTGCTGATGATCACACTGCTGAAGACAAATCCTTGGAGGAGCTGGTCAAAGAAGCTGACACTACACACAGCCGATCCATGGATAAAATAATTGAACAACTCTTCAGGCAGGGTTTGACACAGCCACATGGATAGTGAGATCAGAAGGTTAGAAGTACAAGAGATACAAACCGATGGGCAGGGTATGATGCTCTTGAGAAAGAGAGATTGGAAATAATGATCCGCTTCATGCAAAATACTTAGGAAGATCGTAGAGAGATTCGCGCATGGACCAGGGATAGCATTCTGGCTATAGCCACCAGAATCTGTCTGTCTGAGCAATTCACAAAGGGATTATTGTGGAAGCCTTGATGAGGCGGGGTGGTAAAAGGTTAGAGATGGCTAAACTCACAAAGGCGAAACTAACTACAAAGATGCTGGATCAACCTTCCCTTCCACCCACTCAAACAGATCCTATCCCTCAAATCTCCCAATCAATCTCTAAGCCAAAATCCAAATATCTCATTCTTCAAAACCAATTCCTTCACCAACCCCCATCATCCAGTGATGTACCAGAAGGAGGAGAAGGGTGCTGAGGAGGAAGAAGAAGAAGAAGAGGAGGATGAAGATGATAGTTTGCCACTCTCTGCTGTTCTGAAGCTACCAAAACCCCGAAGTCAACCCATGATCACACCTGACTCTCAAAGGGAAATGGTCAGAGTCAAGATAGAAGAAGAAGAACAGCAGAACAGCACGATGAGCAACTGTTGAAGATGGTTGACAAGGAATTGCCTCAGTCATCATCTATTCAAGCCATGAAAGGGCATGCTCAAAGGCTGTACACTCTCAGGCACACCTTCAGTATCAGAAGGAGAGAGTGAGAGTATGGCCAGACCCCAGGGTGAGTTCTAGAATCCATAAAAGAACTATCCCACACAGATACAACGGCCAGGTACGAAAAACAATAGAATCTACCATCATGTTGGCCGTTGTAGTCTCACCTTGGGAAATCATTGATGAATTCAAGAAAGCTCACCAAGCAAAGAAGACCCTCAAGCTTTACTAGAAAACAAGATGATTAAGAAGGGGTTGCTATATAAAAAGCTTGAAGACATCAAGAAGAATGAGCTCCAGTTACTCCTTGAAGGCAACCATCCTGATGAATTTGTATATAGGGAGGTAACTACGGTGGAGCTGAAAAATGGCAGGCCCATGAAGTACTTATCAGAGTACTATGGTCCAGAGTTCTTCTTCGAAGGAGGAGCAGAAGAACTCTCTCAGGAGGAACAAGTTGTTCTCCTTGAGGCCTATGTTCGTGAGTCATACAGACTCATTATGGGGAAGTAAATTCATGAAGGGATAACAACTCTGTGTCCAGTTCCCCAAAACAGAGTTCCCATTCATACTCTACCAAAAAATATTTGAGATTTCTTCCCAGGCAGAGCTTACATGGGTCATCTTCTCTACTGATCAAGAAGGAAAAAGACCAACATTTTGCCAACAATAAGTGGGATAATAAATAGTTAGAGGTTTGGCTGCATTGGTTCAGGGGGAGTTTGTTGGACCAAAAGAACCAATGAGCCAAGATCAGAAAACACCTCCAAGTCCCACATGGTATCACACAGCTGCGAAAGCTCATCAGTAGTTGACAAGTGTGAAGACTTCAACAGCTGAAGATCAAGTGCTGAAGACCTTCAACCGCTGAAGAACTAAAGTACTGAAGTACAACAGCTGAAGAACACAAGTGCTGAAGCTGAAAGACCAAAGTCTGAAGTACAACAGCTGAAGAGTTTACAAGTGCTGAAGACAACAACTGATGTACAAAGTCTGAAGACAAAGACTGAAGACATCAGTGCTGATATCTACTGAAGTCATCAGCTGATGAAACACCTGAAGGTCAAAGTCTGAAGATCAAGTACTGAAGCCTCAGTAGTTGTCAAAACTGCTGAAGAGTACTCTTCAGTAGTGTGATATCAGTAGTTTTATATTTTTAGTTCAGTAGTTTTGTAAAACGACTGAAGAGCTTGTTCTTAGTCGTTGTAGCTCAGTAGTTTTATATTTGTACTTAACATGTGATATGTTCTCCGTAGTTGTGAACATTTCAGTAGTTTGTTAAGAATAGTTATTTTTGTATTAGATCTGCCAGTGTCACTTTCCGTGATAACAGCAGTGATTGTTGCACTCTATATAAGGAGTGACAACTTATTGTAACGTGAAATGAATGGAATGAACGAATGATTTGATTAGAAATATTCTACATCTATAAAACATTCCTTGAAATCAGAAATAATATTCTCTCCCTATAACGTATGCGCCCTAATGCATACAAGTATCGTGCTTGCTACGATTTGTCTAATTCCTGTTTGTATTCCGCTGCTTTGAATCCTAATACATCAAACTTGTGATCTGATCCTGTCAGCATGATACTTCACCAATTAGGGAAAGCATTGTTCATGTCAAGCTTGTACATATCCCTTCCTGGGAGATTTAAGAAGCACCAATTCGGAGGAATTGTCATCCCTGTTTGAGGATAATGCGCTCTGTTCTGTGAAAAGCATTGGTGCTTTTGATAGCAGAATTGAGAAACACTTAAAGATTGTGTCAAGCTGTTTGACAAAGTAACTTTGTCAACGGTTACATACCATGGATATACTCCCTCTACCAGAAATATATCCTTCGGCCTCACCTCAAACTTACAGGACCTCCCTCATAATGTTGCAATTGTTGAAGAGATTGTCTGTTCCTGTCATGTGGCTGGAGCATCCACTATACAATCCATACATTGTTGTTCTTGTCAAATGGATGTTCTTGCACATAAGATGAGAATTCCTTTGTTTGGAAACCCAAGCTTTATTGGGTTCTTCTAAAGATAATGCATGAGTGAACGAAATGATATGCAGGGGGTTCAACAGAGGTCTTTGAGGAAGAGGTTTGGGCTGCCAGACATCTTCCTTGATCTTCCAGTCCACCCTGGCTGATCTTGGAGGATGAGCTTGTAAAAGCTTTTGCAGCATGGTCTTCTTCCGAAGATTCTTTCTTTTTGGAAGAAGTCCTCACCACCTTTTCTTCGAAGCAGTCTTCTTCTGGGATGGTTTAGGGAGCTTTCTTGTTCTTCCGAACCTTAGTAGCTTTTGCTTCCGAAGCCATTTTCCTTCGGAAGAAGGAGTTTCTTCCTAAAGAACTGGCTTTGGAAACTAGCTTTCCTTCTTCAACTCTTGAACCGTATGGAAAGGTCCAATGTGAAAGCTTCCTGACTTCTTCTTTCCTAACATTATTTGCATAATGTGTGCTGTGAGGATTGTAGTAACAATCTTCTGCCATATGATTTTGCAGGCCACATATGATGCATGTAATGTTAGTCTTTTGGGAAGTGAGGGTTGCTGTTCTTGGTTTTCTTTTCTTCATCAGCAACTTTCCCTTAACTTTGATCCCTTTGGTGGGACAGGAATGCTGGTATTACATTCCTTTCCTGAATCAGAAGTCCCAATACTTGGAAACTAGCTAAAACAAAGACACCTTCTGTTTGGGGAATTTTCAGTTTGGATTCAGCACTTTCTTAGCAGTTCTCCTAGCAGCTTTAGCTCTGCTTTTGGCTTTGGGGGTTAGGATTTGATCATCACAGGAGGCGATAGGTGTATCTACCTATTCTTCCTTGTGGTGGCCACTATTGGTGTCTGTCCTTTAACTCTGGAAAGAAAGGGTCAGAAGTTGGGACATCTTGCTCTTTAGTACCATATCTAGGCTATCTGATAGACTCATAGGAGTGTGGTGGAGCAATTTCATTGGTTCCCAACCCTTCTTTGTTCTGATAACAGAGTTTGGAATGGGAGGATGATGCAAGAATAGCTTGGAAGTTTTGCTCCGAGATAGCATGCTTCCTGGCCTGAGCCTCAGCAGTGACAAGCTGGGCTTGAGCCTCAGACAATTTGGATATCAGATCCTTGATTTGAGTCTTGTAGTTGGTGTGTTCATGTTTCAAAAGAGATATAGTTTTCTTCAACTCATCAATTTTCTTTTGATAGTCAGATTCAGCTCTTTTAAAATCAGATTTTAGAATATTTAAAGACTCAATGTCAGATCTGATTTCCATATTGTAATCCTGATAGAGTTTAACTTTAGCTATACAGGCTGGAGTGCAGAGATGTTCATATACCTGGGCATCATCTGTTCCGGCCATGAGAGCTTGAGCAGGAGCACATCCTGTACCATGAAGCTCAGTCAACTTCTTGAGCCATTGCGGCCGTCTCAGTTGACTTCTCAGTGGCTTTGAGGTTGAGGATGTGTGGAGGCCTGTGGGTTTCCCGGATTGGTCTTGGGAGCCTTGCATTCCCTTGCAAAATGACCCAGTTGGTTACAGTTGTAACACTTTGCTCTGGTCTTGTCAAACTCAACTTATTGGTATTTGGTTATGAGGAAAGTGCCTTCCAGTTCTCTTAAAGAACTTCTTTGCTCTGTAAGTTAAAAGAGCCATTTGCTGGACAATTTCCACGTACTCTATGTCATCTGGGCTGAAGCACTCAAGATCATCAAAGCAGTATTGAAAATCTCCTGAGTGTCCCACTCCTGAGACAAAGGCACAACTTTCTTGGAAGAAGTTGTGTTGAGCCTGTTGAGACCTTGGAGTCTCAGGATAAGTGATGTGGACCAGATGAGCAGGATGGCTGCTGATAAGTCAGGAGTTGAGGGTGAGGGGTTAATGAGCCTTCAGCAACCATTAAAGCGTTGCTAGCAGGAGACTCATAGATCTGCTTGTTTGATGGCCCTTCTTACTCTCCATCTCTAGACGGTATCCATCAGGATCCCATAGAGCTCAGTCATGGAAAGAGTGTTCAAGTTTTCTGTTCTCTTGATAGAGATACAGTAGAATGTCCACTCATTTGGAAGAACACTCATGAACTTTCTGGTGAGATCTCTAAGTTTAGGAGTGATCTTTACAGACTGAAGGGAAGAGATAAGATCCATGTACCTGAAGTACTGCTGGCTGAGGGTCTCTCCAGCAATATGAGTGAAGTTCTCGAACTGCTGCTTCAATGAGTCCTTCTTTGAGTCGTTGGAGCAAGAATACATTTGAGCAAGTGCATCAAACAATTCTTTGGCAGTCTTGCAATGCTTAAACCCCACCATAATAGAGTTCGGTATTGCAGTCAGAAGAATAGTCAAAGCATTGCTATCGATGTCCATCTTCTTTCTGTCTTCATCCGAATAGTCCTCGACAAATTTTTTTATCATGGCACCGTTTCCACCAGGTGAAGCCACCTTTGGCTTGTACGGTCCATTGATAATCGAGTTCCACATCTTGCTGTCTTGGTATCTAATGAAGCCTTCCATTCTTCTACTCCAAGACCTGAAGTTTTCAGGGGTGATGATTGGCGCCTGGTCATCATCCCCATTTCTACTTCAGATTTGTTGAGGGCCATTTGAGGGAGTGAGTGGTAGGGAGGAGTGAAAACATGTTGATTTGGATGGTTAGATCACAGAATCAAGAGCCTGAGAAACTCTGATACCAATTGCAGGATCGGTGTTTGTCACTTAAACACAAATGTTTTCTCTCAAACTCACCTAGAATCACACTCGGGTAAGAATCAAGAAGAGTGATCACAATATGAAAAGTAACTAAGAACACAAAGATAATTTTCAAGATACTTTTATATATTGATTCTCAACTCAAAATACAAAGACTCTTACAAGCAGATTTTCTGTTTTTTTATATGAATTACAAGGAGAACCTATATATAATACTATCTATAACAGGATATACTTTGATACCAGCTGGGATCCTATAGCTAAAGTCTATACTACAAGACTAAAGATTAAGGTATCTCGGATAAAGTCTTATCTGAGATTTGGTAGTCAGGACATGTCCCTGACTTACCTTTTGTCACCAACTAAAGATGGCAACTGTACTATCATGAAAAGGTAAACAGTGGAATAAAGTATGGTGAACAACATGGTTCTTTAGGAAGAAGCCACACTGTATCAGAAGTCTGCAGCGGAGTGTCAGAGACCATACTTGTGTCCACTGGTTATAGCAGTGTCTTCCAAAGGTTAAATGGCTTCGGAAGAGTAAGTACTTTCGAAGCCACTTTATACTTCAGAAGAGGCTGCTTCTTCCAAAACTTGGAGACTTCTTCATCATACTTCGGAAGTGGTCTTCACTTTATTCTTCTAAGTCTTGAACTTCGGAAGTATGCATTTGTCTTCGGAAGTAGAGTTCTGTCTTCGAAAGCTGGACTTTTCCTTTGTCTTCGGAAGAACTCTACAACCTTCGGAAGTTCCATGAAGAGCTTCGGAAACCTTTGCATGCAACATCAAAATAACTTAAGTGATATAGTTTTGGTTGCATTAGCCTTCTTCTTGATCCAACAACTTCTGGTCTAAATGTTTTAGCAGAATAGCTCTATGCATTAACATGGTTAATATACTAATGCCATTTTTGCATAATAAAATCATTTGAATGTTTTGAAAGTATTAAACGTATTCACCTGGTATATGAACAGAGCGTTTAAACTTGATAAGCTTTTATTTCTGAACCTCGAAGTAACTTAAGGATTAAATTACGAGCCTCTAATACCTTGATTAAATTAGAACTTTTATACTTGTTATTTAGAGCATCTACACTGGTTTCTTAATCTCAGGTTATGTCGTGGTGTTCAAGAGGTAGTAGAGGGTTTCGTATAGGGAAGAGGATCAAAGGTTATGAAATGAAATGAAGCACAAACATCTATTTATATATGGATATTTCTTACTCATTAATTATTTATTACTTATTAAGTTTTATCCAAAGTCCAAAACTTAACAATTAAGTTTTATATTTTATTCAAAACTTAGCCATTAAGTTTTATATTTATTCAAGACTTAGCTATTAAGCTTTATCCAAAACATAGCCAACTTCCTTATAATTTTATCTAAAACATAGGCATTAAGTTTTATCCAATACTTAATTATAAGTTTTATCTTAATTATTAAGTTATATCTGAAAGCGGAAATCAAATATTGAATTAGACAATTCACAAGAATACAGTTGATATTCAAAGTAAGAACAAACGATTATAGAAAGAATTCTGCAAATCAAAGATTTCATTCAATACGCGCTTTCGTGGTGGCAAAATGTCACACTTTCAATCAGGTCAATCATCCCTTATATAGGAATGTCGTGGTGGAACATTCTTATATAGGAGATGTGACGTCTGCTGATGTCATTTGATAGTGACATCTAATAGAATTATTCAAACTACTGAAAGTTAACACAACTACTGAAGATGTCAAAACAGCTGACATCTTCTTACAAAAATACTAAGTGTTAACTGTCACTACAACATACTGAAAAGAAACTACTGAAACTACAACGACTGAAGAACATGCTCTTCAGTCGTTTTACAAATACTGAAACAAAAAGAAAACTACTGAAAGAAAACCATCACAACAACTGAAGAATGCTTCTTCAGCTGTTGTAACAAACTTGAAGGCTTCATACTTGTACTTGAACTTCAGGTTGTCATCAGCTGATGTCTTCAGTCTTTGTACTTCAGCTGTTGATCTTCAGTACTTTGTTCTTCAGCTGTTGATCTTCAGACTTTGGTCTTAGCTGTTGAAGTCTTCAGTACTTTAGTCTTCAGCTGTTGAAGTCTTTAGTACTTTAGTCTTCAGCTGTTGATCTTCAGACTTTGGTCTTCAGCTGTTGAAGTCTTCAGTACTTTAGTCTTCAGCTGTTGAAGTCTTCAGACTTTGTCAAACAGTTGATCTAGTCTTTAGCAGTTGTTGTGATGTCTGTGGGACTTAGAGGTTTTTTCTGATCAGGCTCATTGGTTCTTTTGGTCCAACAAACTCCCCTGAACCAATGCAGCCAAAACCTCTAAACTTATTGAAGATGTCCCACTTATTATGGCTGAAAGATTTGGTCTTTTTGTCTTCTAGATCAGCTCAGAAGTGACCCATATAAGCACAAGCCTGGGAGAAGTCTCAGTGATCTGTTTGGCAATGGATGAATGGGAACTCTGTCTTGGGAACTGGACACAGAGCTGTTACCCCATCCATGAGATCTACTTCCCACAATGAGTCTGTATGACTCCCTTGTATAGGCCTCAAGGAAGTTATCTGTTCCTCCATGGTAAGTTCTTCAGCTCCTCTCTCCTCCTTCAAAAAGGATTCTGGCCCATAATATTCAGATAGGTATTTGACCTGTTTCCCTATTTTTGAGTTCCACATTTTATTACTCTATAAACAAATTCATCAGGGTGATTACCCTCTAAGAACAACTGGAGCTCATTCTTTCTAACTTCCTCAAGCCTCTTATATACTACCCCTTTTTTCCCATTTTGTTTTCCAGCATCTTTTGTGGGGTCAGGTTAGCTTTATAGGCTTTCTTGAAGTCATCTAGGATTTCCCAGGTGATACTACAAAGACCAGTGAGATCACTTCATCTACAATCTTCTTCACTTGCCAATGTATCTCTGTGGAATGTTTTTCTTGTGAATCCAATGAGACACCCTGGGATCAGCCAAATCCTCACTTTCTCTCCTCTTTGATATTGAAATGTATGTTTAAGAGTGTATAATATGAGAGCGTGCTTCTTCATGTTGATGATTGAAGATGTGGCAGCATATGCTTTGTCACCTCTCCTCAACAATTTCCTCATGATTTGTTATGAAGCTCTTCTTATTCTAGCTTCACTTTTCATAATTTGTCTTTGAGTTTCAGGAGTAATTGTTGGGAGGTGACTTGTGGCCTTAGGCAATTGAATAATAGCTGAGATTGGCAGCCTATCTTCATCTTCATCATTATCTTCTTCTAGCCTTAGTACCCTTCTCTTCCTCTTCTGGGGTACATCATCGGCTATTGGTTTTGAGGGTAAGGGAGTTGGTTTGGTGGGTTGTGGTTGTGGTGGTTTTGGTGTGGGAATGTTGACAGGCTGTTCTAGCATTCTGGATGTGAGGTCGGCTTTAGATTGCTTGACTAGTTCAGTCCTGCTCCCAGCACCAGCTTCGTTTAAGGCTTCAATAACCAATCCTTGTGTATACTTCAGACGACAGATCTTGTGGTTATTGCCAAGATGCTGTCCCTGGACCATGCCTTGATCTCAATCAATGATCTACCCAGATATTTTGCTATGAACCTGATCATGATCTCTAACCTTTCCCTTTCCAACACATCATAACTTGCCCATCTAGCTTGGATTTCTTCAATCTCTAGTCTTTGATTTCTGAGTCAAGTTTTCAGTGTCGTGGCCTTGCCTAAACAACTGATCAATGATGTTATCGATTGATCGGCTGTGTTCGACATCAGCCTTCTTTACCATTGTCTCCAAGTCAGTCTCCTTCTCATTCTTCCTTTCTTGTATGTGACATGAAAGTCTTTAGTACTTTCAGTCACTTTCTCCATGTCAGCATCCTTCACCTTCTCCTTTCAGTTTCTTTCCTATGTCATCCTCTTTCTTTTTGCTTTCACTGACTGAATCTCCCCCTTTTTGTTGCATTGTTGCAAGGGTTTGATTGTCAGAAAGCCTTTTGCTCACAACATCCTCTATCAGGGTTGTATAACTGAGGGAAGCCTCTCATCAAGGGTTTTAAGGACCATATCAGTGATAGTTGATGTGATGAGAGGTAAGGAATGTTGAAAGATAGCAGCTATTTGCTCAGGGGGGTTCTGTCCCTGAGAAATAGTGCCAGAAGCAGAGGCAGGCGGTGCTGAGTGTTTTGGAGTGGCTCTGTGTATGGGAGACCTTCAGAGGAAGGTGCCATCTGTGGGTTTTGAGGGGTAGATGGTCTTTGATTCTGAGAAATTTTGGCAAGCAGCTCTTTGAGTCTGCTCACCTCATCTCGAGGATGGTGTTTTGGGCTAAAACATCATAAAAGAAGCCCAGGTCATCATCAGTGTTTACTGAATCACCTGACCTCAGATAGAATCAGAGATGAACATGCTTTGAGTGTAGATCAGTAGTAGCATGTGCCCTTGGTCATGGTACTGGGGACTTCCTGCCTCAGGACCATGTCCTTCATCAGCAGTTGCCTCTGGTGAGGTCTTATGATGTTACCAACTTCAGCCTGATCATATGCTGAAGCAGGAGAAGTGGCAGCCTCACCAGAAATTCGAATCTCCGTTTCTACACCTGGAGATTGAATATGGTAACCCCTGTGTTGTGGGGTGTCAGAAGCACTTTGGTCCTCCCCTTAATGGTTGGGGCTATCCCAGTTTTGATTGGTATCTGGGGAGGGGTGAGGTGGGAGTGCAACTGAGTCAGCACTTTGGCAATTATGATGGTAGGACTTTGGGGGGCGGTTGCAGTGGGAGAGGGTGTGAAGGCAGTATGCACCCGAGAGAGTGGTGCGTTTCAATGGCAACCTCCTCAAGTGAGGAAGGTTCCAGATGTATAGGTGCCCAGAGGTGGTTGCTACAGGCTCCTGTTGAGAGGAAACCTGAGCGGTTGAGGGTGAGTGAGTCCTGTATCTACTGGGGGGTTATGACCAGTAGATATAACTGCGTTTGTGTTGCAGGGGCATCCTCAGGGGACTCATTTCCCTGAGTAGCCTTTTTGGCTTTCTTGGTTTGGGTTTGGTGGGGACAATGGATTTGGAGGTGGTGGCTGTGGGTTCCAGCTGCGTGGTTTTTGCAGTTTGGCAGCCAGTTTGAGTGACTGGTCTGAGTTGTGCCTGGAGTATACTTCAGGCAATACAGCCGTGGTAGGGACTCCAAGGCCAACAAGTCCCTCAGCTTTCAGCTGGTTTACTATAATGGCCATTAGGAACCGAGGATATAATATCCATCGGTTAGCTATAGGCTTGGAGGCCATATCCTTGAGTTCAAGAAATAATATTTTAGAAAATTTTAAATTTTGTTGGTCAAGGATAGAGAATAATACCTGCTCCACCTCGTCGACATTTGATCCAAGAAGAAGTCTTAGGAGCTAAGCATACATTCACCATATGAAAAATTAGTCGTTCCGCATCATGGAAATGTTTCTTCAGGATGGTAGAGGCACTAAGGTTACCCTGGTATCCATGTTGGGCAAATGATAGATCAGTGGTGCCCTTTGGATACCCAGTGGGGAAAGTGGCATCATCCAGTTGCAGGGTTTGGCGAAGGATTTCTGGAGTGATGACCACCTGACGATTGTTGACGAACGACTGGAGAGAGTTGGTGTCATTCTCCCTAGTGATGAGGGTGACGTTCGTCCAGAACTGATGGAGGGATTCGGCATGAATGGTAGGATTTAGAAGGAAGCCGTTTTGTATGGAGAGTGATCATTAGATCAATGGCATTATCAAACTTTGTCCAGAAGGGTGATTTGGTAAGGTAAGCAACACAGTTGTGTCGTGGTTTAAGCTTCATGTTCGCCATTGATGTGAGAGAAGGTTCTGAGTTTTTGAACGTTAGGTTTGAGATGATGAAGCTCTGTAAGACAAGGTATTTATAGGGTATGGGTTAAAAGCAACTGGAGGGTTTGGTATGAGTCATCAGTAGTTTTAAGCGACAGATGACGTGGTATTAACCTTCAGATGTTGAAACAACTGAAGTCTTGGTTGTAGGCATCAATAGTTATAAAACTACGGTGAAGACCATGGTTTTAGCTTCAGATGTTGGAAACAGCTGACGACGTGGTGTTAGTCATCAGTAGTTGTGAAACTACTGAAGACATGGTTTTGTCACCAGTTGTTGTAAACAGGACAGACGGGTATAGTCATCAGTAGTTGTGAAACTACTGAAGACGTGGTTTTGTCATCAGTTGTTAAGATGAAGCAGCAGTTTTAGAAACAACTGAAGAGAAAATTCTCATCAGTAGTTTTCGTCAATTCATAGCTTTTCAGCTGTTTCCACTGTCCTCAACACTATCAGTCTTTTTGGCTGTTTTTCAGTTGTTCATAGGACGTCAGTACTTATCTGTTTGTACTTATATCAGTAGTTATGACTGTATCAGTTCTGTAACAGAATCAGTACTTATTTGTGATATGGTTACAAATGATCCGGTACTTATTTACTGAGATCATCAGTAGTTATCACTTATTCTAGCTGCAGCATACCAAGCCTTAACACTAGGTTTTGGAAAGTCGAACTATCCAAAGGCTTAGTAAAAATGTTTGCAAGCTCATCAGCACTAGGCACAAACTTTGGATCAATTAGACCTTTTTCAAAACAGTCCCTAATAAAATGATGTCTGATTCTATATGTTGGTCCTAGAGTGCTGGACAGGATTCTTGACAATGCAAAGAGCTGAAGCACTGTCCATTAATAATGGAGTCTTAGTCTCTGTAATGCCATAATCTAAAAGTTGGTTCTGAAGCCAGAGTACCTGAGAAGTACAGCTTGCAGCAGCAATGTACTCTGCTTCAGCAGTGGATGTAGCAACAGATGTTTTTTCTTACTCTGCCAAGAAATCAACAGTTGCCTAGAAATGACATCCACCAGAAGTTGACTTTCTGGTTAACTTACACCCTGCATAGTCACTATCAGAAAAAGCAACCAATTTGCAAAGTGTCCAGTGGAATACCATAAACCTAGAGATTGTGTACCTTGCAGATATCTAAAGATCCTTTTGACTGCAATCAAGTGAGACTTTTTAGGAGCAGCCTGAAATCTAGCACAAACACACGTTGCAAACATATATCTGGTCTAGAAGCGTAAGTACATCAAGGACCCAATCATACATCTGTAAAGTGTTTCATCAACAGCTTTACCTTTCTGATCTCATCCAGTTGTGTGGTATTGCACATGGGAGTAGAACAGGGCTTACAATTTTGTAAATCAAACTTATTCAAAAGATCTTTTGTATATTTAGACTGATGAATGAAAGTCCCATCAGCTTTTGTTTGATTTGCAATCCTAGAAAGAACTGTAATTCTCCCATTGCACTCATTTCAAATCTTTATGCATAAATTGGTAAAGTCATCACACAACTGGGGATCAGAGGATGCAAAAATAATATCATCAACATAAATTTGAACAAGTAGCTTATGCTGATCCACCTTCTTAATGAATAAAGTTTTGTCTATGGAGCCTCTAGTGAAATGATTTTGAAGAAGAAAATTTGATAATGTCTCATACAGGCTTAGGAGCTTGTTTCAACCCATAAAGAGCCTTATCAAGCTTGTATACCCAATCTGGATGTTTATTATCCTCAAAACCTGGTGGTTGACATACATAAACTTTCTTTTATTTTACCATATAAAAATGCACTTTTAAATCCATTTGAAAAACTTTAAAATTATGAAATGCAGCATAGGTAAGAAACAATCTAATTGCCTCAGTCTGGCTACAGGGGCAAAGGTCTCATCATAATCAATACCTTCTTCTTGTGAAAACCCCTGAACAACCAGTCTGGCCTTGTTTTAACAATAAGCCCATTTTCATCTGTTTGTTCCTAAACACCCATTTAGTACCTATTGCACACTTCCTGGGGGTAGAGGAACCAGTTCCCACACTTGCTGTTTCTTGAACTGAAGTAGCTCAAGCTGCATGGCTTCCACCCATCCATTGTCTCTCAAAGCAACATGATAGTTCTTGGCCTTGCTGACTGATGAAGAGAGCATAGAAGCACAAGTTAGACAATTGACTTCTGGTTGAGACGCCAGCATTGATACCACCAATGATTGAGACATGGGGTGATTCTTCAGCTCTTGGTGCATGATAAGATCAGTGCAAGTGTTTGTAGCGGTTCAGCATCAGCAGATGTTGATCAGATTCTTGAAACAAGTATTAGATGGCAAATCAAATGATGTAGAGGAATCAGAAATCTCATCAGCATTTGTTGTGGATGGAGCTGCTGAAGGTACAGGAACATCAAGTTTAGCAGACTCAGGCAGTGGTCACTGAACTTGAAAAGGTGAGTACTGATATCATCATCATCTTCAGTACCACAGGTGGAAGACTTGATGCAGAAGATGATTATCCACATGATCTGCAACAGCTGGAGTTTGATAAGGAGCATATTGCAGTATGTCCAGATCAACAACTCCACAGGGTTTTGTGGAATTTTATCCTTAGGAGATTCATTGAATTTCACATGCAAGGTTTCTTCAACTATCTTTGTTCTGAGTTGAAGACTCTGTATGCCTTGCAAGTGGATGAATAACCTACAAAATACCCTGCATCCACCTTAGGATCAAATTTGTGGAGTTGACCCTTGTGTTGAGAATGAAACAAGGACATCCAAAGGCTGAAGAATGAAATCAAAGGAGCCAAATGATGTAGAGCTTCATATGGAGTCTTCATCAACCTCTGATTTACTAACACTCTATTCTGCACATAGCAAGCTGTATTGACAGCTTCAGCCCAAAAGGTCAAAGGCAAACCAGAGTCAGCCAACATGGACCTTGCGACTTCAATTAAAGTCCTGTTCTTTCTCTCCACTACTCCATTTTGTTCTGGAGTCTTGGGATGCTAAACTGCCTTTTGATTCCTTTTAAGATAAAAATCATCAAGTGTATGGTTTCTGATTCAGTACCATTATCACTCCTTATACACTTGACTGATAGGGAATACTGCTTCAAACATACAACACAAAGTTTATAATCTTCTGAGCAACCTCATCCTTTGAATGTAGAAAGAAAGTCCATACGAATCTGGAGTAATCATCCACAATTACCGGACAGTATTTCTTCTTTGCCATGCTCATCACTCTCACAGGACCAAATAATCCATGTGCAGTAACTGCAAGCAGGCAATGGACTTAGTTCTTCAATGGGAGGGAATGAGACTTTGTGTTGTTTTCCTTTTCAAAAAAGCAGTGCATGCTTCATCACAGTGGAACTCCTTTGTTGATAAACCTCTCACTAAACAATTGTGGATCAGCTGATTCATGTTTCTGAGATTGACATGACCCAGCCTTCTATGCCATAGTTTAGATTCCTGAGGAGAGGCTTTGGAGAACAGGCATGGATGACCCTTCAAATCAATCTTCTTTGACAAATCCAAGGCATACACTTTCAATCCTGTTGGCCTTCAGGAGAGTATGTTCATCCATACCTTGTCAATAAGCCTCAGAACTTGGGAAGACAAAATCCTGCAGTTCTGGCTTGTGAAAAGTGCAACATGCCCTTTATCACACATCTGACTGACACTCAGCAGATTATACTTGAGATTCTCCACATGGTTGACATCATCAAACTGATTGTCCATTAGACACATATCCTTTCCAATGATGTAACCTCTGGCATCATTTCCAAATGAAAACAAATCCCTTCTTTCCTTGAGAGTAGTCATTAAGAAGAGAACTGCTCCCAGTCATATGCATGATCCTCCACTGTCTACATACCAGATGCTCCTTGGCATGTTGAAGACCCTGCTAAAAGAAAACTAGTTAGATTTTGAGACCCAAACCTTTTGTTTTAGGTCTGTTTTCATCAACAGATGCAACCATAACTTGTTTCTTATGATTAACAGATGAAGAAGGAGATGGTTGAAATGGATTCCTTGGATTTGGGTGGAATGCCTTTTTAGTGATTTGATCACAGGTGCATCTATTGGTTAACTCTCCCCAACAAATGCTGAACCATCATAACAAGTTGTGTCTGATTTGTAGCCAAAGCTTTCAGCTCTTGTGACATATCAGTACTGTGTTTGATGAGTTCCTGTGATCCACCATTTCCTCCTTAAAATTAACAGACTTAGTCTGATGGTTATCATGAGGAGCATCATCAGCTGTTTGGTGATTAACCTTATCCTTCTTTTGGAATTTGGTTGAAGGCTTGGGTTTATCACAATGGAATGATTGTGATACAAACTGGTCTCAAACTCAGTTTCATTTCATCCATCTGGATTTTAATGAGCTTATCTCTGTTGAGTTTAGAACCCTTTCGTACCAACATTCATCAGAAAGATGATTGAATTACCACATATTTCACATGGCTATTCTATCTTGGGGGATTGATCAACTGCTGAGAGGAACTATTGAAGGTGTGCTTTTCAGTACTTTCCTCCTTTCAGTAATTTTGCTCAGTACTGAAGAATCTGTAACAACTTAGAGTTGTTCTTCAGTGTTCATTGTCAGCAGTTGTTAATCCATTTATTTCAGCTGATTTGAAATGCTTTTCAGTTGTTGTAACTTGCCCTTCAGTACTTAAGTTACTTTGAGGGACAACATCTGAAATACTCAGCTTCATGTGCTTATCAGTAGTTAACCCATCAGCCAATTGACTTGCTGAGGTATCAACCCTTATTTCATCTTGTGATTTTGGGAGATCACTTGTGGATGATACACATGATAATGTGGTTTGGAGATTGCTTTCACTTTCAGATTTTACTATTGGTTTTGGAGTAAAATCTGTTGGAGGTGCAATATGGTTATAACCAATTCCAAACTTCACATTCGAAGCAGATTGCTTACTGAGCAGCATTTCAAATCCCTTGCAGGATGACACCCAGCGGTCACACTCAACTTGGGTAACTGCAAGTTTTTCTTTGAGTTCTTATGGTTCTCAAGAATGACCTCTAGCTTAGCTTTTTCATTATTTAATTGGAATTTAAGCTTATAAATCTCATCATCTTTGCCTTAAGGACAGACTCATATTCGGCTTTTCTTTTGAAATAGTTTGCTCAAGCTCTAGATTTTGATTAATTACAGCTACATTTGCTTCTCTAATAGAGACAAATGCATCTATGCAAGATTCAGAACAAAGCTTGGCCTTAGCCTCAGAAGATACCTGGGGTTACCTGTGAAGAAGATGCATTGGAGCAAGAACCCTCAGTAGATTCCAGGGCCATGAGAGCTAGATTCCCAAAAGGATGTTCACCACCATGTTGACCATCACCAGTAAATAATTGCTCAGTACCAGAGAGATCTGGTAAACTGCTCCAGTCAACATTACCAGGGGTGAAAAAGCTGTGATGAGGTTGTGAATGAGATGGTAGAGGCTCAGGTAATGCTTGTGGTTGTCGTGTAGTAGGTACTTGAACTGGATTTGGCTGAGGCATGTAATAGCAGGGATACGGATATGACATTGGACCCTGAGGGACAAATATGCAGGGAAACAGGTTGTGAATGATAACCAGAACTAGCAGTTGTTGCCCCCTGTTTTATGGACTAGTGCTTGGAAAAGTCACAAGGGTGCAGAGGAGTTAGATCCAGATGATCTACACTCTCTTGCAAAGTGTCCAAGCCTTTGGCATTTGTGACACCTCAACTTACTCTTGTCAAAACCAACTTTGGTTTGCCAGAGAGTCCTGGAAATTTTCTGCCAGTCCACTTGTAGAACTTCTGAGATCTGATATTAATCAAGGCCATTTGGCTCAGAATATCCATCTCTTCTAGATCATCATCAGCTATGCTCTATCTCTCTCTCAAATGTAAGCAGTTTCCCATGAAGTTGGGTGAGAGATAGTTTATCTAGATTTACACTGGAGCGTAGGACATTAGTGTATGTGTCCCATCTCTCAGGCAGTGATCTAAGGAATCTGTTGTTCATCTGGCTATTGGTATATTCATGTTTGACCATTTTTAGCTCAGAGATCAAACAGGAAAAACGCTCAAACTGTTGAGTCAGTGTCTCACCTTTCCTATGAGAGAATGTTTCATATTGTTGGACAAGGATTTCTCTGTTGTTTGCTAAGACCTCATCAGTTCCACCGAATTGTTCCTTCAGTGCATTCCAGAGGTCATGAGCAGTTTCATGATGCATAAGCCCTGAATAGATTTCATTTGGCAGTACCATGGCCAGAATTTCATGGGCTTTAGCATCAATCTCAAACAGTTTCCGATCTTCATCTAAGTATTGTTCCTTCTTCTTCGGAACCATTTGATTGGTTTCCGGATTGTTCACCATAGGCTTATGTGGACCATGTACCACTAATGTCCAACAACCTGAACTGTTAACAGACAGGTGATGAAGCATTCTTCGTTGCCATATGTTATACTCAGTCCTAACCAGCATCGGAGGCTTGGTTGAGGAACCAGTATTGTGAGGGTCATTAGAAGGAGTAGTCATTCTTAGATTCAACCAAAATCAATTAAGTTTTAAACAGATTTAGAACTAAACACAACAGACCAAATTGAACCAAGAGAAAACAGAAAGCTATAAAACGAAAGTAGCAGAAATTCAATTTAACTATAACCAATTCTTGCAAATATGCCAATTCAATCAAATGCAGATATCAATTAGCAGTTTCAATGATCAATTGTTAGATCGATCAATGATAACCTAGCTCTGATACCAATTGTTAGGATCAGTGATCTACGTTTGATTGATTAGAGAGTATTGCAGCGGAAATCAAACAATGAATTAGACAATTCACAAGAATACAGTTGATATTCAAAGTAAGAACAATGATTATAGAAAGAATTCTGCAAATCAAAGATTTCATTCAATACGCGCTTTCATGGTGGCAAAATGTCACACTTTCAATCAGGTCAATCATCCCTTATATAGGAATGTCATGGTGGAACATTTCTTATATAGGAGATGTGACGTATGCTGATGTCATTTGATAGTGACATCTAACAGAATTATTCAAACTACTGAAAGTTAACACAACTACTGAAGATGTCAAAACAACTGACATCTTCTTACAAAAATACTGTGTTAACTGTCACTACAACTACTGAAAAGAAACTACTGAAACTACAACGACTAAAGAACATGCTCTTCAGTCGTTTTACAAATACTGAAACAAAAAGAAAACTACTGAAAGAAAACCATCACAACAACTGAAGAATGCTTCTTCAGCTGTTGTAACAAACTCTGAAGGCTTCAGTACTTGTACTTGAACTTCAGCTGTTGTCATCAGCTGATGTCTTCAGTCTTTGTACTTCAGCTGTTGATCTTCAGTACTTTGTTCTTTAGTTGTTGATCTTCAAACTTTGGTCTTCAGCTGTTGAAGTCTTCAGTACTTTAGTCTTCAGCTGTTGAAGTCTTCAGTACTTTAGTCTTTAGTCTTCAGCTTGATCTTCAGACTTGGTCTTCAGCTGTAAAGTCTTCAGTACTTTAGTCTTCAGTTGTTGAAGTCTTCAGACTTTGTCAAATAGCTGATCAAGTCTTCAGCAGTTGTTGTGATGTCTGGGGACTTAGAGGTTTTTCTGATCAGGCTCATTGGTTCTTTTGGCCCAACAGAAACATTACCATAGTTATTTAATCGACAAAAATAATATGCAAATTTCACAGGTGTTACACATGGAGAGCTCGAAAGGCTACTATTGAGATAATTTAAGGTACCTGGGACATTAACTTTGAAGAACTTCCTAGGTGCATCAACGCTCTACAAGAAACCAACCAAGTTATTATGGAATGCTTACATCATCCGATTAGTTCATCTTAATGTCATATGTTTAAATATGTGTTTTGGACATTTGGTCCCATAATCACACATTCAAACATAGTCAGCCGGTGATATCTATTGATGGTACTTTTTGAACAAATCCTATCATGCTAAGATGTTAATTGCAGTTTTTAAAAATACAACAACTACGTAGTGTCGGTGGCTTGCCCCATCATTGATGAAGAAAGGACAAATAGTTGGAGTTGGTTTTTATAGCACTTGTGGTCCCATGTTGGAGTCCATCATGATTTTGTTGGAATGGGAAAAAATGTGTGTTATTTCTGATAGACATAAAGGAATTATCGCCGCTATGCACAATGTTTAAGATATGGTAAACAATGCGGTTCATCGATTTTGTCTTCAACACTTGCCTAGTAACATGATGCACAAGTGTCAAGATGTCCGGTTTAAAAAAGATATTTGTTGATAGATGCACTCCTAACAAGGAAGTATGATTTATTTGTTGCTAAAATACAAAGTCTCAAGCCTGAAGATTGGGAATATTTAAAAGCTATCAAAGAAAGAAAATGGACGATTGTATATGATTAAAGTCAGCGTCGTTGGGGTAACCTAACGACAAACATTTCTGAAAGTTCTAACAACACACTGCAGGGAGTAAGGCTTATGCCAATTAAAGCAATTATTAATTGCACGTTTGAGAAAACAGTTGAGCAATATATTAAACACCAGGAAATTGCAACAACTTGTAACACAGGTTTACCCCTCGCTTATGGCGTTTGTCTGAATCCTGTGATCTTATTGGGCAGCAACATATCGTACCAGATTTTAATCACCACGAGGCAAGATACAGGGTTTTGTTAAAGATAAATAATAAGGAAGCTGGTGGAAATGTTTATACTATGGAGTTCAATGATAGAACATGCACGTGTGGTAAAGGCAAATGCTAAGATTCCGGTGCTCACATGTGATTTTTGTTTGCCGACATAAAGGTGAGTCACCTTTTTACAATTTGCATGAGATATACACTATTACGACTTATCAAAAGTAGTGTTGTGGTCATTTTTACCTGCTTTGTCACCCCAATTACCGACAGACCCAGGTTGGAGGATTAGAGCAGACCCATCAAAGGTTACAACAAAACGAGGCAGGAGACGCACCCGCATGATGCATAACGAGTTGGATGTTTGTTATCATCCAGATGAACCCGTTGTACATTAATGTTCCATATGTAGACTATCAGGTCATAACATGAGTACGTGTCGAAACTCACAACCATGAGGCCATGATTATTTCTCTATTATTGTTTTAGTAATATTATGCTTGTGATGTTTGAACTTTTTTATTAACTACTTTTGGTTATTGTGTTTGTCCTTATCACATATTAAAAATAAAACATATGGACCATGTAAAAAACTTGCATACCACTTATATAATAATTAAAATATTTATAAAATAAAATGATAGATAATACATTTATAGCATTAATACAATAATTAAAATTGTTGTGTAGGATAAATAGGATTAGGAGCATCGGAATCTTCATTTATCTCGGTTGCTTCATCATTTAAGTCGAATCGGCTTAACGGAATATTTGAAAACCGAGCAACAACATCACCGGTCTCTTGGAACTGAGGGTAATATGAACGGACTAGTAGTTTCAATAAGGTTTAAATAATTTGTTTGTGGGTGATAATTAGATGAGGGACCCACCTCATCAAAATTTTGGGTGGACATTTGAAAATGAGTACTTGAATTATCCATATACAAAAAGTTATGTTGAAAGGGTGGGGTAAATTATGGTGATCTAAAGTCTTGCCCCATGTGAAACTTTTGGTTCCCTATATTTTGTTCGCCCATATTTTGTTGTTCCTCTATATCTTCTTCTCCAACCATTCCTCGTCCTCGTCCTCGTCCTCGTCCCCACCTACGTAAACGTTAAGGGACAGGTGGAAGTTGAACATGAACTGGATTTTCCATCACATGGGCTTGTAGATAACCTCCATGATCAGCATGTTAAAAATCCTATTAGTGGCTCGCCAAGTTGCTAATCGTTTCATTGCCAGCCATTGAGAAATTGTCTCATTCCTTACATCTACAATAATAATAATATTAATAAGGTTTATAATATAAAAAATTAACAAAAATTGAAATAAAAAGGTACAAAATAACAATATTAATATGCATAACAATAACAACAACAATAATAATAATAATAATACCATCATTGTCAAATTTTGTCCATCATTTTGGAACCCACGCGGTTTCAGGCTTGATGGGCTAGGTTCATTACGAATCTAACAATACGATCCATATACCATTGCATGTGTTCTTCTGAAGCAACAATGCAATTTGTGTTTCCATTCATAATAGTAGCATGTTGATTATGCCACGCTTGGTTATACACAATATGATTCTATACCCAATCATTATTTCTTCCCCCTTTACGCGATATATTGTGAAGTCAAACATGTTCCTGATGTGTCACTGGTAACCTTTTAGGGATCATTTGAATCATGCCAAATTTTCTCATTACCCTGCTTGCATTGTGTGGTTCAATATATTCTCAAAAAACAAGAAATGTATCACTATTCAGTAACAAACCCCTCAGAACCAATGCAGGTTATGGGATCATGCAACCGTCCAAGTGGGGTATTTGACTAAGTCATGCGCCTGAACAGGATTCGTGTGCCTGAAACAAGATTCGTGCACCTGAACAGTGCTCATGCGCCCGAACAGTGCCCATGCACCTGGAGAGTTTCACCAGAATTTGGTTAAGTGTGCAATATGCCTATGTCCCATGCGCCTGAAATAGTGCCAATGCACCTAAACAGTAGCCATGCGCCTGGGAGTTTTTACTAATTTATGGCTAAGTGTACCCATGTGCCCATGTTACCATGCGCTTGAACAGTGGTCAAACGCCCTAATAGTTGTCATGCGCCAAAAAATTTTACTTATTTATTTTATTATTTTGTGTTCTTATTTTTATTATTATTATGGATTCTAATACATGTTTTAATCCTTATTTCCGATTATAGTTCAAGTTTTAGTACTTTACTTAGTTGCACCCAAGTATTTTATTAGCAATATTGAGCTTGTGTGCTCGGGTCAATGACTCCACACTTGAATAATACTTAAAAGAAAGTTTAAGTGAAAATATTATTACCGAATGCATGTGGCGGTATATATATATATATATATATTATATATATATATATATAATATATATATTAATAATTCAAATAATAAACCTCACTTGACAACAAATTTGGCCGCCAGCTCACCCACTCACAACTCTCCTAGAACCTTGCAAACACTCAACCTCCTCCTTTAGATGCAAAAGTCGATTTCTATATTCTCACACTTCAAATTTTCTAATTCTCTTTCTTTCTCTATATTCTCTCTACACTCTCTTCCGAATACACACACACAAGCCTGCATTCTTCATCTTTTGACAAGAACAACCGAGGATTTGCTTCTCTACCATTCTGAGTGTAAGTAATTTCGTACATCTCAAACTTTCGAATACTCACTTTGTTCTACCTCAAACCCATGTTCTATTGTTCCAACAGAAACTTTCACTCGTGTTCTTGTTTTAGGGGAACTCCAAATCTTCGTTTGAGGTAAGCTTTCTTGAATGCTTGGTGAATCTAGACTCGGTACACCATGTTTTCCTTGAAAACCCACTTTTATGTGACTAAGCACTATTTACCCGTTTGTTCATGGAACTCCTGTAACGCCCGGTTACTCTTTAAAAAGAAAAGAAAAATAAGAAATGAAGAATAAAGAAAGGAAATGTCAATAAAACCCAAGTTGAGGGGTTAAAAGTGTAAAAAAGACAAAAGTACAAAAAGTTGGTGTAAAGTTGGGCATGGCCACCCACCCTCACTTCCCATCACCTATTTTCATTTCGGATTAGAGAGAGAGCAGAAACACTCTCGTTGAAGAAGAAGAAGAAGAGGATTGAATTCAAGGTAAGAATTTATGGTTTTTAAGTGTTCGTGTTGGGTTTTGTCTCGGTTACATGCTTATGTGCTTGTGTGTGTGTGTCCGTGTGTGTGTGTTTTGGTGTGTTTTTAGGTGTTCGAACTCATTTGCAAACGGGTTAGAAGGAAGATACACCCAAAGTTGCACCAGGTGAGTTTCTAGACCTTGGTTTTACTTGTTTTAAACTTTTCTTGAGGATGAAAATGCATTAAAACGATTTTCAAATGTTTATGTATGTATACCCGTATGTATTATGCATGTTTGGTGATGATTCTTAGATGCTTATAGATTGTTCATGCTTAGAATAGCCTTGGTAAGCTTAGAACTGATAGGCTTGATGTTTGGATTCAAAATTATCCTAGAAACATGTCGAACAGAAGGTTCATGCGCCTAAATAAGGCCCATGCGCCTGGAATTGCCTTAGAAATGATTAAGTATATCTCATGCGCCTGAACAGTGCCCTCATGTGCCTAGAAAATTTGTCAGACGACTAAGTGTAGGGCCATGCACCCCAATAGTACCCATGCGTCTGAATAATCCCATGCACCTAAGTTTCCATACGCCCGGATAACCCATGCGTCTAAGTGTCCATGCGTCCGAATGGGTCATACGCCCGAATAGTGTCCATGCACCTGAATGGTTCATGCGCCTAAGTGTTAAACCAGTTAAGTGTTGGCCTGATGCGCCTGCATAGTGAAGAAGCGCTCAAACAGGGCCCATGCGCCCAAATAGTGTCTAAGCGCCTAACACTTAGAATTTATTTCCGAATTTTTGGGAGTCTGCGCTTTTAGGGTTTTGACCGAGATTTGACTATGGTTTATTAATGATGGGTTTCATGCATGATTATGATCATTTTATGATTGTTCCTTATTATTATTATTAATATTATTATTATTATTATTAGTATGTGACTTTACGTGGTGTGCTTATAATCGTAATGTAAAGTATTACTAATAATAAAGTGAAAGAGCAATGAAAAAGAGAAGTGGAACTTAATTAAAATGTTAACAAGTCTTGCAAGCTTACAGGAGGGACACGTCCACGAGGTCGTCAGCTTAACCGTGACGCAGGTTAGCTACCTTCAGATGCACACGGGGCTGGTCAATTGAGACTGACAGACCTTTGCAGCATGCCCTAGGTGTCTGGGCTGGCCTTGTATACCGTATGAAGAGCCCCTGAGGGCCTAACACCATTTCCCCTACCACATAGTTTAGGGTATTGCTCATTGGTCACCATAGATAGTGAAAGATAAATAAAAGAGTACAAAGTAAACAAGGCATACAGTAAAGAGATAAAGCATTACCTAATTGTATAGTTAATGCGTGCTCATGTATAAAGAGATGAAGTTTTCATAAAAAGAGTATTTTTATATATATACCTACAGAAAGTATTTTATTACTTTTACAACTACAACTCACTCAGCAACGCTGACTTTTATACATTTTCAGTTGGCAGGTAAATATTGCTAAGGATGGCACGAGGGTGAAGCTACTCGGCTGGAAAAGACTGACATCCATTCATACTTATTATTGCTGTTGTTTTGTAATGCAATTAAACAGTTCTTTTGTATTCGATTAAACAATAGTGTATTGCTCAACAACAGTGTTTTAATGAAATGAAATGAATGGTTTTTGTTAAAATGATTCCGCTGCTTATGTTTTTAAATTTATTACGTTTAATGTATTTAATGCTGTGAATGACCAACTGTGAGGTCTCCGGAAATGGGGCCTTACAATTCCCCCAACCTAAGCTAAAAACCCGTATATAACAGTTTTGGAACTACTTGTAATCCAATTTAGATGTCACAAATAAGTTAGGAGACGTTTACAAGACATCCACATAGGTGTAAACCATATAAAACGCCTGTATATGGCCATATTCATGTTAAATAGTAAACACCAAGAACTAGACCAGAAATTTCAGTAGGTTTTAGGCTGAAAATTTTGGGTATTGATGGCTAGAAAAATTACTAAGGACGGGTTGTGGTAAGTAAGGACCATTTCGGGGACCCGAAAGGGATAAAAAAACCATAAAAATAATAGAATTTAGAAATTTGAAATGTTTTAAGGGAAATTCAGGACCAAATAAATATTTTAGAAGTAAGAGTCTGATTCGGGAATTTATTTGGCTTAAAATGATTTTTAGCGAATTATTTATTAAAAGGTAAGCCTAAACCGAACGATTTTGATAAATTGTTAAAAATGGAGTAAGAGGCCTATAAAATTTCAAAAATTAATCATTTCAGTAAGTTAGGACCCCCGGAATGATATTTTGGTGAGAAATTGAAGAAAAAAAACTTTGGGGGGGTAAAAACTATAAATTTCGAAACTTAAGAGACTAAAGCGTAAATTCTGAAAAATCACCAAAATGGAACCGTGTTGGCTGAAAACAACTTCTGCACTTAACACCACTATAACAAACTGATTATAATCATAAAACTTGCCAATTAGATGAAGAAACACAAACTTTCCCAAAAAGGAAACTTTTTTAAATTTGGAGATTGTTGAACCAAAACTCGTGAAACATCTAACAACATAAAACAACTAAGTACACCCGTAATGACCCTTGAGCACATAGCTTATTGCTTGAATCTTTCTTGATTAAGGTGCTTGGACCGAATCATATTTCCCTTCTTCCAAGAACTATTCCTGATTTAAGATGAGTTCAAGTGTTCCCCTTTTTACTACTATTTTTGGGATGAAGCATGCTCTGTTTAAACTGAACTATTTTAGTGCTATATTATGATGCTATATGTTTTGGTAATGTTGATACCTATTGATACTTGCGTCATAGTCATTAATTCTTTTGTGAACCGCTTGTTTATATGGGTAGATCTACTTGGGGAATCCCCCACACACAATGCCTTTCATGATGAACGGGAAGGGTACCACACTGAGATCCTGCAGGGTCATTTGTGGCATGTAATAGGTTTTATAAGATACTATGGTGAACCATCCGGCATGTATAGTACACTGGTTTGAGGCTCAGTTCTCCCAAGGGGATTTAACCGGTAACATAATTTTTGAAGAGGCTAGCCGGGGCTGAGTGTAGGGTTGATTGTGATCCCCACAAGAATGATACTATGATTTTTAAATCAAATGTTGGATCTTATTGAATCCATTTTATTTTGAACTTTAAGCATTTGAATTCACCAACTCTTTAGTTGACATAAATTCTTTTGAGCATGTTTCAGGTAATCCGTGAGTGGAGTCTAGCTGCTACAGAAGACTTTGACCTAGCACCGTGACCATGGCATTGGCTTGTCCTAGTTTTAAAACATTTGAACAATTTACCTTGATTTGAAGTTGGAGACAATTTGTATTGATGTTTTACGTACTCTTTTTACTTGGGGGCTAGACCTATTTCTAGCCGGGTTTATTTTGAATATTAATGCCATGTGTTGTACTCTCCTTTTATGCTCTTATGATGGTTTGTTTCCGCTTCCATTTGTCGTTGCTAGTCTGTGACGTCCCACCCTACTTGGGCCCGGGTGTGACATATTCCAATATGAATTACCACTTCTACAAATTTCAGGTAGACAGTGAATAATTTCATCAAAAGGCCTTCAGATAAACTAATACAAAAAAAATTTTAAATTGTTAAAGTTTTCATAATATATATTTTGGTGATTAATAATAATAAAAAGTTAATACCATGTTATTATTTATCGAATGTAATGATGATCTATATGCGCCGAAGCATTTCGGGGTGGTTGAAATATAGCTAAGTTTTCCACCTTGCCATCTTTAAATATAATTCATACATAATTTATTAAACAAGAATAATAAATATAAATTCATAAAAAATAGAATAACATTAATTACATGATTTTAACATACATTGCACTATATGGTAATGTGTATGGTGCATTAGGGTCAAGACTACGGTCATTAATCGGAGAAAGGGTAGGTAACCTTTCCCAAGTCCATAATTGTAACCAAAAAACGGTCAACTAATGCCAGTAGCCAATATTTTTGTTGCCTTGCATAGCTGTCTGTACAACCATGCTAAAGTGGCACTCCCCCAACTTAGTCGGCTGCACTCTTCTAAATCTTCAACATGTGTTAAAATATTAACATGCAGCCAATTAGAAGATGAACCAAGGAGTAAAGTTACACCAATCATGTATAATATTATTAATCAAGCACGTTGCTTGTATTGCTCATTTGTGGGGAAATATTTTTCGATTACCCTGTTCGTCGCGGACCTGCAAGCTAAACGAGAGCCACCTTCCGAGTGTTTTAAACTCTAATTTATTGGGGGGTTTTGCATCAAGAACACTATTCGAAGCCTCCCACGAGTTCAATTTGATTTCCATCAACGTTTGCCTAACAATCGAGCCTCGTCGTGGTCGCGTCTGGGTTCAACAATTGTTCATAATCAATTAATCTACAAACAGGTGATTAAACACATGTTTAAACTCGATTTTGGTCGGGGAACAAAAGCCCCATGGTTAATTCGATCAACAACCTCGAATTGACGATCAATTTGATCGATTGGGTTCTAGGGTTCTTAAGGATTTGGCGGTTTTGTTTAAGTAAGCTTTTTATCAATTTAAACGTGAACACTAACGCGGTTGGATGCCTTGGTTCACTGGTTAAACACTTCCATCTCCACTTAGGGGTCCCGGGTTCGAACCCGGGCACCCTCTGTTTTATTTAAAAAAAAAAAACTTTTTAGGCCTTTTGGCCTTCAAATTTAATATTAAAAAATTTCTAAAAATTAGGAAAAATCATTTCATAAGCTTTGTTTCTTTTAAAACTATTTAAACATTTTTCTGTAATTTGTTTAAAAAAATACCTTTATATTATTATCCTAAATTTAATAATATAGTTAGAATATTTTTATAAAAATTTAGAATTTAAATACTAGTTTATAAACTATTATTATTCCAAACATTACCTTTATAATGTTTTTTCTTATTTGTGTTCATTTTATTTAGTGATAAAATTTAATTTAAACATTACAAAATTGTTATAAAAATTATTATCAATCTATATATTATATATAAAATATAAATAAAATCGTTCCCACGGGAATATAATTGGGTTCTTATTTGACAATAATAATTAACAAAACCCCAAACATCAAGTTGAGTTTCTTAGTCCTTGTTAATTTATTGTAAAGCTTTAATCTTGTAAATATATATATTTAGGTGTCTTGTGACGATACACCTTGGAGCCACGCTTGTTACTATTCTTATTAATCGCCATTATATATTTATTGTCAAGTGAGTTTTCCTTGCCCCATTTTATTTTATTTCACACTACTTTGGGGTGAAACATGATTATCTATACATTGTACACTTATAAACGTTTGAGACTTGTAAGCACATGCAATTCATCTTATTATTATGTCATGGTTATTTCTGTATTGTAAGTGTTTATATGAGATACATAGTTTGTTTACAATCATTAACTATTGCTAGCCTGGCGACGTCTTAGATCTTTGGGCCTGACAAGCCTATTTGGTGCTAAAGCCGAGGTATTGCCGGCTCCTGATGACGTATGCTTGTTCATCATGGGAACCAAATACACTTAGCCAATCTTTTATACTTGTAATCAAGTCGAGGTTTGGTTGTGACGATATGTGTTCTATAACCTTACTTGCTTATGACCTATGACATGAATTGCTACTTGTAACTTTATCATATTATGTATAAAAACCTTGGAAACTTACCAACTATTTATAGTTGACCCTTTCATTTTTATCATGTTTCAGGAAATCCCCAAGTTTAAAGTGGACTCTTGAAGCTTGGAAATAAAACTAGGACTTGGACCTAGTTAAATAAATAAATGTTATGCTACGTTTTGTTTTATTTGGGATTATTTCATGTTTTGAGACTTATGTTTGTAATGACTTTTGAAACTTATAATTTTAATATTTACACTTAAATATAGCGTTATGTGGCTGTGAACAATCTTAACCCTCACATCTTGACGATTCCGCCGTCAAGGTTGGGGTGTGACAGATTGGTATCAGAGCCCATAACTACAGGGATTTAGGTTATTAGTAATGGTGACCTAGACTATAGCTTATGCATGAACCTCCTAGGATAATATTTATATTCTTGGAAATATATATATTGTTACATGCTACATAATGCTATACATTACTTATGTGCAACTTGATGCCTTAGCATAGGCTTGCCTTGTAATTGTTTAAACTTTGTTATTAGTCTCCCTAAACTTAACTTTGACTCTTTGACTCTCCCCGACAAATGAAACTTCTTGATCTTATTCTCGTCAACACGTGGGAACTTATACTTATACTTATGATTTGAATCTTTAGACTTATGTCTAATCTATGTTAAACCTCATCAAGGTTTTGATTACATGAACTTAAGAAATTTGTATGACACATAGACACCTGTATTCTGGACTTCCTGGCAAAAGGCCCTCGGGCTAAGGCAAGCATATCGCATAAATCCTACGGGACTAGTTATGCTTACCTGGGGATTTCTGGAATGAGTGATAAACTATGGTCAACATACACAAATTTCTAAGGCGAGTGGGTCAACTTACCTTGACGTGTCAACGTTTCCAAATGGTAATGCGTTACCAAATGGAACCATTCCATGTGCCTTACAACTTTTGCCTTATTCTTGTTAAACATCAATCCTTGTTATTCCAATTCTCATATCTAACTCATTTGTATATTCCAGCATGTCTCGTCATCATGGAAAGCGTGGAAGTTCTGATCGTAAGTTAGCCGCCATGATTGCTCGACAAATGGCTGCTGTCATCTCGACCATGGTTGCTGAACTTAATAGCACCTTAATGACCAAAGCTAGCAACAATGGAAATGGTCATGGAGAGAATAGCAACCACCAAAACGGAACAATCAACACGGGAATAATCAAACTTGCACTTTCAAACATTTTAGCTCTTGCAAGCCCACTAGTTTTAGTGGCAAGGAAGGAGCCACTGGTCTTCTTGAGTGGTTCGAAAGCATGGAGAATACCTTTATCAATTGTGAGTGTCCCGATTCACTCAAAGTTCGTTATGCCACTAGCATGTTCCAACAAAGGGCTCTCACCTGGTGGAACAGTGAGAGGAGGAATCGTGGACCCGATGCTATTCTAGAACTTACATGGGAAGAGTTCAAGAACATCGCCATCGCGAAGTTCTGCCCAAGAAGCGAACTACAAAAGCTGGAGGAGGAATTTTGGAATTTGAAACAAAACGATGGTGATCATTTGGCCTACTCAACTAGGCATCATGAGTTGAGTATACTGCTGCCTCACATGGTCGACACTGTCCCCCGCAACATCAAGAAGTTCATTAAGGGTGTACCACCCCAAATTCAAGATGCTGTGGTGGGTAGCCGACCCACAACCTTGGAAGAAGCCATTACTATCACCGCTCAACTCACCGAGAACCATATACGAGCGGGCACCATGTCTGTGAAGGGTGCAAAGAAGGTGGAGAAGATGGCGACCGCGACTGTTAAGGAGACCAAAGCTGAACCGTCTTACAACAACAACAACAACAAAAAACACAAGTTCACACCGGCACGCAACTATGCCGTGGCTGCACCCAAACAACCCCAAGGACAACTTGTACCTACGACTGCACCTGTGGCGCAAGTGCCTGGGGCTAGGGCTTATGCTGGTCCTCAGCCTATGTGCAACACGTGTAGATATCATCATCCTGGGAATCAACCATGCTGCATTTGCACCTTATGCGGTAAATATGGTCATTTGGTGGCGACTTGCCACCGTGCATCTAACAATGCCGCTGTGGTCACGAACCGTGTTTGCTACAACTGTGGGGAACCGGGTCATTTTCGCCCACAATGCCCTCGTCTTGTGGGTAATATTCCACAAGCCCGAGGACGTGCTTTCAACATCAATGCTAACCAAGCACAAGCAAACAATGATGTGGTGAATGGTACGTTAACTCACCTTTAACTTTTGTGATCCGATTCATTTCATACTTTACCTGTATTGTTAAATACCTTAAAATTGACAGGTATGTTCCTTATTAACAAAACTTATGCCTATGTCCTATTTGATTCTAGAGCCGATAAAAGTTTTGTTTCATTAGAGTTTGAACCCATACTTGCTAAGCCACATACGAAACTAGAAAGACCTCTTACTATTGAAGTTGCCGATGGAGAACCGATCACCATTGACGTTATCATTCGTGATTGCATCTTAAGTCTTGACACGCATGATTTTCTTATCGATCTTATCCCTATGAAACTTGGAAGCTTTGACGTCATCATTGGTATGGATTGGTTAGCCAAACACCATGCCGAGATCATTTGTTTCGAGAAGTGCATTCGTATACCGTTACCCTCTGGAGATACGTTGAAGGTGTTCGGTGAAAAATCTTCCAAAGGGCTTAAACTCGTGTCTTGCACTCAAGCCCGAAAGTGCTTAAGCAAGAAGTACATGGCCTTCTTGGCTTACGTGGTCAACACGAAAGTCAAAGGGAAAGAACTTAAGGATGTCCCTATCGTACGAGACTTTCCTGAAGTATTTCCCGATGACCTTAGTGGTTTACCTCCCGTGCGTGAAGTCGAGTTTAAAATTGACTTGATACCGGGAGCAAACCCCGTGGCCAAGTCACCATATCGGCTTGCACCATCGGAAATGCAAGAACTCTCTTGTCAACTGCAAGAGCTGTCCGAGAAGGCTTCATCCGTCCTAGTTCTTCGCCTTGGGGTGCACCTGTTCTTTTCGTGAAGAAGAAAGATGGATCGTTTCGTATGTGCATCGATTATTGTGAGCTTAACAAGCTTACCATCAAGAATCGTTATCCTCTTCCTCACATCGATGATTTGTTTGACCAACTTCAAGGAGCTGCTATTTTCTCGAAGATCGATTTACGTTCTGGCTATCATCAATTGCGAGTCCACGATGGTGATATCCCAAAGACCGCTTTCCGTACTCGTTATGGACACTATGAATTTATGGTGATGCCTTTTGGTTTAGCCAATGCTCCTGCGGTCTTCATGGATCTCATGAACCGGGTATGCAAGCCTTATCTAGACAAGTTTGTGATCGTTTTCATTGATGACATACTTATCTATTCCAAGTCCAACACCGATCATGAACTACATTTGAGATTGGTTCTTGAATTGTTGAAGAAAGAGCAATTGTACGCGAAGTTCTCGAAGTGTGACTTCTGGCTCGAGGAAGTTCAATTTCTAGGACATGTGGTGAATAGTCAAGGAATTCACGTTGATCCTGCAAAGGTGGAAGCTGTGAAAAATTGGTGTGTTCCTACAACTCCTACCGAAGTTCGTTCTTTTCTTGGTCTTGCTGGTTATTATCGGCGATTCATTGCCAATTTCTCGAGGATCGCAAAACCGCTCACTACTTTGACACAAAAGAATAAACCATTCAAGTGGGGTTTCGAGCAAGAAGAAGCTTTTGAAACATTAAAGCATAAGTTGTGCAATGCTCCTATATGACCCTACCCGATGGAAATGACGATTTCACCGTGTATTGTGATGCATCTAAACAAAGCCTTGGTTGTGTTCTCATGCAACGAGGGAAGGTCATAGCTTATGCATTGAGATAATTGAAGGTTCACGAGGTGAATATACAACACACGATCTCGAGCTTGGTGCTGTTGTATTTGCTTTGAAGATTTGGAGGCACTACCTGTATGGTACGCAATGTATAGTCTACACCGATCACAAAAGCCTTCAACACGTTTTCAATCAAAAAGATCTCAACATGAGACAACGTCGTTGGGTGGAGTTGATTAGTGACTATGATTGTGACATTCGTTATCATCCTGGGAAAGCAAACGTTGTAGCCGATGCATTAAGCCGAAAGATCCACAACAAGATGATCTCATTCCAAGAAATTCGCGATCGACGTCAATGGTTTGACACTTTGAGTGAGTTCGATACTGAGATCCGACTTGATGTCAACGAGACCACCGTACTACTACAAAACCTGAGGATAGATAGTGACATCGAGTCTAGTATCCTGGAGGCTCAACAAATGGTACAATGAGAAGGAAGAATGAAAGATGAATTGGAGCATAATCTTCTAACCCAGTTGGAAATGAAACCTAATGGATTGATGTACTTCGCAAATCGAATTTGGGTTCCAAATCGCGATAACCTCCGTACCTTCATCATGAACGAAGCTCATCAAACTCGTTATTCAATTCATCCTGGTTCCGATAAGATGTACATGGACCTACGTGGTCAATATTGGTGGCCTGGAATGAAGAAAGACATAGCGACTTATGTAGCTAAGTGCCTCACATGTACGAAGGTTAAAGCCGAACATCAACGTCCAAGTGGATTACTTGAGCAACCCGAGATTCCTATGTGGAAATGGGAACACATATCCATGGACTTCATAACAAAGCTACCCCGAACCTCCCGAGGACATGATAGCATATGGGTGATTGTTGACCGATTGACCAAGTCGGCACATTTTATACCCATACGTGACACTTACAAGACATCAAAGTTAGCTCGTATATACGTTGATGAGATTGTAAGTCGTCATGGGGTACCTCTGCAAATCATATCCGACTGAGATACTCGCTTCACTTCACATTTTTGGTCGTCTATGCAAGAACTCTTGGGTACACAACTAGATCTAAGCACGGCTTACCATCCTCAAACTGATGGTCAAACCGAGCGAACGATCCAAACTTTGGAGGATTTGCTACGTCTCTGTGTTCTTGACTTTGGTGGCGATTGGGATACGCATCTACCGCTCGCGGAATTTTCGTATAACAATAGTTACTACTCGAGTATCAAGATGACACCGTTTGAAGCACTTATGGTCGAAAATGTCGTTCACCGATCTGTTGGACCGACATTGGTGAAAACTTCATCACTGGTCCTGAACTTATACAAGAGACGACCGATAAAGTTTCTATCATTCGCAAGAACCTCGGAGTGGCGAGAAGTCGTCAAAAGAGCTATGCTGACAAGCGACGTAAGCCATTGGAATTCCAAGTTAGGGAGATGGTTCTTCTCAAGGTTTCACCGTGGAAAGGTGTGGTTCGCTTTGGAAAGAAGGGCAAACTGGCTCCAAGGTTTGTAGGACCTTTCAAAATCCTGAGAAGGATTGGGAAAGGGGCTTATAAACTGGAGCTACCTTCCGACCTTAGTGGAGTTCATCCTGTATTTCACGTCTCAAATTTGAGAAAGTGCTTGGCCACGAAAGTCTGTATGTTCCGTTGGAAGATATTCAGATCGACGAGTCCTTGCATTTCGTCGAGAAACTTGTTGAAATCTTGGATCGTATAATGAAGAAGACTAGAACCACGACAACCCCAATTGTCAAGGTTCGTTGGGAAAATAAACGTGGCGCTGAATTTACTTGGGAACGTGAGGAGCACATGAAGAAGAGATATCCATTCTTATTTGTATAGTTTCATTTCTTTTTATTTCGGGACGAAATTCTCTTAAGTTGGGGGGACTGTAGCATCTTGTACTTTTGTTAAATTAGGCGTTAACCTTGTTAAGTTCTTGTAAGGATCATTTATGTCATTTATGAAACTTTGAGGGCTTGTTGAGTTAAATTGGGTGTTAATAAACTAATTTGCTTAACATTGATAATAATGATAATAATATTGTTACCATAATAATAATAATAATAATAATAATAATAATAATAATAATAATAATAATAATAAAAATAATAATATAAATGATAAGTTATAAAAATTAACAAGTTAGTTTAATGTTAAAAAAGAGGGCCTATTTGCCAATTTGGAAACTTAAATTTTAACATTTAAGCATAAAATGACAACTATTAAACTACAAGGGGGATTTAATGCCAAATTAGAAACTTTAATATTAAAGTTTGTACATAAAATGCTAACTGTTAAAACCATAGGGATCAAACATGTAAATTTTAAAACTCCAAACCCCTTTACTCGTGTTTTTCCGGCCACAACTCCGGCCACCCTCCGGCCGGAGTCCGGTGGCCCTAAAACCGCAATTTTCTTTCGAATTGAAACCCCCAAAATCGTGGCAACCGATCGGAAACATGAATCGAACCTGAAGATGTCACTTAAATGCGTTTATCAACCGGTTACAAACTCCAATTGAATGTATAACAGAAACCTTAAACTCCATAATCATTTGAGCCTTAATCACCAATAATAAGCCAATTAATTCAACACTAACGACCGTTTATCTAAGTCTAATCTGTTGCAAGTACCAATTACACCTGAAACCCACGAATTCACCTTGTTCGATTACCCTGTTCGTCGCGGACCTGCAAGCTAAACGAGAGCCACCTTCCGAGTGTTTTAAACTCCAATTTATTGGGGGGTTTTGCATCAAGAACACTATTCGAAGCCTCCCACGAGTTCAATTTGATTTCCATCAACGTTTTCCTAACAATCGAGCCTCGTTGTGGTCGCGGCTGGGTTCAACAATTGTTCATAATCAATTAATCTACAAACAGGTGATTAAACACATGTTTAAACTCGATTTTCGTCGGGGAACAAAAGCCCCATGGTTAATTCGATCAACAACCTCGAATTGACGATCAATTTTGATCGATTGGGTTCTAGGGTTCTTAAGGATTTGGGGGTTTTGTTTAAGTAAGCTTTTTATCAATTTAAACGCGAACACTAACGCGGCTGGATACCTTGGTTCACTGGTTAAACACTTCCATCTCCACTTAGGGGTCCCGGGTTCGAACCCGGGCACCCTCTGTTTTATTTAAAAAAAAAAACTTTTTAAGCCTTTTTGGCCTTCAAATTTAATATTAAAAAAAAATCTAAAAATTAGAAAAAATCATTTCATAAGCTTTGTTTCTTTTAAAACTTTTTAAACATTTTTCTGTAATTTGTTTAAAAAAAATACCTTTATATTATTATCCTAAATTTAATAATATAGTTAGAATATTTTTATAAAAATTTAGAATTTAAATACTAGTTTATAAACTATTATTATTCCAAACATTACCTTTATAATGTTTTTTTCTTATTTGTGTTCATTTTATTTAGTGATAAAATTTATTTAAACATTACAAAATTGTTATAAAAATTATTATCAATCTATATATTTATATATAAAATATAAATAAAATCGTTCCCACGGGAATATAATTGGGTTCTTATTTGACAATAATAATTAACAAAACCCCAACATCAAGTTGAGTTTCTTAGTCCTTGTTAATTTATTGTAAAGCTTTAATCTTGTAAATATATATTTAGGTGTCTTGTGACGATACACCTTGGAGCGACGCTTGTTATTATTCTTATTAATCGCCATTATATATTTATTGTCAAGTGAGTTTTCCTTGTACCATTTTATTTTATTTCACACTACTTTGGGGTGAAACATGATTATCTATACATTGTACACTTATAAACGTTTGAGACTTGTAAGCACATGCAATTCATCTTATTATTACGTCATGGTTATTTGTGTATTGTAAGTGTTTATATGAGATACATAGTTTGTTTACAATCATTAACTATTGCTAGCCTGGTGACGTCTTAGATCTTTGGGCCTGACAAGCCTATTTGGTGCTAAAGCCGAGGTATTGCCGGCTCCTGATGACGTATGCTTGTTCATCATGGGAACCAAATACACTTAGCCAATCTTTTATACTTGTAATCAAGTCGAGGTTTGGTTGTGACGATATGTGTTCTATAACCTTACTTGCTTATGACCTATGACATGAATTGCTACTTGTAACTTTATCATATTATGTACAAAAAACCTTGGAAACTCACCAACTATTTATAGTTGACCCTTTTATTTTTATCATGTTTCAGGAAATTCCCAAGTTTAAAGTGGACTCTCCCAGCTTGGAAATAAAACTAGGACTTGGACCTAGTTAAATAAATAAATGTTATGCTACGTTTTGTTTTATTTGGGATTATTTTATGTTTTGAGACTTATGTTTGTAATGACTTTTGAAACTTATAATTTTAATATTTACACTTAAATATAGCGTTATGTGGCTGTGAACAATCTTAACCCTCACATCTCGACGATTCCGCCGTCAAGGTTGGGGTGCGACAGTTCAGGCCGCAATTTCTCCACCAAAGCCGTAATCAAACCACCGTCAAGCTTACGGTAACCGTAATCAAATACCACCAAAACCAGTCATCCTTTTATAAGACATAACATTACTGGATATAGGCTTGTGTTTGATGAGTCTCCAAAAATTTTTACCCCCCTTCTAAGATGCAAGGCATCGACATCGCTCGTTGGATTTTGAAAATAGTGAGCAGCTCTATGCTCATCAACCAAAAATAATAATTCCCTATTCAAAGGACCTGATGTAACACCCTAATTCGCCATGGAATCAAATATGTGGGTTTGTTGGAAAATAGAGAAAATGTGGAAGATGTTTGTTTTGTGAAATGGAGTTGTGTGTTGTGAAGGAAGGTGTGGTGGTTATATAATATAAAAGTAGAAAAAGTTTTTTTTTATTAAATGACTTCATTTAATTCAGACCAACCAACCATAATTTACACAAGAACTCGCCTTCCCATTGGCGGGTTCTTGGGCATTAATGGCAAACACAAGTTCAGTCAACGAAAGCATTGATTATGGTGGTTGGGTAAGAACTCACCGGTGGCACTAGCGGGTTCTGAGGAAAATAACAAATGTGGGAGGGAACGATAATTCAGAAGGGAGAACTCGGATATGTGACTGTTGGGTACCCCTGAATTTATATAAATTTACCCCCAAGTAAATATATTTTTTAATTTAACCCCATAAATAAAAAGAAATCACAAAATCATGCTCGTTTATTATGATTTCTAAAATATGTTTTTCAAAATTTGCTGATCTTATATGTAGTTATGTTGAAATGATAGACAATCAATTTTTTTAATATTGTATTATGAATTTCAAAGTATTTAAAATGTTATATATTAGGGAAGATGTGAGTATGAAGATGATATAGCATCTATTGAAAACTGTTAGAAACTACAAGAGTCAAATTAATGTGAAAATGTATCCGATAGTCCCCAGTTATGAACATAGTAGTTGTGTGAGTCTTTTACGAGCTTCTTTATCTCAAGCACCAAGATTTCAAGTCCTTCAAATGGAATCTAAAACTGACACCGGTATGTCAATATACAACAATTTAGAAGATACTCGTGGGCAGTCGGTGGATAACAACAATGAGGATTGTGTATCTGACAAATCTTCCAAAGGTCATATTATTATTTTAAGGCCATTGTTCCCGGTAAGCCTCACAGTTGGTTGTTCATAACACAATACGTAATATAATATGTTGATATATGAAAATATTATAGCAGAATACTTTTAGTCATTAGTCACATTCATAGATAAGTTGTCAAATTATATGATGCTCTAGAAGTTAAAACATTAATGTTGTCCTTTATGAATTTAATCATAAGTTTAAACGAGTTGTTAGGACCGTGTACGTACGGAGTACTAACTGATTCTGCACGTATACCAGATCAAATATGTTGGATCTTGTATGCCCAAGACACATACAAGATTGATGTGGTTAGTATGTTATGATCCAAGTCGGGTCATACCCAATAAAAAGCTAAACAAACACCAATATATGTTTATTTGTATGATGAGATCATACAAATAAATATTGACACCAATCTAGAAAATTGGTTTTCTAGAATTTTGTTTTGTAAAAGAACAATATTATATGGATAATTTGTTCATGAGAATTTTATTTGTTTTATTATTTAAGTTGGTTAAATAATAACAAATAAAAGTGTGTTAATGTTATAAAATTAAAATAGGTTTTAATTTTATAAACTAATAACTTAAAAGAGTGCAATTTTATAAAATTACAAAATAAGGGGAAACCCATTTTGTAAGAGGATTTTGGCCGCCCTTTTGGGTGTGTGAGAGGTCTTTTCTTTTGTCTTGGACACTTAAAGTTTTAATCACTCTTGCAGTCTTCTATGAACACACCTTCTCTCTCACACACAAGACAAAGTATTCTCTCCAAACTAGGGCTGAAAATTTTAGATTGAAGCATTCAAGGGCTGAAAATTTCGGATCTTTCAAGGAGTATTGGTAGAGAGTTGAGGTGTTGTGCATCCTAACTTGCAAGGTGTTTGTAAGAACTTGTGGGTATCACAACTTGAGGTTCTCTCTCTTGAGGGCTGGACATTCAACAACACCTTCATATTCATCTCATACATCTACAACATTTGCACAAGAAAGGTTGTTTTCTATTAACACCCTATGGTTGTTTTTGTGTTGTTTGATAGCATATTATTTCACATACATTTGATCCTTATTCTTGGGTTTTGTTTGTAGTTTAATATGACAAAAATTTCAGATTATAAACCATATGTTAAACTCCTTTTTCCGCTACGTTTTCATAGTTTAAATGGTTAAACTAGCTTGTTTTACATGTTACAAAACCCAACAAAATAGTGCGAAATCCTATTTGATTGGCGATCCAATCAGTGAGAATGCAGTTCAGATCAATTTAACGATTAAAGAAACGTTAAGAACGATTAGAACAAGATCAACTGCGATCTACGAACTTGGAACAGGTTTTCTTGAGTCTCTGGACGAATAGGGTACGATTATGTGCGTAGGTATTCAAATTGTTTTGTTTTTCCATGTTAGGACTATTTTCGGTACGGAGTACTAACTGATTTATGTGTATACCAACTCAAATAGTGCGGAATCCTATTTGATTGGCAATCCAATCAGTGAGAACGCACGTAGAATCGATCTTAGAATGAATCTAAACGTTAAGAATGATTGCAATACGATTCTGTGCGATCTATGAACTTGGAACATGTGTTCTAGGGTCTCTGGACGGCTTGGGTATGATTTAGTGCGTAGGTATTCGAATTGTTATGTTTTTCCACAAATTAAGTGGTATTTATAGGTTAGGGTTTTCCATTCGTGCGATTGAGCCATTCGCATGGTTCAGTCGTGCGATTGAAGTATGCGGTTGATCCATCCACACGACTGAAGATTCAGTTGTGCGACTGAGTCAATCTCATGTTACAGTCGTGCGACTGATCCAGTCTCCTAGTTCAGTCATGCGACTGGTTCATTAGCATGAAGTATTCATGCGATGGTCCATTAGCATGGTCGATTCGCATGAGAACTTCACACGATTAAGTCTAAGCACGTTTCTCACTCATTATTGACTAAGAACTATGTAAACAACCACAAACCTATATAGTTAGTTCAATATGCGTTAACACACAATAATCAATGAAATATTAAACATTATAAGCATAAACCACACATTGTATTTCATTCAAACCCATTCTGTTACATATATGTAAGACATGAAAGACATTTTACATTAAGCTCATAAACTAGGTACATATGTATCTACAAACTCCCCCTGGACCTAGTTTACTCTATTGTCTAACATTTTTCATCAGCTCTTCATATTTCTTGTACTTCTCCTCCCTTGTAACTTCTGCATGTATTTCAAATGCAAAGTAGAGTCTTATCACGTTTTGGAACTAGAGGGCTTGTACAATGTCTTGCACGTCATAGAACAGCGGCCACTTGTATAAAGTTTAGACATCATCAGAAGACAAGTTAGTTAGCCACATCGGGTCAAATACCCTGATAGTTTCCATATTTCCATTTCTGTTTAGAACTATGACCACTTGAAGTTGGAGTGAAGTCCTGTGGCATTTCCCTTAGAGGGATTCTTGACATCATGCACGGAGGACTCCACTTTAGCACTATTTTTGGCTTTCCAGTAATCGCATCAACTTCAGACCTTCTGATATACCTCGTCGGTTGTTGAGGTTTGAAGTTGACCCACCTGGTGTGGTACTCTAATTTCAAAGTAGCTTCAAACCAGCCTGACATCTTTCTTGGGTAACATATAACAACTTTAGTTTGGCCAGCTGGTTGAGCTCAAAACCAGGGAGAGTTTTTAGATCGTGTGGGAATCTGAAGTACTCGATTCCCGTCTCCCTCTTGATAGCATAAATATTAAGATCTTCAAAATAGGCCCACGCGATAATCTTGCCTGACACCTTGTGATGCTTCTTCACTTTATAGAGCTTGGTGTAGGCACTCGGCTTTGGAGCACTGCATTGGGCTCTGATCTTTGCAAAACATGCCACCCATTCAGCCTTTTTGATGTTAACATCAATGTCCGACGCTTGGGCTTGATCCTTATTCTTCTCCGACTCTTGCTCCATTTTTATCCGGTGTTTCGAATGTATCACTTACAAGAGTGTCACCCAGATTGGGGACTACATTTCCTATGTTGTTAGCATACTCTGGATAATGCTGGGTTGTGACATCTTCAATTTCTATCTTGTCTACATCATTAATCTCATCATCACTATCCATGTCAACTGTAGGAGCATCCTTCACTATTTCATCTGGGTTCAGTCGGAATATCTCAGTGAGTTGCTCATCAGTAAGGCCATGAATTATTTCTCCTTCTTCATGAGTATAACTCACAGACCTCCTGACAATCCCTTGCAAATCAAGTATCATTGTCATTTGAGACTTGATTTGCTGAAGGGAGATTTGCTGAAGGGGAGCAACATCATACTAATCTTGCTGAGATGAATGATCTGCTTGATTTAAACATATAAATACATCACTCATTAGTCAATAATCAAGACATTAAAACATTAACTAAATATAAACATTATATACATAAGTTTAATACAATATTCAATTACACATGATTTAAAATTACATAAACATCTAGGCATTACGTTTGTCCTGAATCATGTGCTCCTCTGCAGTCGGGGCTGAGGTCAAGGCACCCTGATCTTGAGTCTTCTTGGTCCGCCTCTCACTAGCTTGTGTGGCACCTGATGCAGATGCATCACCTTCATCTTTATCATCTCCTCCATCTCCTGCACCTTCATCATCTCCTCCCTCTGTTTCATCCTCATCATCATCCTTTTCATCATCATCGTCATCACCATCTCTTTCTCTTATCTTCAGAGGGGCATCCTTTGTTCCTTTAAGCTTGAGCATGATGGTCTTTCTAGCATCCTCCAACTCCTCAATCTTCTTAGTGGATAGAACTTTATGCTCCTAGAGTTGGGCAATCTCTTGACTTTGAGCAGCCATCTGCTGAGCCTGATCCTCTATGAGCTAGGCCTGTTGAGCGATCTGCTGTGCTTGGGCAGCTTTCTTCTCCACAAGCTGTCTGATTTGTGCAACTCTTTCCTCGTCAGCAGCCCACAACTTCAGCACCATCCTATTAAGTGCTGCCAGCTGATCCTCTCCCCCACAGAAGGTAGGGAGGATCCTATAGTGAATGGCTGGTGGGACGATGGTCCGGGCTGGTGGCTGGTGGTAGTGGTAGTGGCTGTGGTGAATAGGGTAGTGGTATATGTGGGTAGTGATGGGTAGGCTGTAGTGGTGGTGGAAGTAGTGTAGATGGGTGGTGGAGTAGCTGTAGTGGTGATGGTGGGTAAAGTGGTAGTAGTGGTGGTAGCTATGGTGGAGGTGGGAGGGAAGAGTGTAGTGATCGGTAGTGTGGTAGTGGTGGTGGTAGCAGTAGTGGCTGAGGTGGTGGCTGTGCTGGGGCTGTAGAAGGGTTAATGTAAACTTTAGTCTCTTCTCCTCTTGCCGTAGGTGTTAGGATCAGTGATCTACGTTTGATTGATTAGAGAGTATAGCAGCGGATTCTAACAATGAATTAGCCAATTCACAAGAACGAAAAGATATTCAATGAAGAACAAAACGGTATAGATAGAGAGAATTCTGCAGATATATTAATTCAATATTCGCTTTCGTGGTAACGGAATGTCACACTTACAATTAGGTCGACACCTCTTATATAAGAGATGTGACGTCTGCTGATGTCACTTGATAGTGACATCTAACAGAATTATTCCAACTGAAACACAACTACTGAAGATGTCAAAACAGCTGACATCTTCTTACAAAAATACTAAGTGTTATCAGTTACTACAATACTGAAAAAACATAAAACTACTGACACTACAACGCTGAAGAACAAGCTCTTCAGTCATTTTACAAAACTACTGAAAGTAAAAACATAAAACTACTGATATCACAACTACTGAAGAAGTACTCTTCAGCTGTTGTGACAAACTACTGAAACTTCAGTACTTGGTCTTCAGACTTGAACTTCAACGTTTCATCAGCTGATGACTTCAGTAGATATATCAGCTGATGTCTCAGTCTTTGTCTTCAGACTTTGTACACCATTGTTGATCTTCAGCACTTGTAGACTCTTCAGCTGTTGTACTTCAGTACTTTGGTCTTCAGCTTCAGCACTTGTGTTCTTCAGCTGTTCAGCTTCAGCACTTGTGTTCTTCAGCTGTTCAGCTTCAGCACTTGTTCTTCAGTTGTGAGCTTCAGCACTTTAGTCTTCAGCTGTTGAAGTCTTCAGTACTTGATCTTCAGCTGTTGAAGTCTTCAGCACTTGTCGAATGCTGATGAAGCCTTCAGCAGTTGTTGTGATATCATGTGGGACTTAGAGGTTTTTGATCTTGGCTCATTGGTTCTTTTGGTCCAACAAACTCCCCCTGAACCAATGCAGCCAAAACCTCTAATTGATTTATTTTCCCACTTATTGTTGGCAAATGGTTGGTCTTTTTCCTTCTTGATCAGTAGAGAAGATGACCCATATAAGCACTGGCCTGGGAAGAAATCTCAGAGATCTGTTTGGCAAGGTATGAATGGGAACTCTGTTTTGGGGAACTGGACACAGAGTGTTATCCCATTCATGAGATCTACTTCCCCATTATGAGTCTGTACGACTCTCGAACATAGGCCTCAAGGAGAACAACTGTTCCTCCTTGGAGAGTTCTTCTACTCCTCCTTCAAAGAAGAACTCTAGACCATAGTACTCAGATAAGTACTTTACAGTCGTGCCATTCTTCAACTCCATAGTAGTTACCTCCCTATAGACAAATTCATCAGGATGAGTGCCCTCAAGAGTAACTGGAGCTCATTCTTTTAATCTCTTCAAGCTTCTTATATAATAACCCGTTTTTGATCATCTTGTTTTCCAGTAAGGCTTGAGGAGTCATTTTTGATTGATGAGCCTTCTTGAATTCATCGATTATTTCCCATGGTGAGACTACAATGGCCAACATGATTGTAGAGTCTATTTTTTTCTAACCTGACCATTGTATTTGTGTGGAATGGATCTTTTGTGGATTCTAGAACTCACCTTGGGTCTGGCCATACTCTCACTCTCTCCTTCTGATACTGAAATGTGTGTCTGAGAGTGTACAGCCTCTGAGCATGCCCTTTCATGACTTGTATAGATGATGACTGAGGAAATTCCTTGTCAACCATCTTCAGTAGTTGCTCATCGTGCTGCTTCTGCTGTTCTTCATCTTCTATTTTGACTCTAACCGTTTCCCTTTGAGAGTCAGGTGTGATCATGAGTTGACTCCTAGATTCTGGTAGCCTTAGAATAGCAGAGAGTGGCAGACTATCATCTTCATCTTCTTCTTCTTCATCTTCTTCTATCCTCAGCACCCTTCTCCTCCTTCTAGGTGCATCACTGGATGATGGTTGGGTTGGTTTTTGTGGTAAAGGAATTGGTTTTGAAGGTTGAGGATGTTTGGATTTGGGTTTTGAGATTGGTTTGGAGATTTGGGGTAGGCTGTTTTTGAGTGGGTGATTGGGAAGGTTGTTCAAGCATTTTGGTTGTGAGTTTGGCTTTTGTTAGTCTTGCCATTTCAAACCTTTTTCCAGCCCCAGCCTCATCAAGTGCTTCAATGATAATCCCCTTATGAAATTGCTCAGACAAACAGATTCTGGTGGCTATAGCCAGAATGCTGTCTCTGGTCCATGAACGAATCTCCATCAGTGATCTTCCTAAGTATTTGGCAATGAATCGAATCATGATCTCCAATCTCTCTTTCTCCAGCACATCGTACCCAACCCATCTGTTTTGAATTTCCTCTACTTCCAACCTCCTGATCTCACTGTCTAGTGTGGCTGTATCAAAGCCTTGCTTGAAGAGTTGCTCAATGATTTTGTCCATGGATCGGCTGTGTGTTTCATCTGCATCTTTTACCAGCTCTTCCAAGGATTTTTCTTCAGCATTCATTTGATCACCAGCACTTTTCTTTCTTTTGTAAGTGATCAGTTGTTGTTCCTTTTCCTTTTCCAACTCCTTGGTTTTCTCTTGTGCCTTTTCATCCTCAGTTTTTTTCTTTTCTTTTCTTTCACTGCAGTACTCTCCCCCTTTTTGGATGCATTGGTGGCAGGGGTTTGTACCGCATAAAGTTTCTTGTGCACAACATCATCAATGAGTGGTTGTAGACTTGAGGAGATCCTCTCATCAATGGCTTTATAAACAATGTCATTGATGATGGGAGTGATGAGAGGTAGGGATTGTTGGAATACAGCAACCATCTACTCAGGGGGGTTTTGTCCCGGAGAGATAGTGCCAAAAGCAGAGGTTGGAGGCTCAGTGGAGTGAGAGGGTAAAGTGTTTGGGGGACCTTCAAATGAAGGTGCCATCTGTGGGTTGGTGGGGGCAGATGGACTTACATCCTGAGACTTCTTGGCAATCAGTTCTTGTAGTCTGCTTACCTCAGCCTCCAGGATGGTGTTGTGGGCTAGAACGTCATAGAAAAAGCCCCGGTCATCATCAGCAGATGCTGAATCACCTGACCTCCTGCTTGTAGCAGGATGTACATGCACTGGGTGTAGACCAGTTTTAGCATGTGCCCCTTTTTCTTGGAACTGGGGACTTCCAGTCTCAGGACTATGTCCTTCATCAGCTGTTGCCTCTAGTGAGGTCTTAGCGATGTTACCAGCCTCATTCTGATCATGTGCTAATTCAGAAGAGGTGGCAGCCTCACTAGATGTTCTAATCTCCCTATCCACACTAGGAGATAGACCTTGTAAACCCCGGTGCTGTGGGTTATCAGAAGCATGATGATCCTCTTCCTTAATATCTGTGGTTCTCCCCTTTGTTGGTGGTTGTTGGGGAGGAGGAGAGGCATGCAACTGAGTCAGCACGTTTGCAATAATTATGGTTGGACTTTAGGGGGCGGTTGCATGGGGAGATGGGGTAGAAGCAGTGTGCACCTGGGGAGGATGGTGCTCTTCAATGGCAATCTCCTCAAGTGAGGAAGATCCCAGATGTGTGGGTACCCCTTCTATGGTGGCTGCAGGCTCCTTTTGAGAGGAATCCTGAGCGGCTATGGCTGGTAGAGTCTCTGATACTGCTGGGGGGTTTAAGCCAGCAAGTATATCTTGCCTTGGTGGTGCAGGAGCATCTTCAAGGTACTCATCTCCCTGAATAGCTGTTTCAGGGTGGTTTGGTTTTGGTTTAGTGGGGACTTTGGTTCTGGTGGAGGAAGCTGTGGGTTCCCTGTGCTTGGGCTTAAGCATTCGGGCAGCTTCTTTGAGTGTAAGGTCTGAGTTGTGCCTGGAGTATACCTCAGCCAAAACAGCTGGTGCAGGGACTCCAAGGCCAACAAGGCCATCAGATTTTAATTCATATAAAATAATGGCCATCAGAAACCTGGGATATAATGGCCATCGGTTTGCCACAGGTTTCTGAGCCAAGTTCTTTATTTCTAGAAACACGATTTCAGAAAAATTTAGCGGTTGGTGTTCTAGAATAGAATACAATACCTGTGCCATTGGGATGACATTTGATCCCAAGAAGATGTCTTGGAGGCTAAGCAGACATTTAGCATGTGAAAAATAACTTTCTCAGCGTCATGGAAATGTTTCTTTAGAACGGTTGTAGCCCGAAGATCACCTTCATACCCATGATTGATAAATGACATATCTTTTATGCCCTTTGGGTATGCAGTCACAGCGGTGGAGTCGTGTAGGTGTAATTCCTGACGAATGATGTCGGCTGTAACGACTACTGTTTCTGGTTGATAAGGGACCGAACAGAGATCTAGCGGTAGACTCATCAGTATGAACAAAAGCATTGACCAGAATTGACTGAGGGATTCAGGGTAGATGGTCGGATTCAAGAGAAAAGCTGTGCGATATGGGGAATCCACCATTAAGTCAATGGCATTATCATATTTGTTCCAAAAAGCCGACTTTGTAAGGTAAGCAACACAGTTATGTCGTGGTTTCAGACTCATGGTCGCCATGTTTGAGAGAGAGAAGTTCAGAAAATAACGGCTAATGAAACATTAGAGAAGAGGACAGGTATTTATAGGGTAGGGGTGAGAAAATGACTGAAGGGTTTGGTGTTAGTCATCAGTAGTTTTAAACCGACTGTTGACATGGTATTACCCTTTCAGACGTTTAAACAGCTGAAGTCGTGGTTTTAGGCATCAGCAGTTAGAAAACTACTGAAGACCATGGTTGTGAGGCATCAGCAGTTGTAACTACATCAGTAGTTTAGAACAGATAAAGTACTTCAGTACTTGTGAGGCATTTAGCCGTCAGTAGTTATAAAAACTACTGAAGGTGAAAGAACTCATCAGTACTTATATATGACAGGGTTACCAATGATCACCAGTAATTATTACTGAAATCTTTAGTAGTTGTCACTTATTCTAGCTGCAGCATACCAAGCCTTAACACAAGGTTTTGGAAAGTAGAAATATCCAAAGGCTTAGTAGAAATATCTGCAAGCTCATCAGCACTAGGCACAAACTTAGGATCAATCAGACCTTTTTTCAAAATCTGATCGCTATATGTTTGGTCCTAGAGTGCTGGACATGATTCTTGATAAAGCACAGAACTGAAGCACTATCCATTAATAATGGAGTCTTAGTCTCATGCAGAAGAACCCTGAATTTATCATAAGGAACTAGTTAGGTTTTGAAGCCCAAACCTTTTTGGTTTTGGGTCTGTTTTTATCAACAGATTTAACCATAACTTGTTTCTCATGATTAACAGCTGAAGAAGAAGATGGTGCTGAGATGGATTCCTTGGATTTGGACTTGGAATGCCTTCTCAGTGGTTTGATCACATTTGCGTCTAGTTGGTTAATTCTCCCCAACAAATGCTGAACCATCATAACAAGTTGTGTCTGATTTGTTGCCAAAGCTTTCAGCTCTTGTGACATATCAGTACTTGTGTTTGAGGAGTTCCTGTGATCCACCATTTCCTTTTGAGCAACCTCAGCTGTTGCCTGTTTAACCCCTTCCTTTTTGGATTTCTTTATGGACTTAAGGGTTACAGGATTTGATGTTGCTGATACAAATGTGGTCTCAAACTCAGTTTTCATTTTAACCATTTTCTCTTTAATTCCTCTTTATGTTTGAGTTTGGATCCTCTTTTGTACCAGCAATCATCTGTAAGATGATTGAACAAACCACATACTTCACATGGTTTTTCTTCATCTTAGGTTGATCATCAACTAAAGAGGATGAAACAACTGAAGACTTGCTCTTCAGTGCTTTGGAAGCATTGTTTGCTTTCCTCTTTAGTAGTCTTCAAACTCTTTCTACTGACAGTTTTCTTCTTTTCAGCACTGGCAGTAGTTGGAGTTTGAACTTCAGGTGTTAAATCTTGCTCTCTAGTCCTTTCAGGACTTTCAGAATTAGCTCCTGAGTTGATCAACTCATTGATCATGTGAGTGTCAGCAGTGGAAGCATCAACATCAGCTGATAGGTTCTGAGAGGGCTTAGTGCTGACTTCTACTTCTGATAGTGCTGAATCAGAAAGTAGATCACATGATGAAATGGATTGGTTATTACTCTCACCATCAGATTCTACCTCTGCTCTGGGAGTAAAATCTGTAGGTGGAGCAGTGTGATTGTAACCAATGCCAAACTTCACATTGGAAGCAGATTGCTTACTAAGAAGCATTTCAAAACCTTTGCATGATTGTACCCATCGATCACACTCTACCTGGGTGACTGCAAGGGTTTCCTTGAGATCTTTATACTTCTCTAGAAGTATCTCTTCCCTAGCCTTATCATTAGTTATTTGGCATTTAAGTTTGTAAATCTCATCATTCTTATCATTAAGCACAAACTCAAATTCAGCTTTGCTTTTGGAAATTATTTGTTCTAGCTCAATGTTCTTGTTGATTAAAGCTACATTTGCTTCTCTAATAGATGCAAATGCTGCTATACATGTTTCAGAACACAATTTGGCTTTTGCCTTAGAGGATACCTGTGATACCTTTGGTGTAGAGGCATTAGTGGATGAAGTATCAGCAGAATCCAAAGCCATAAGAGCTAGATTTCCAAAGGGACTTTCACCACCATGTTGACCAGCACCTGAGAACAGTTGTTCATGACCAGGCAAGTCATCTGGTAAACTGCTCCAGTCAACAACTCTTGGGGTGAAGAAGCTGTGTTGTTGAGGTTGAGTTTGTTGATGAGATTGGGAAGGTTGTGGTTCAGGCAATGCTTGTGGTTGTTGTGCAATTGGAGCTTGAACAGGATTTGGGTGAGGCATATAATAGCAGGGATAAGGATATGACATTTGACCCTGGGGAACAAAGTATGCAGTTTCCGATCCTCTGTTTTGTGGACTAGTACTAGGAAAAGTCACAAAGGGTGCAGAAGAGTTAGATCCAGTTGATCTACACTCTCTTGCAAAGTGTCCCAGCTTTTGGCATTTGTGACACCTCAACTTACTCTTGTCAAAACCAACTTTGGTTTTGCCAGAGAGTCCAGGAAATTTCCTGCCAGTTCTCTTATAGAACTTCTGAGATCTCATATTAATCAATGCCATTTGGCTCAGAATATCCATCTCTTCAAGATCATCATCAGCTATTCCTTTCAAATCATCCATGATGAAGCATAGATTGTCACTATTACTGCCAGAATGACTCTCAATACCAACAAATGCATGATCAGAACTATTTGAAGAGAAATCAATATGCTCATCATAATTGCTTTCAGATGCAGCATATTCTGACTCATGACCAACCAAGGCAGTATTCCCTGCTACAAAGTCATCAGTGAGCTTTCCTGATGAGGACAGTTTCCTCTTCTGCTCTATCTCTCTTTCGAATGTAAGCAGTTTCCCATGAAGTTGGGTGAGAGATAGGCTATCCGGATTTGCACTGGAGCGTAGGACAATCGTGTATGTGTCCCATCTCTCAGGCACTGATCTGAGGAACCTGTTATTCATCTGCCTATTGGTGTATTCCTGTTTCACCATTTTCAGCTCAGAGATCAAGCAGGAAAAACGCTCAAACTGTTGAGTCAGTGTCTCACCCTTTCTATGAGAGAATGTCTCATATTGTTGGGCAAGAATTTCTCTGTTGTTTGCTAAGACCTCATCTGTGCCACCGAATTGTTCCTTCAGGGCATTCCAGAGATCATGAGCAGTTTCATGATGCATAAGCCCTGAAATAGATTTCATTAGGCAGTGCCATGGCTAGAATTCCATGGGCTTTAGCATCAATCTCAAACAGTTTCCGATCTTCATCAGAGTATTGTTCCTTCTTCTTCGGAACCATTTGATTGGTTTCCGGATTGTTCACCATAGGCTTATGTGGTCCATGTACCACAGATGTCCAACAACCTGAACTGTTAACAGACAAGTGATGAAGCATTCTTCGCTGCCATATGTTATACTCGGTCCTAACCAGCATCGGGGGCTTGGTTGAGGAACCGGTATTTTGAGGATCATTAGAAGGAGTAGTCATCTCAGATTCAATCAAATTCAATTAAGCTATAACAGATTTAGACCAAAACACAACAACCAATTAAACCAAGAGAGATCTCAGAATAAATGAACGAAAGCGTCAGAAATTCAATAATCTATAACCAGTTCTTGCGAATATGCTAATTCAATCAAACATAGATATCAATTAGCAGTTTCAATGATCAATTGTTAGATCGATCAATGATTAACCAGCTCTGATACCACTTGTTAGGATCAGTGATCTACGTTCGATTGATTAGAGAGTATAGCAACGGAATTCTAACAATGAATTAGCCAATTCACAAGAACGAAAAGATATTCAATGAAGAACAAAAACGGTTATAGATAGAGAGGATTTTGCAGATATATTTCATTCAATATTCGCTTTCGTGGTAACGGAATGTCACACTTACAATTAGGTCGACACCTCTTATATAAGAGATGTGACGTCTGCTGATGTCACTTGATAGTGACATCTAACAGAATTATTCCAACTGAAACACAACTACTGAAGATGTCAAAACAGCTGACATCTTCTTACAAAAATGCTAAGTGTTATCAATTACTACAACTACTGAAAAACATAAAACTACTGACACTACAACGACTGAAGAACAAGCTCTTCAGTCGTTTTACAAAACTACTGAAAGTAAGAACATAAAACTACTGATATCACAACTACTGAAGAAGTACTCTTCAGCTGTTGTGACAAACTACTGAAACTTCAGTACTTAGTCTTCAGACTTGAACTTCAGACGTTTCATCAGCTGATGAATTCAGTAGATATCATCAGCTGATGTCTTCAGTCTTTGTCTTCAGACTTTGTACACCAGTTGTTGATCTTCAGCACTTGTAGACTCTTCAGCTGTTGTACTTCAGTACTTTGGTCTCCAGCTTCAGCACTTGTGTTCTTCAGCTGTTGAGCTTCAGCACTTGTGTTCTTCAGCTGTTGAGCTTCAGCACTTTAGTCTTCAGCTGTTGAAGTCTTCAGTACTTGATCTTCAGCTGTTGAAGTCTTCAGCACTTGTCGAACTGCTGATGAAGCCTTCAGCAGTTGTTGTGATATCATGTGGGACTTAGAGGTTTTCTGATCTTGGCTCATTGGTTCTTTTGGTCCAACAATAGGGTTGAGCCATTCTCTTCTTCCTTGTGCCTTTAGGAACTGTGGCTCCCCTTTGGCTGCAGGGCGGGTCCGGGGTATATGATGGATCTGTATCAGTAGCAACAGCATCCTTGGACTCCCCTTGGCATCCACCAACCACCCTAATACCTCTCTCTGTGGCTACGACACGGCTCCCCACCGTTCTCACCAGAGACTCTTCCTCAGACTCCTCCTCCTCCATCTGAAAGTCAGGGTGAATAGGAGCTGGTTTGGTTCCACCCTGACCATCCCCACCCTGATCAGCATCATGATTACCACCATCGGAGTCATCGGAGGGAAGAGCAGTCTGCTCTACATCCGAGTCACTTTCCTCGTGACACCAATTTCGTCGAGCTGGCGCCACATAGTCTTCTCTAGCCAAATGCCCAAATAGTCTATTTACAGGAGGCTTTACCTGCTTGCCCCTGTATACCTTCATTCTTCCAAGAGTGGTATCATCCATGATCTTGATAGATATAGCATCATGGATCTCCTTAGGCAAAGAAGGAAGCTTCTCGTCAATGATCATCTGCAGAAATCTTGGGTACATGCAGAAGTCCTCTTTGCCTTTTGCCTCTATATTCTTGATCAAGTAGGAGAAAACCATGTTCGAGAAGCTGAAGGGGTGATTCAGCACCAGTGCCACGTAGGTATTCTGGATTTGGTTCGATAAATCATCAAATCCACCCCTTTGAGAAGCAATGCACTTCAGGGTGACATAAGCTAGATACTTGAACTGGGGACATAGGTTGCTTATATTGAGCACACCTGCATTGATGTCCCCAGTGTACCTCATCCGTAGAAAGCATCCCCTTACAGTAAGAGGATGTAGTCTGGTGGGGTAAGCAGCATCATCTCCCAAATCAAGAGCACATATCAGATTAGCTGCTATGACCTCAATCTCCTGGCCAAAGATGGAGCTACGTATACTATAGGGCTCAGTCGATCGGTCAACGAAAGCACCTTCCAGAAGGCCTGCTGTATCGACCTATAGGGTGTGCAAGGTGTAGATATCGCTTGATATATCCTCGATCTCTTTACGAATGCTATAATACCAGCAAACTTGGCAGCATTCCAAGTGGTGGCATCCAAGTGAGTACAAATATTGTGCTTGGTGTTTATGATCCACCGATCTACCATGAATCTGTAAAACAAGACACATACATATTAGATCAGCCCATAACAAACACCATTTCACTTTAAACTGTTTGAGATCAGTCTGGTTCAATCATGCGTTTGTATCATAGATTGAGTTTAGTCTGTTGATTTGGTATGCAATTGACTTCAGACGGGTGAATTAGCATGCGACTTGGTTCAGTTGTGTGACTGAGCCTGCAACTAAGTTCAGTTGGGCATATGAGCCTGCGACTGAGTTCAGTCGGGTGACTGAGCTCATTCGCCTCGTTCATTCCGGCGACTGAGTCATTCGCTCAGCTCAGTCGTGTGATTGATGTTCATCAGGGTGTCCATTCGCATGTCAGACTGTCTGTGCAATTCAAATTTGAATTTTGAGCAAAACTTAATGTTAGACGTTGTGGTTTGGCTCATTAGTCTCGCAAGTGACCGATATAACACCTAATAACTTTCAATTTCACAAAATACTTAGTTTTATTAGTTTATTTGTCAAACTAAGTCTCGGTTCTATTTTATGGCTGAATTTAGTCATTTAGGGTACAAATCGATTGATATTTGAGTAGATTGCACCGCACTGTACCTGTATAAATGCTGGCAATCATCAGAATACAACAATTTGTAGTCAAGCAAGGTCAATAGAAAATCGGGTAGAGTAACGGCACTATCGGGCGATTTTAGGGCGAATGAGGGGTGATGAACATACGCGGCCGACTTTAGCCTTATTTATACTGAATCTGGTTTCAATCGGGTGATCGGATCCATTCGCTATTTTCATTCGCGCGATTGGATCTCAGTCGGGAGATTGGTTCAGTCGGTCATATTCAGTCGGCCGACTGGGTTTCAGTCGGGTGACAGACTCATTCGGTCAACCCCATTCAGGCAATTGATTCAATCTTGTGATCCAATCATGTGATTTTACTCATGCTGATGGTCCAATCGCACGTCTGGGCCATACGTGTGGCTTAGTCATGCGATTAGGCTCATTCGTCTGGCTCAATCGTACGGCTGGTCCATATTTATGGTCCAGTCGTGCGAATGGCTCATTCTTATAAGTTTGACTCTATGAACATTTTACATTTATCCCCTTTTACACTTGGTAAAACATTAAAAGCATTCAATCATCTCAGACATGATCGTCTTTAACTTTGGAAACATTTGATCACCTCAGACGTGATCCTTTTAACAGTAGAACATTTTGTCACCCAGACGTGACCCATTTGACATTTGAAAACCTGTGTGGTCACCTCAGACATGATCTTTTTAAGTGATTAAATCCCAAATGAAATTCCAATACATAGTCTGACGATTAAAACCAAGTTTGACTGAAATTGAAACAATATAAAACAACTATAACTAAAAGATAAAAACTAAACGTATTTTTGTGATTTTGTGTGAGGTGAAAATTTTAAGATAGATATCTAGCAGATTTCTTTCTAGAATAGCACAACTTCAAGTTATTGTGACCATAACTAGAACAAATCATTATGGAATCATACAGGTAATCAAACCATTTAGGATGTGTTATCAAAATCTTTTGATGCTAGATTCTTGTTTTCATCGAGAGTCATTAGCAAGTTTAGGAAATCATACTAGTACTGTAAGATGCACACATTGATTTGGACTTTCAAGAATTGCCACAACGATGATTGTCAGTATACTTGTCCACTTAAATCCATACACACACTTTTGGCATAGATTGGTGATACATTAGGTTTAATTATTTCAACAAGCATTTATGGATCCCACACTTATACGGTAACCAACATTCATCAGAAGATTTTTGAACGGTCTACGGGTATTTGTGACAAGAAGAAACTATTCTTAGTGCTTTCAAAGAGAAGCCAAGCCTCAGGTCAGTGCCACCGCACAGCAGAGAGGCGGCAAACAATAATGAATTCTAGAATATCTAGGTTATTCTTATCCTCAGGTCAGTGCCACCGCACAGCAAAGAGGCACACAACCTATCTTCTTGTTTTGAGAAATTTTATTCCTTTTGCACATATTGCACCAACAACATAGGTTATTAGCTTGATTGCTTTTTGCATTTTTCATCATGTGCTTTGCTCATATTATGGTCATCCACACACATTGTGGCGTTTATTTTGCTCGTCACCCCTTATTGGAACTCTGTTGATTGTGTTAACCAGGGATAAGATGATAACCCACACCTTGTTGAACAACTTAGTTTGATCTTGAGATCACCAACGAGGTCTACTTATCTATTGTGTTGAATCTACCGACACATCATCTAATGGTCTAGCTACCTCTAGGTCTACTTTCTCCATGTTACCTTAGTAGTAGCTAGTTTTACTGTCATTTTTCCATTTATTTTGCTTAGACTTCTCAGACTTATACTTCGAATTTTGCATTTTTAAATAATTTCTTCTTTTAAAGTCCCAAACTCTTTGTTCCTATGTACTAACATTATCCATAATCATTGAATCAGTATCACAGATATGATCTCATTTCTTTTAGCTTGTCCTCCTCCCTCATTTTTTTAAATTTAATATAAACAACTTAACCTATTCTCCCATAAAATTCTAAAACCGTAACAGATTTGCGTTTTTAGGATTTTAATAGGCGAAGAAATAAAAATAAAATAAAATAAAAGAAAATAAACAAAAATTGAAAAATAGAATGAAATATACTTGTCGGACTGAGTACCGTCTTCGTCGGAAATCACATCACTTTTCTTTTTAACGCCGTTGACCTCTAACAGATATAGAAAACGTGGTTTATCAAAGGCTTTGTGTAGAGGTCAGTGCGTTGAAAATCCGTATTAATTTTAACCACATCGATTAAATGTTTTTCAAAGCAATCACGTATAAAATGATATTTAATCCTGATGTGTTTGGTTTTAGGATGTTGGACCGGATTTTTAGTTACGGCTATTATAGCAGAATTATCAACAAATATAGGAGTATTAGAGAATTGCAAACCGTAGTCCCGCATTTGCTGTTGAATCCAGATGATTTGTGAATAGCAACTTGCAGCAGCAACATATTCGGCTTCATAGGTTGACAAAGCAACCGAGGTCTGCTTCTTACACTGCCAGGTCACTAATCTCCTTCCAAAGAATTGATATCCTGCTAATGTGGACTTGTAGTTCATTTTGTAACCGCCGTAATCCGAGTCACTATACGCTGTAAGCTCGAAGTCATCATCATGAGGATACCACAATCCTAGTGTTGATGTACCCTTCACATAACGAAATATCCTTTTAACCCCAATAAGATGGTTGAGTTTCGATTTCGCCTGATATCCGGAGCATAGACATGTCACGTACATGATATCAGGTCGTGAGGCTGTAAGATACATGAGGGATCCGATCATTCCTCGATACATGGTGGCATCAACCAGATCCCCACTTTTGTCGAGTGCTACATCGTGGTTTGTAGCAAAAGGAGTTCCAGCTGCTGAAGCATTCTCCATATCAAACCGACTGAGAATATCGCCTACATACTTGGTTTGATGTAGGAAAATTCCCTTAGGTGTCTGATCCACCTATAATCCGAGGAAGAACTTCATTTCTCCCATTGCACTCATTTCGAACTCTGCTTTCATTATTGCTTCAAATTCCTTACATAACTCTTCGTTTTTGGATCCGAAGATTATGTCATCAACATAGATCTGTACTAGCAGCAAGTCACCATCTTTTTCTTTGATAAAGAGTATACAATCAATCACTCCACTTCAAAACCCGTGTTTCACAAGGTTAGTTGACAGTTTCTCGTACCATGCTCCGGGGGCTTGATGAAGCCCGTATAAAGCCTTGTCTAGCTTGTAAACTCTGTCCCGATGATACGGATCCTCAAATCCCTTGGGTTGACTGACGTACACTGTTTCTCAGGTTTCACCATGAAGGAATGCACTTTTCACATCGAGCTGATAAACTTTAATTTTCATATACGATGCATAGGCTAGGAAGATACAGATGACTTCCATTCTTGCCACGGGTGCAAATACTTCGTTGTAATCAATACCCTCGACTTGTTGAAATCCTTGAACTAAAAGTCGAGCCTTTTTTCGGATAATGACCCTTTGGTCATCCTTCTTGCATTTTAAGACCCATTTCGTGCCAATGACCTTAGCACCTTTAAGTCTATCTACCAGAGTCCATACACCTAACATCTTGAATTGAAGAAGTTCTTCTTGCATGGAACTCACCCAAGCCTTATCGTTTAAGGCATCACTCACATATTTTGGCTCAAATTGAGACACAAAACATATTTTGGCTCAAATCGTGAAGGTAGCCTTTTAGCATGACTGAGGCGTAATCAGCTGAATATAGATGATTTCTTGTCTATACTCCTGATTGTACATCCCCTATGACAAAGTCCAGAGGATGGTAAACATATAGACGGGATCCAGGAGTGATGGGTACAACTACCTCATTATCCAGATTGTGAACCACAAGTCAGTATCTAAGGGAGTGGGAGTATGGGGTTCCGAAGTGTCAGAGGCATCAACATCTGATGCGTGTGTACTTGTAGTGGTTGGACCTGTTCCTCCTGATCCACCTGAACATTTTCCACTTCTTCATCATCAGAAGAGGAGTCACTTACCTCCGGTGCTCCCCCTGAGTTACTAAGAGATTGGCCTTGGGATCCAGATGTTGTTGAGTCTACGTGCGGTGTGTTTAAGACCTCATACATCATCTTAGTTGCTAACTCGTCTTTAGAAGTGGAGAGAGGGATGTTGAAGGACTTAAAGAATCCATCATAATCGAAAAAGAATGGAGGTCCTTTTCCAGCTAGGGGGTGGTGCATCTCTGAACGTCCACATTATCACAACACTTCAAATTGACCCGTTGAGTTATTGTAAACTCTCTTATTCGGTATGTTGTATCCTAGGAATATTCCTTCTTCAGACTTCTTGCTGAACTTGCCTTCTTGAGTTTTCTTCAAAAGGGTGCAAGGTGCACCAAATGGTTCGAGGTACTCTAGATTTGGCTTACGTCGTTGAAGTAGCTCGTAACATGTCTTACCATGATGTTTTACTACCAGGACTCGATTCAACGTGTAACATGCATTGGCAACTGCTTCATTCCAAAATTGATAGGCAGTTTTGAGTCTGCTAGCATTGTCCTTGTTGTCTCTATCAAGTTGCGATTCTTTCTCTCAGCAACTCTGTTCATTTGTGGGGTGTAGACAGATGTGAACTGGTGCACAATTCCCTTTTCTTTGAAGAAAGCCTCCATCCATTGATTCTTGAACTCGGTACCATTATGTGAGCGTACTTGTCTTACCTTCAGCTTATAGAGAGACTCTAACGTAGTTACTAACTCTTTGAATGACTCAAAAGTCTCAGATTTAGATTTCAGAAACATTACCTAAGAGAATCTTGAGTAGTCATCTGTAACTACATAATAGTATAAGTCGCCGGTGATGCTCCTTGTATTGACAGGACCAAACAGATCCATGTGAAGAAGCTCAAGAGGCAGTTCTATGGAATGAACTTTCTTTGCCTTATGAGACTTCTTAGTCTATTTGCCTTTCTTGCAGGTCACACAAAAATATGGTAGTTGAAAGTTTTTGATGTTTACTCCTCGCACTAGATCATTCTGGATCAAGTGGTTCATCTTCCGTGGATTGATGTGTCCCATTCTCCTATGACAGGAGATCGAATCTTTCTCAGTAGCCTTGGACAAAAAGCACTAAACCTGATGATCCGTAGTGGAGGCCTTTGAAAGGTCCAAGACATAAAGGTCTTTATATCTTGAAGCTGACATTAAGACTTGGTCCTCCAGGATCACGTAATCCTTTTTCAAAACATAGCATTTCATTTTGTCGAATACTACTTTAAATCCGTTGTCATGGATTTAGGAGACAAAAAGCAAATTATTTTGAAGTTGTTGAACATAGTTTACCTTGTCAAACTTCACTTTCTGATTCCCCACTTCCCCTTGAGCTGTGATATAACCTCCTTTATTTCCAGCAAATGAAACATGACCTCCTTTTATTTGTTTGACGTTTGACAGGAGTGCCCGATTCCCAGTCATGTTCCTGGATGCTCCGCTATCTACAATCAAAGTGTTTGTTTCAGCACTATAGCGAACACCCTGCACATTCAATTGAAAACATTAGTTAGGGTTAGGGACCCAAGCCTAACCGGCTTGGGTGTCCCAGAGGCATCACACATCATAAATTCCACCCATTGTCCATTAGAGGGTGAGGGAAGATCATTCGTCCTCTTGTTCTCATTACCAGACATTGAACTAGACTTTTCTTTCTATAAGCTAGTTTTGTGTAAGGCCTGTTTATGATAAACAGACGATTGGCTTATGGTTTGAACTTTATGTTCACTAACTCTTCTTGGTGGAGTCATGGAGCTCCTTTTAGAAGAACTGGGTTTAGGATCATGAAGTTCAACTTTCTTCCTAGGTGTCTGATAGTAAGGACAGTTAGATGCGATGTGTCCATACTTTTCACAGTTGTAGCAAGATCTACTTTCGACATGCTGGTATGGCTGTTTTTGTGGAGAAGTATGTGACACTCGAGTGACTTTGACTTGGTTGATTCTTGACACTTCTTGTTTAGATGTTTTATCTTGTTTAACAAAATTAATTGTTTGAACCTTCTTAACATCTTTACTCTTTTGTTTATCTGGACTTATACATGATGCATGTGTTTGGTTAACTTGTTTGGTCTTTTTAGGTTTAGAATTAGACATGTTTGAACCAGACTTTACCTTAACCTTCTCAATTTGTTCACCCAGATTAACAATAGGCGTTTTAGCTTTTGCCTTTAAAGTGGCCCCTTTTGTTTAGTGACAGATTCAATGGGATTACTTGTGGAATCTGGATCACTTACAAGAGGAGTGGACACCACATGATCCTTGATTGGGTTGTTATTAATTGGTTTGCTTTTAGCATTCTACATGGTCTCATGTGGTGGTGGTACGACTTGTAACCCAAACCCTCCCCGTTGTTACGTTCTCTCACTAAGTGCTGAACTATGTGAGAAGAACTAGTCCAACTGTGTAGTTTTTGTTTTAATGAATTTACTTCGACTTTTAAAACTGCTTCTTGTTTCTTAGCTTCTTCTAGGGAGTTTAGATAGAACTTAATGTCATTAGCTTGGTTAAAAGCCATAACTTTAGTTTCCCTAAGTTGTTTATTTAACAATTCTATTTTCTCTTTGTAACTGTGCTCATTTAATTTTAAAATATGATTTGCTTTGGTGCACAGTTGCAAGTCCTTTACTAGGCTATCATTATGATCTAATAACCTAGCAAATTTCAAATCTATGCTTTCCCTAAATTTATTATAATCAGAACAAGCATGACTATTGAAAAGTTGGTTAGTGGAACTTACCTGAGAAGGTTCTGTTGAATCAGCCATCATCGTAGAGTCTAACTTTTCTGGTGCAGGTGATTCTGAACATGTTGAACTTTGGCCTTCATCATTCAGGTGATGTACCACATTTGCAGTTCTTCATTATTGGACATCGCGAGTTCAACTGCTATATCTACTTTGCTTGCAGAATCGTCATCCAAATCCTCAACGCATGCAATGTTGGATTTTCCCGGAGAAACAAACCGAAAGCTCCAATCTTGCCCTTCATCATCGTGAGCCATCAAGGCTTTAGGATCCTTGCTTGATGATGCAGGACTATTTGTGGGTTTATCTTGACGATTAAAGGATAAGAATGGATTACCATTTCCTGTCTTCCTAGGCTTCACACACTCACGCTTGAAATGCCCCTTCTCTCCACAGTTAAAACAGGTCACTTTGGTTTTGTCAAAACCAAAGGTTGTATCCTTTGTGGCAATTAAGTTATGTCCGGTTTTTTAACAAACTTCTTAGCTCTCCGGACAGCACTCGCCAATGCCCACATGATATCCATCCTCTCTAGCTCAGTCTCATCTACTTGTTAATAGTCTTCATCTGCCAGATGGCAGTTTCCAATCTTCCCCGCGACTAGACCATCATAGGAATGAATTCATAGCTGCTAGGAGATCCATATGCTCCTTTTCTACCTCTATGTCACATTACCAAGATTCTCGGTCTTCAATCTGGTAGCATTGGCTTCAGGTGCTATGTGTTGGGTGCACGATGACCCTGAGGTATCAGATCCTGAAGTAGTAGCTTGAGATGGAGCGGCTGAACTAGATACGAACGCCATTTGAAGTGATGCTCCAGACGTTTTTGCTTAAGGAGTGGAGTTGTAAAGTGACGGGTTCTGATCATATGACGCCTTTTGAGACCTGTACTTCATCCTCCACTCTTCCTCTCTTAGCTTCAGAATGAAATCATTGATATCCAACTTCGCTAGCATATCATTCTGCTTGAGGTTTGACACAAAGGAGACCCACTTTTCTGGCAATCCATATGCAAAATTCGATACCTTGTCTTCCATGGATGTAACAACTCCATGAGTGTGCAGCTGACTCATCAAGTGGTAGAAACGGTCGATAACGTCATCCAAGCTCTCCTTTCCCATCGACGAGAAGTTATCAAACTCCTTTTTCAACGCTTTAGCCTTTAGAGCTTTTAATGAGGCATTCCCTTCATACCGTTTTTCTAGAGCATCCCATAACTTCTTTGCTTTCTTGTTTTCAGAGAATTGATAGAATATATCTTTAGGAATGGACTGAGTTAACAGAGCGTACACCTTCTTCTCTGCATTGTACTTAACCTTTTGTCCATCAGTCATCCCTCCTAAGGTAAGTTTAACTCCATCTGCACCGACCGACATGCTATACCCTGTCTCTATTGATTCCAACAAATTTGGGTCTACACCATTTAGGTAGATCTTGAACCTTTGCTTCCATTATGGGTAGTCATCTAACACACTATGAGCTTAGGGGGCTTATTATGATTCCCCACTTCATTTTCCATAAGCAAAAGACTTTGGATCCGTGAATCTCTACCTGCAGTGAATGCTGAATATTGATCTTCCATTGCTATTTACTTTGATTTTAGAACAAACTTTTGTACTTGTGCGAATGAAAGAGTGTTATTAGGCTATTCGTGCGATTGAACAATGCAGATGGTTCAATCATGCGACTGAAGTAATGCAGAAGGTTCAATCGGGTGATTGTACAGGTGCGGCTGAACAATGCGAACAAAGATCTTCAGTCGGACGAATGGATGGATGAATGAGCCAATCATGCAAATGAGTGGTGCGAATGAGTTCATTCGTGCGATTGAGTCAATCGGGCGACTTGAGCTGCTGGTTTGAGGGTTTTAGGTACTTTGACGCAAAAACACGAAGTTTCACTAACCCTAATTGTCGTATGCCGGAAAAACATTAACTTTCTGACCTGGAGATGTTGAAAACACTGTTTGACATAAAAAGATTATGTTTTTGAGTGAAATACGCGATTTTTATATCAAAATCAATTGAATCACATGCAAATCAAGAGCCAAAGCTCTGATACCACTTGTTAGGACCATTTACGGTACGGAGTACTAACTGATTTACGTGTATACCAACTCAAATAGTGCGGAATCCTATTTTTTTGGCGATCCAATCAGTGAGAACACACGTAGAATCAACCTTAGAATGAATCTAAATGTTAAGAACGATTGCAATACGATTCTGTGCTATCTATGAACTTTGAACAGGTGTTCTAGGGTCTCTGGACGGCTAGGGTATGATTTAGTGCGTAGGTATTCGAATTGTTATGTTTTTCCACGAATTAAGTGGTATTTATAGGTTAGGGTTTTCCATTCGTGCGACTGAGCCATTCGCATGGTTCAGTCGTGCGATTGAAGCATGCAGTTGATCCATCCGCATGAATGAAGATTCAGTCGTGCGACTGAATCAATCTCATGTTACAGTCGTGCGACTGATCCAGTCTCCTGGTTCAGTCATGCGACTGGTTCATTAGCATGAAGTATTCATGCGTATGGTCCATTAGCATGGTCCATTCACATGAGAACTTCACACGATTAAGTTTAAGCACGTTTATCAGTCATTATTGAATAAGAACTATGTAAACAACCACAAACCTATATAGTTAGTTCAATATGCATTAACACACAATAATCAATGAAATATTAAATATTATAAGCATAAACCACACATCGTATTTCATTCAAATCCATTTTGTTACATATATGTAAGACACGAAAGACATTTTACATTAAGCTCATAAACTAGGTACATATGTATCTACATTCCATGAATTAGGTGGTATTATAGGTTAGGATCTTCCAATCGTACGACTGAACCATTAGCATGGTTCAGTCGTGCGACTGAATCATGCGATTGATCCATCCGCACGACTGAAGGTTCAGTCATGCGACTGAGCCAATCTTATGTCTCAATCGTGTGACTGATCCTGTCTCCTGGTTCAGTTGTGCGACTGGTCCATTAGCATGAAGTGTTCATGCGTAGGGTCCACTAGCATGGTCCATTCGCATGAGAACTTCATACAATTAAGTTTGAACACATTTCTCAATCATTATTGACTAAGAATTATGTACAACGACCACAAACCTATATAGTTAGTTCATCATAATTTATCACACAATAAACAATGAATTATTAAACATTATAAGCATCAACCACATATTGTATTTCATTCATACCCATTCATTACATATATGTAAGACATGATAGACATTTACATTAAGCTCCTAAACTAGGTACATATGTATCAACAAACTCCCCCTTGGACCTAGTTTACATTAGTGTCTAACATTCTTCATTAGCTTCTCAAATTTATTGTACTTTTCCTCTCTAGTAACTCCGGCATATATCTTGAATGCAAAACAAAGTCGTAGCACATTCTGGAACTGGAGGGCTTGTACTATATCTTGCGAGTCATAGAATAGTGGCCACTTGTATAAAGTATAGACATCGTCTGCAGACAAGTTGGTCAGCCACATAGGGTCAAACACCCTGATAGTTTCCATTTTTCTCTCTCTCTTTGTAAGACTATGACTACTTCACCTATTCTCCAATCATAATACCACCATTTCAAGTGTGGAGTGAAGTCCTATGGCATTTTCCGTAAGGGAATCTTGGACATTGTGCACGGAGGACTCCACTTCAACACTACCTTAGGCTTTCCAGAAATGGGATCGACTTCAGACCTTCGGATGTACCTCTTCGGTTGTTGAGGTCTGAAGTTTACCCACCTGGTGTGGTATTTGTAGAGATCAATGAAGAGGCTGATGCAACCTAAACATCTTTAGTCTTTCCTGCATGCTGCACAAGTGTATTGAAGTGGAATGCTTCGGAAGTTTCACATGTGCAACAAAAATACTCTAAGTGTGAAATCTTCCGAAGCCAAGACCAACATCTTCCGAAGCAAAAGATGAAGTCTTTCGAAGCCTCAGAGACAAAGTCTTCCGAAGCTTCAAGTTCATGAAGACAGATTTATTCCGAAGACTTTTAGTAACATGCTTTATCAGATGTACTGTTCCATAAAGCTGGACACCTTTCCGCTACAACTCTGCAAGTCACCAACTAACATGGTTTGGTGAAAAGGTCCATGCTTTTGGTAACTGTACATTGAGGTCTTGAGTCTGTAACTTTCTACTTTATGTACTTTATCCTTTTTGTAATAGATAAGGATGTGAGCTATGGCATGTCATAGTCACTAGTCAAAAGGCAATCTGCCTTTTGACTCTACAATTGATTTTGTTTGTGTCTAGTCAATTGTATCCAGCTGGCTTTCAAAGTATAGCCGACTGTAGGATGTAGTATAAGTATCTCATGTTCTTGTATCTTTCTAATATGCTTTGTAACACTTGTAATAGAACATAGAGAAAGCAATATATTGCATTCTTGAAAACCATACACCTGTGTTCTTTATGTTCTGTCTCTTACATTACTTGTGTTCTTAGTGTCTTATCTTGGTTAATCCAGTTTACTGTTTGATTAAAGTTTGGTTAATGTCCTCTTTGTGTTGTTGTGTTGTAATTCACCCCCTTCAACGATCCTGCAATTGGTATCAGAGCATTCAGGCTCTTGATATAAGATCTTACCATCTTAAGATCCCTCACACACACAAATACCAAACTTTTCAAATAGCAGCCATTTCCAAAACTGATATGGAAACTGGAACCATGAACAAGTCCCCACTGATCACTCTTGATGAGTTTGACACCTGGTGTTTAAGAATGGAAGGTTTCATCAGGTCTCTTGATTCAAGAATGTGGGAGTCTATTGAGAATGGACCTTTCATACCCAGCACACCCTCTCCTACTGGTGCTGGTATGATCCCCAAGGATGTGGCTAACTACTCTGATGAAGATAGGAAGAGAGTAGAGATAGACAAGAAAGCCTTGACAACTCTTCAAACTGCCCTTCCAAACTCTATTTACAGAGGTTTCAAGAAGTGCAAAACAGCTAAGCAGCTGTGGAATGCACTGAAACTGATGTATGAGGGTTCTTATGAAGCCAAGGAGAACAAGAAGGATAACCTGAATTAGCAGTTTGAAAACTTCACCTTCAAAACAGGTGAGACCATGACTCAGCAATACTTCAGGTATGTTGAGATTGTGGATACCCTAGTGGATGGAGGAGTTTCTCTTGAGAATAGAGACATTGTAAGGAAGTTCATGTCCTCACTTCCTAGGCAATGGACACACTACTGTATGGTGACCAAGAGAACTGAAAATCTCAAAACTCTCACTCTGACAGAGTTATATGGGATTCTCAGTGGCTACCAGATGGAGATGAACATGCAGGGTTCATTTGGCAACCCCAACAATCAAATGGGTTCAGCCCTACATGTGGTTGAAAGGGATAGCATAGAACCCAAACATCATCTTATATGCTACCTTGAAAACTCACCCAAGGGTCCTTTCATCACCTTCCCAGAGACACCAAGGGAGAACTACACTCAAGGAAGCCCATTCCAAGAGACAAGCTCTTCTCAAGCATTTGTCTTCTGATGAAAGCTGTGGCAACTCTCTTTTCACTCTTGAAGACCTGGACTGTATCCATCTTGATGATCTGGAGTACATGGAAATAGTCCAGCAGATGGCTCTTCTCACTCACAGAGCCAAGAAGTTCTACAAGAGGACTGGAAGGAAGTTCCCGAGCAATACAACCAGTGGAAAGTTTGGACTGGACAAAGGCAAAGTCAAGTGTTACAACTGTAACTTGATGGGCCACTTTTCCAGAGAGTGTAAGGCACCTAGAACCAATGGTGGCCAAACACAATCCAGACCAAACTACACTGACAAAGTTCTCCATAATGAGAAGTCAAAGCAACAAGCTGCTGTTGCTATTAAGAAGGAGGCTTTGACTGGAGCTTTCAGGTGGAAGATGCTACTCCAAACTGAGCACTGATGGCAGATCATGATGAAGCCAAGGTATTGGAACATCTCTGTACTCGTGATTGCATTGCTAAAGTTAACAGGTACAGGTCCTATAACTTGGAACTGAGATCTGATATTGAGTCCTTAAACATTTTAAAATATGATTTTAGAAAGTCTGAAAATGATTATAAGCTGAAAATAGAGGACTTAGAGAAAACAATTTCAGTTCTAAAACATGAACACAGATTTTAGGATTCAAATTAAAGATCTCATAACGAAGTTAACTGAGTGCCAGGCTGAGCTTGTGATCAGCAAAGCCAGGGCAGAAAAGAGTGTTCTTGAAGAAGAGACCTTCAAGAACATGATATCCTCATCCCTGCACAACAAAGTGTGCTATCAAAATAGACAGGGACAGGGATCCAATAAGATAGCTCCTCCACACACAATCTTGTCAGTAAGATCTCCTTGGTTTGGAACTTGTGAAGATGAGCTTCCTCTTATAGATCCTATGAGTGAGGAGGATGAAGAAGAGATAGTGAAGAATCCCTCTACTAAGAGTGAAGAGGAGGATTCCAAGAAGGGCCACTATCCTTCTGAGGAGAAAGTGAAGACTGTGATGACCAAGTCCATGAGAAAGAACTTGATCAGAAAGAGCAAAAGAAAGGCAAGGAAGGCTCAAGAGATCAAGGTTACTTTTGACTCTAGGCAGAAATAAATTTTTATTTCTGCAGGGTTTAAAGTGGTAGGGACTGAAGGTATCAACCAAAACTCTGCTAAGAGTTCTGGTTCTTGCTCAACTTATCTCAACAGCAAGAAGAAGACTAATCTGCTGTGTATCACTACTGCACAACCTGGTCCATCAAACTCCAAGCACAGCTCTCAGCCCAAGAGGACTGTCTCAGCATCTGCAAAGATGAAGGTGGAGAAGGGAAATGACCAAAGACAGTCTTACTCTCAAGACAAGGCTCTTGTGAAGAAGAAGATGAATTATGTTATGTGTGACAGCACCACTCACATTGCAAAGGATTATCCCTTCAATCCTAAAGGTATTGTCCATATGGCCAAAACAAAGGCTTCAAAGAGTTCTAAGAAGATTCAGGCTTTGGAAGGAAAACCAGTTTCCTTCGGAAGTTTCAAATCTAACAAGAAGGGAGGTGGAATTCTCTTCGGAAGAACATTTGGTATCGGAAGAAAGGAGTTCTTCCGAAGCACTGAAGTCTGCTGCAGTGTTTGCAGAATCTTCCGAAGGTTCAGTCATCAAAACTTCTGAAACTCCAAAAGTTTCTAAAGTTTTGAAGGTCAAGTCCAAGACTCCAAAGGTAGTGTGGACGTCTAAGAAAGACCAAGTGACTGAGATTTCTCCACCAACAACAGCTCAAGATCCTCTTTGTACAACCATAGGATCTATTACTGTTAATTTACCTTCTGCAAGTGAGCCCAAGACAAGCAAGGCTTGGGTTTCCAGATGTAACTAATCATTCTCTTTTGTGCAGGGACAGCTGAAGACAAATAGAAATGTTTGGATCATAGATAGTGGCTGCTCCAGGCACATGACTGGTAATAGGTCACTACTCCAGAACTTTGAAAGGATTGATGGAGGACCTGTTGCTTTTGGAGGAGATGAAGGTGGTTACATTTCTGGAAGGGGCAAGGTCACAAATGGTAAGCTCAGCATTGAAAAAGTAAACCTTGTTAAGGAGCTTGGATACAATCTTCTGAGTGTATCTCAATTTTGTGATCAGAGTCATAACATGCTCTTTACTGAGCATGAGTGCATTGTTCTTAAGCCTGGTGTGGTCATTTCTCATGAGCATATCCTGCTTAGAGCCCCCAGGAAAGGAAACATGTACAAGATGGATTTGCAAGAAACCTCTCCCTCCGGAGAAGTTTCATGCTTTCTATCTAAAGCCAATAGTGATGAGTCTTTCTTATGGCATAAAAGAATGTGCCATGTAAAATTAAGAACATGAATAAATTGATTAAGCATGATCTGGTAACTGGAATGCCAAAGAAAGAGTTTACAAGTGATGATCACTGTGTTGCATGCCTGAAAGGGAAGCAACATAAGGTATCTCATAAGCCTAAGGAAATGAACTCCATCACTACACCCCTACACTTGTTACATATGGATCTCTTTGGCCCCACTAGTGTAATGAGTTTAGGAAGGACCTTATACTGTCTAGTGATCACAGATGATTTTACAAGATTCACTTGGGTCTTTTTCCTTAGAACTAAGGATGAGACTCTTGAGATTCTAAAGAATTTCATCTTAAAGATTGAGAATCAGTCTGATCACAAGGTCAAAATCATAAGATGTGATCAAGGAACAGAATTCAAGAACCAAACCCTTGATACATTTTGTGATGAAAAAGGTATTGCAAGACAATTTAGTGCTCCCAAGACTCAACAAAATGGTGTTGCTGAGAGGAGAAACAGGACACTGATTGAAGCTGCAAGAACCATGTTGTCTGACTCTAAACTGCCCATCACCTTCTGGGCAGAGGCAGTCAACACTACCTGCTATGTGCAGAACAGAGTTTTAGTAGTTAAGACTCATGGCAAGACTCCTTATGAACTTTGGAACAAGAGAAAACCTTTCATTGATTTTCTCAGGTCATTTAGATGTCCTTGCACCATCTTAAATACCAAAGATCAAATTGCCAAGTTTGCTGAGAAATCAAATGATGGACACTTTATTGGATATTCTGCACAAGCTAAGGCTTATAGAGTGTACAATCTCAGAACTAGAATAGTTGAGGAGTCAGCCAATGTGACCTTCAATGAACACACACCATGTGTTGCTGGTTCTGGTCCAGATTGGCTATTTGATCTTGATTTGGTTACTAACTGTTTTAATAAATCTTGTGAGAATGTTTCAGGATCTGCAGAAAATTTAAATACAGGTGATCTTGACCTAAGATTTGAGCTAGGAAGACCTTCAAGTCATACATCTTCAGCTCCAGTTGGAACTACTTTTGCAAATGAGGTTTCTATCAACACAACAATGACAAATTCAGCTGATACATCTGGTATGCCTTCAAATTCCAGCTCAGAGGCTCTACAACCAGATAAGAACACCTCAACTGTGGTAGGCAACAATGGTGATGGTGACAGTGACCAAGAATTTCTTGATGCCACTAACCACACCATAGATGAGAACATCAATGATGTCACACACTGCTTGGATCAAGTTTCACTTGAAAAGTGTGCTAATGTGCTGGGAGAAACATCTATGCCAGATCTAAATTTTTCTAATTTAGATCTTTCTCAACAACTTGCTGTGATTCCTCAGCTTAGGATCCACAAGTCTCATCCTACCACAAACATCATTGGAGATGTTGTCTCTAGGGTAAAAACAAGAGGACAAACCCATGAAGCAAATGTTTGTCTTCACTCTTGTTTTCTATCTCAGATAGAGCCAAAGAAGGTTGAGGAAGCTCTAAAGGATGGAAGTTGGGTTGAAGCTATGCAACAAGAGCTGCCTTAATTCAAAAGACAGAAAGTTTGGAACCTTTGTCCTCTTCCTTTTAGGAAGACTACAATAGGAACCAAATGGGTGTTTAGGAACAAGAAAGATGATAGAGGCATCATCATCAAGAATAAAGCTAGACCGGTTGTTCAAGGATACACACAAGAAGAAGAGATTGACTATGTTAGGATCAGTGATCTAAGTTTGATTAATTAGAGTAGATTGCAGCGGAATTTGAACAATGAATTAGACAATTCGCAAGAACACAATTGATATTCAATGAAAAGTAAATGGTTATAGAGAGAGAATTCTGCAAAAGGATATTTCATTCATATGCTTTCATGGTGGCTGAATGTCACACGTTACAACTAGGTCAACATTCCTTATATAGGGAATGTGACGTCTGCTGATGTCACTTGATAGTGACATCTAACAGAATTATACAAACTACTGAAACTATGCAAACTACTAAGAATGTTCTCAACTACTGATTACATCTCAGAGAATGCTAAGTACAAAAACATAAAACTACTGAACTAAAACTACTAAAACTATAAACTACTGAAATGTAAATTACAAGTACTGAAAAGGAAAACCATCACAACTACTAAAGTTAATAACTTCAGCTGTTGTGACAACTACTGATCACTTTGGTCTTCAGTCTTTGTCTTCAGTCTTTGTCTTCAGTACTCTACTTTCAGACTTTGTCTTCAGTACTTTACTTTCAGACTTTGTCTTCAGTAGAAGTCTTCAGATTTTGTCTTCAGACTTTGTCTTCAGACCATGTAATCAGCTGATGTCTTCAGCTGTTGTAATCTTCTTCAGTAGTTGTCATGTCTGTGGGACTTAGAGGTTTTTATGATCAGGCTCATTGGTTCTTTTGGTCCAACAAACTCCCCTTGAACCAATGCAGCCAAAACCTCTAAGTTTATTGATGATCCCACTTATTCTTTGGCAGAAACACCCTCTTGATTAGCTTCAGAGGTAATCATGTAAGCACATGCCGCGAAAAGGTTTCTGAATATTTGATTGGCTAAGTATGGAAGGGAACTCTATCTTGAGGAAACTAGACACAGAGTCTTATCCCCCCCATGAAACCTAATTCCCATTATGAGTCTGTAAGACTCACTAGCATAGGCCTCAATGAGAACAACTTGTTCCTCCTTGGTGAGTTCCTCTGCTTCTCCCTCAAAGAAGAACTCTGGGCCATAATACTCAGACAGATATCTCACTGTCTTCCCATTCTTTAACTCGACAATTGTGATCTCTCTGTTTGCAAATTCATCAGGGTGAGAGCCTTCTAACAAAAACTGGAGTTCACTCTTTTGAAGATCTTCAAGTCTTTTGTATAACAACCCCTTCTTGATCATTTTGTTCTCAAGAATAGATTGAGGGGTTGTCTTGGAGTTGTGAGCTCTCTTGAATTCTTCAATTATCTCCCAGGGTAAGACTACCATGGCCAACATAATTGCAGCATTCAAAGTCTTTTTCACTTGGCCATGATATCTACTAGGTATGTTCTTCTTATGAACTCTAGACTTACCCTGGGGTCTGGCCAAATCCGCACTCTTTCTCTTTGATGTTGAAAAGTATGTCTAAGAGTGTACAGGCTCAGAGCTTGTTTCTTTATTTCTCGAATGGATGAGGACCGAGGGAAGTCCTTGTCAACCATCTTGAGAAATTGCTCATCATGCTGCTTCTGCTGTTCTGCTTCTTCAATCTTTACTTTCACCATCTGCATTTGCAAGTCAGGTGTAATCACTTGTTGACTTCTGTGCTCAGGTGATTTAAGTTTGAGAACAGTAGAGATTGGCAGACTATCTTCATCATCATCCTCTTCTTCATCTTCGTCTACCCTCAACACCCTTCTCCTCCTTCTGGGTATATCATTGGGTAAGGTTTGAGGTGTTTTTTGGGTAAAGGGATTGGTTTTGTGGGTTGAGTTGTGGGTGGTTTTGGTTTGGGGATAGATTTGGGAGATTTTAGAGATGAGGGTTGATTTTGAGTGGGAGTATGAGAAGACTGATCTAGCATTTTGGTGGTGAGTTTGGCTTTGGAGAGCTTTGCCATTTCAGTTCTCTTCCCAGCACCTGCTTCATCCAGTGCTTCGATGATCAACCCTTTATTATAGCCTCCAGCAGAGCAGATTTTCTTGGTTATCTCCAAGATACTGTCTCTGGACCAAGACTTTATCTCTATCAATGATCTTCCAAGGTATTTGGCAATAAATCTGATCATTATCTCCGATCTTTCCCTTTCCAACACACTATAACCAGCCCATCTTGCCTGAATCTCTTCTATTTCTAGCCTTCTGATCTCAGTATCTAATGTGGCTGTGTCATGACCTTGTCTAAAGAGCTGATCTATAATTTTATCCATGGATCTGTTGTGAGCTTCATCAGCATCTTTGACAAGATCTCCTAAGGATTTTTCTTCATCAGATTTTGACTCAGCACTTTTCTTCCTTTTATATGTGATTAGCTGATCTTTCTTCTCTTTATCTATGCTCAGCTCTTGCACTCTGCTCAGCTGTTCTGAGATCAGTTCTTTCTCCAAATCCTTCTCTTTTTCAGGGTCTTTCTCATTATCAACTCTTTTCCTTTTCTTTTCTTTCACTGCCTTAGACTTAGTAGTCTCCCTTTTTGGTTGCATTGAGATCAGGGGCTTGGAAGGCAGAAAGAGACTTGTGAACAGCATCATCAATGAGGGTTTGTAGATTTGAGGAGATCCTCTCATCAATGGCTTTATGTACAATCTCAGTAATGATGGGAGTGATGAGAGGTAAGAGTGTTGAAAGGTAGCAACCATCTTCTCAGAGGGGTTCTGTCCCTAAGAGGAGGTGCCAAAATCAGTGGCTGGTGGTTTAGTTATGTGTATTGGCTCAGCGTTTGGTGAACCTTCAAATGAAGGTGCCATCTGTGTGGTTATTGGGGTAGATGGACTTTGATCCTGAGACATTTTGGCTAGCAGCTTTTTGAGTCTGCTCACTTCATTCTCTAGGATTGTATTATGGGCTAAGACATCATAGAAAAAGCCCAGGTCATCATCAGTCTTTGCTGAATCTTTTGACCTCCTGATTGAATTAGGATGTACATGTCCTGACTGTAGATCAGTATAAACATGTGCCCCTTGTTCTTGGTACTGGGGACTTCCTGCCTCAGGACTATGTCCTTCATTGGCAGTTGCCTCTGGTGAGGTCTATAGATGTTACCAACTTCATCCTGATCATTTGCTGAATCAGTAGAAGTGGCAGCCTGACCAGATGTTCGAATCTCCTTTTCTGCACTTGGAGATTGAACACTGTAACCCTGTGCTGTGGGTTATCAGAAGCATTTTGTTCCTCCCCCTCAATGGTTGAGGTATTCCCAGTGTTGATTGGTTTCTGGGGAGGGGGTGAGGAATGCAACTGACTCAGCACTTTAGCAACGATAAGAGTTGGACTTTGAGGGGCGGTTGCAGTGGGAGATTGGTCAGAAGCAGATTGCACCCAGGGTGAGAGGTGCTCTTCAATGTAACCTTCTCAACTGAGATAGGTTCCAGTAGTGTGGGTTCCCCTAGTGTGGTTGCAACAGGATCCTGTAGAGAGGATACCTGTGCGGTTTCAGTAGGTTGAGTCTCTGACATAACTGGGGGGGGGTTAGAACCAGTAGTCTTTCCTGTATTTGTGGTACAGGGGCATCCTCAGGGGACTCATCTCCCTGAGTAGCCTTTTTGGGTTTTTGGATTTGGGTTTGGTGGGGACTTTGGATCTGGAGGTGGAGGCTGTGGGTTCCCTCTGCTTGGGTTTTATCATCCGGGCACCCCTTTTAGAGTAGGGTCTGAGTTATGTCTGGAGTATACCTCAGCTAAAGCAGCTGGAGCAGGGACTCCAAGACCAACAAGGCCATCCGATTTTAATTGATTCAAAATTATGGCCATCAGAAACCTGGGATAAAGTAGCCATCTGTTTGCCACAGGTTTCTGAGCCAGATCCTTAGTTCCATGAACACTATCTCAGAAAAATTTAGATTTTGGCGTTCAAAGATAGAGTACAATACCTGTTGCCATCGTGAAGATATCTAATCCCAAGAAGATGTCTTTGAAGCAAGGCAGACATTCACCATGTGGAAGATAAGTCGTTCAGCATCATGGAAGTGCTTTTTAAGAATGGTTGTAGCACTTAAGTCGCCTTCATACCCATTGTTGATGAAAGACATATCAGTGGTGCCTTTCGGGTATTCTTTAGTATAGGTTCCTCATGCAAATTTAGGGTTTTACGAATGATGTCAGGGGTGTTGAGCACCTGTTTCTGGTTCACCAACGACTGGAGAGTGATTTGGCTATCATTCTCACCAGTTGTTACAGACGTTGGTCCAGAATTGGGTTAGGAATTAGGGTACATGGTAGGATTCAGAAGAAAGGCTGTTTGGTATTGGGAATCCACCATAAGATCGATGGCATTATCAAACTTGTTCCAGAAGGCCGATTTCGAAAGGTAGGCAACACAGTTGTGTCGGGGTTTGAGTTTCATGGTCGCCATCGTTGAGAGAGAAAAGGATTGAAAACGGCTAATGAAACGTTCGGCTATAAGTGCAGGTATTTATAGGTTAAGAAAACGCTGAAAAGAACGACTGAAAGTGTTGGTGTTGTCATCAGTTGTTATGAAAACACTGAAGACTTGGTTTTAACTATCAGATGTTTGAAAACACTGAAGACTTGGTTATAGTCATCAGTAGTTGTGAAACTACTGAAGACATGGTTTTGTCAATAGTTGTTGTGAAACAGCTGAGGACTTGTGTTAGTCATCAGTACTTATCTGTTTTACTGACATTAGTATTTATAACTGCATCAGTTTCTTTTAACAGAATCAGTACATATTTGTGAGATGTTTACTAATGGTCATCAGTACTTGTTTACTGATATCATCAGTAGTTGTCACTTATTCTAACTGCAGCATACCAAGCCTTAACACAAGGTTTTAGAAAGTTCAACTGTCCAAAGGCTTAGTAATATATCTGCAAGCTCATCAGCACTTGGCACAAACTTGGATCAATCAGACCTTTTTCAAAACAATCCCTAATAAAATGGTGTTTGATCTCTATATGTTTGGTCCTAGAATGCTGGACTGGATTCTTGACAATGCACAGAGCTGAAGCACTATCCATTAATAATGGAGTCTTAGTCTCTGCTATGCACCAATCTAATATTGATTCTGAAGCCAGAGTACCTAAGATGTACAACTTGCAGCAACAATGTACTCTGCTTCAGCAGTGGATGTAGCAACAGATGTTGTTTCTTACTCTGCCAAGAAATCAAACAGTTGCCTAGGAATTGACATCCACCAGAAGTTGACTTTCTGGTTAACTTACACCCTGCATAGCCACTATCAGAAAAAGCACTAATTTGCAAGAGTGTCCAGTGGATTACCAAAGACCTAGAGATTGTGTACCTTGCAGATATCTAAAGATCCTCTTGACTGCAATCAAATGAGACTCTTTGGGAGCAGCCTGAAATCTAGCACAAACACAAGTTGCAAACATGATATCTGGTCTAGAAGCTGTTAAGTACATCAAGGACCAATCATACATCTGTAAAGTGTTTCATCAACAGCTTTACTTTCTGATTTGCATCCAGTTGTGTGGTGTTGCACATGGGAGTAGAACAGGGCTTACAATTTTGTAAATCAAACTTATTCAAAAGATCTTTGTATATTTTGACTGATGAATGAAGGTTCCATCAGCCTTTTGTTTGATTTGCAAGCCTAGAAAGAACTGTAATCTCTCCTATTGCACTCATTTCAAACTTTTGTTTCATTAAACTTGTAAAATCATCACACAACTGGGGATCAGAGGATGCAAAAATTATATCATCAACATAAATTTGAACAAGTAGTTTATGCTGATCCACTTTCTTAATAACAAAGTTTTATCTATAGAGCCTCTAGTGAAATTATTTTTAAGAAGAAAACTTGAAAGTGTTTCATACCAGGCTCTAGGAGCTTGCTTCAACCCATAAAGAGCCTTATCAAGTTTATACACCCAATCCGGATGTTTATTGTCCTCAAAACCTGGTGGTTGACACACATAACCTCTTCTTTTATTTTCCATATAAAAAAGCACTTTTGACATCCATTTGAAAAACTTTAAGATTGTGGAGTGCAGCATAGGCTAAGAACGATCTAATTGCCTCTAGTCTGGCCACGGGGCAAAGGTTTCATCATAATCAATACCTTCTTCTTGTGAAAACCTTGTACAACCAGTCTAGCCTTGTTCTTGACAATAAGCCCATTTTCATCAGTTTTATTCCTAAACACCCATTTAGTGCCTATTGCACACTTACCTGGGGGTAGAGGAACCAGTTCCCACACTTGCTGCTTTTTGAACTGAAGTAGTCAAGCTGCATGGCTTCAACCCATCCATTGTCTCTAAGGCAACATGATAGTTCTTTGGCTCTAGCTGACTGATGAAGAAGCATAGAAGCAGAAGTTGGACAATTGACTTCTAGTTAAGACACCAACATTGATATCACCAATGATTTGAGACATGGGGTGATTCTTCAGCTCTTGGTACACTATAAGATCAGTGCAAGTGTTTGTTGCCGGTTCAGCAGCAGCAGATGATGATCCAGATTCTTAAACCAAGTATGAGATGGCAATTCAAATGATGTAAAGGATCAGAAATCTCATCAGCATTTGTTGTGGATGGAGCTGCTGAAGCTACAGGACATCAAGTTTGTGGACTCAGGCAGTTGATCACTAAACTTGAAAAGGTGAGTACTGATATCATCATCATCTTCAGTACCACCAGGTGGAAGACTTGCTGCAGAAGATGATTTATCCCCATGATCTGCAACAGCTGGAGGTTGATAAGGACATATTGTAGTATGTCCAGATCAAACAACTCCACAGGTTTTGTGAATTTTATCCTTAGGAGATTCATTGAATTTCAGTGCAAGGTTTCTTCAACTATCTTTGTTCTGCAGTTGAAGACTCTGTAACCTTGCATGGGATGAATAACCTACAAAATACCCTGCATCCACCTTAGGATCAATTTGTGGAGTTGATCCTTTGTGTTGAGAATGAAACAAGGACACCCAAAGGCTTTGAAGAATGAAATATAGAGAATCCAAAAATTGTAGAACTTCATATGGAGTCTTCATCAACCTCTGATTTACTAACACTCTATTCTGCACATAGCAAGCGTGTTGACACTTCAGCCCAAAAGGTCAATGGCAAACTAAAGTCAGCCAACATAGACCTTGCAGCTTCAATTAGGGTCCGTTCTTTCTCTCCACTACTCCATTTTGTTCTGGAGTCCTTGGGATGCTAAACTGCCTCTTGATTCCCTTTGAGAGATAAAAATCATCAAGTGTATGGTTTCTGAATTCTGTTCCATTATCACTCCTTATACACTTGACTGATAAGGAATACCGCTTCTCAACATACAACCAAAGTTTATAATCGTCTGAGCAACCTCATCCTTTGAATGCAAGAGAAGAAAACATACAATCTGGAGTAATCATCCACAATTACCAGACAGTATTCTTCTTTGCCATGCTCATCACTCTCACAGGACCAAATAGATCCATGTGCAGTAACTGCAAGCAGGCAGTGGACTTAGGTTCTTCAATAGGAGGGAATGAGACTTTGTGCTGTTTTCCTTTCAACAAGCGTGCACTTTTCATCACAGTGGAACTCCTTTATTGGTAGACCTCTCACTAAACTATTGTGGATCAGTTGATTCATGTTTTTGAGATTTACATGACCCAGCCTTCTGTGCCACAGTTTAGATTCCTGAGGAGAGGCTTTGGAGAACAGGCGAGGATGACCCTTCAAATCAATCTTCTTGACAAATCCGGGCATATACTCCTATAATCCTGTTGGCCTTCAGAGAGTATGTTCATCCAATACCTTGTCAATCAGCCTAACTTGGGAAGACATAATCCTACAGTTCTGGCTTGTGAAAGTGCAACATGCCCTTTATCACACATCTGACTGACACTCAGTAGATTATACTTAAGATTCTCCACATGGTTAACATCATCAAATCTGATTTGTCCATTAGACACATATCCTTTCCCGATGATGTAACCCTTGGCATCATTTCCAAATGAAACAATCCCTTCTTTCCTTGAGAGTAGTCATTAAGAAGAGAACTGCTCCAGTCATATGCATAGATCCTCCACTGTCTACATACCAGATGCTCCTTTGGCATGCTGAAGAACCCTGCATTCATCATAAAGAACTAGTTAGGTTTTGAGACCCAAACCTTTTTGGTTTTGGGTCTGTTTTCATCAACAGATTTAACCATAACTTGTTTCTCATGATTAACAGCTGATGAAGGTGAAGATGGTGCTGAAATGGATTCCTTGGATTTGGGCTTGGAATGCCTTTTCAGTGATTTGATCACAGGTGCAGTTGGTTAACTCTCCCCAACAAATGCTGAACCATCATAACAAGTTGTGTCTGATTTGTAGCCAAAGCTTTCAGCTCTTGTGACATATCAGTACTTGTTTTTGATGAGTTCCTGTGGCCCCATTTCCTCCTTGAAATTCACAGACTTAGTCTGATGTTTATCATGAAAGCACTATCAGCTGTTTTATGATAAACCCTATCCTTCTTTTTGGATTTGGATGAAGTCTTGGGTTTATCACAATGGGATGACTGTGGTACAAACTTAGTCTCAAACTCATTTTTCATTTCATCCATCTGGATTTTAATGAGCTTATCTCTGTTGAGTTTGGAACCCTTCTTGTACCACATTCATCAGAAAGATGATTGAATTTACCACATATTTCACATGGCTTATTCTTCATCTTGGATTGATCAACTGCTGATGTGGAAACTACTGAAGGTGTGATCTTCAGTACTTTCCTCCTTTCAGTACTTTTGTTAGTACTGAAGGATCTGTAACAACTGAAGACTTGTTCTTCAGCTGTTCTCTATCCGTCCTAAAGACCGTTGATAGATTCATCAGCATTGTTAATCCTTTTATTTCAGCTGATTTGAATGCTTTTCAGATGTTGTTACTTGACCTTTAGTACTTGAGGTAGCTTGAGGGACAACATCTGAAGTACTCAGCTTCATGTGCTTATAGTAGTTAACCCACCAGGCAATGATTTGCTGAGGTATCAACACTGATTTCATCTTTGATTTGGGTGATCACTTGAGGATGATACACATGATGATGTGGTTTGGAAATTACTTTCACCTTCAGGTTTTACTATTGATTTTGGAGTAAAATCTGTAGGTGGTGCAATGTGATTGTAACCTATTCCAAACTTCACATTCGAAGTTGTTTGCTTGCTGAGCAGCATTTCAAATCCCTTGCATGATGATAACCAGCGTCACACTCAACTTGGGTAGCTGCAAGATTTTCTTGAGTTCTCTGTGGTTCTCAAGAATGACCTCTAGCTTAGCCTTTTCATCATTTAATTGGCATTTAAGCTTATAATCTCATCATCTTTATCTTTAATGACAGACTCATACTCACTTTTCTTTTGGAAAGGGTTTGCTCAAGCTCAAGATTTTGATTTATTAAAGCTACATTTGCCTCTCTAATAGAGATAAATGCATCTATGCAAGATTCAGAACATAGCTTGGCCTTAGCCTCAGAGGATACCTGGGTTACCTGTGATGAAGATGCATTGGAGCATGAACTCTCAGTAGACTCCAGGGCCATGAGAGCAAGATTCCCAAAAGGATGTTCACCACCATGTTGACCATCACCAGCAAATAATTGCTCATTACCAGAGACATCATCTGGTAAACTGCTCCAGTCAACAACACCAGGGTGAAGAAGCTGTGATGAGGTTGTGATTGAGATGATTGAGATGGTAGAGGCTCAGGTAAGGCTTGAGGTTGTTGTGCAATAGGAACTTGAACTTGATTTGGCTGAGGCATGTATAGCCGGATATGGATATGACATTGGACCCTGAGGGACAAAATATGCAGGAGATATAGGTTGTGAATGATGACCATACTAGTAGGATGTTGCCCTCTGTTTTGTGGACTATTGCTTGGAAAAGTCAAAGGTGCAGAGGAGTTAGATCCAGTTATCTACACTCTCTTGCAAAGTGTCCAAGCCTGGCATTCGTGACACCTCAACTTACTCTTGTCAAAACCAACTTTGGTTTTGCCAGAGAGTCCTGGAAATTTCCTACCAGTTCTCTTGTAGAACTTTTGAGATCTGATATTAATCAAGGCCATTTGGCTTAGAATATCGATCTCTTCTAAGTCATCATCAGCAATACCTTTCAAATCATCCATGATGAAGCACAAATTGTCACTATTACAGCCTGACTGACTATCAACACTAACAAATGCATGATCAGAACTGTTTGAAGAGAAATCTATATGCTCATCATAATTGCTTTCTGATGCAGCATATTCTGACTCATGACCAACCAAGGCAGTGTTCCCTGGTACAAAGTCATCAGTGAGCTTTCCTGATGATGCCAGTTTCCTTTTCTGCTCTATCTCTCTTTCAAATGTAAGCAATTTCCCATGGAGTTGGGTGAGAGATAGGCTATCCAGATTTGCACTGGAGCGTAGGACAATGGTATATGTGTCCCATCTCTCAGGCAGTGATCTGAGGAATCTGTTGTTCATCTGGCTATTAGTGTATTCATGTTTGAACATTCTCAGCTCAGAGATCAAACAGGATAACCGCTCAAACTGTTGAGTTGGTGACTCACCCATCCTATGAGAGAATGTCTCATATTGTTGGGCAAGGATTTCTCTGTTGTTTGCTAAGACCTATCTGTTCCACCAAATTTATCTTTCAATGCATTCCAGAGGTCATGAGCAGTTTCATGATGCATAAGCCCAGAATAGATTTCATTACGCAATGCCATGGCCAGAATTCCATGGGCTTTAGCATCAATCTCAAACAGTTTTCGATCCACATCTGAGTATTGTTCCTTTTTCTTTGGAACCATTTGGTTGGTTTCCGGATTGTCCACCATAGGCTTGTGTGGACCATGTACCACAGATGTCCACAACCTGAACTGTTAACAGACAGGTGATGAAGCATTCTTCGTTGCCATATGTTATACTCATTCCTAACCAGCATCGGAGGCTTGGTTGAGGAACCGGTATTGTGAGGGTCATTAGAAGGAGTAGTCATTCTCAGATTCAACCAAATTCAATTAAGTTTTAACTGATTTAGTGCAAAACACAACAAACTCAATATGAACCAAGAGAAAACTCAAAGCAAATAACCGAAAGCAGCAGAAATTCAATGATCTATAACCAATTCTTGCAATATGCTAATTCAATCAAACTTAGATATCGAAATAGCAGTTTCAATGATCAATTGTTAGATCGATCAATGATTAACCAGCTTGATACCATTTGTTAGCATTAGTGATCTAAGTTTGATTAATTAGAGTAGATTGCAGCGGAATTTGAACAATGAATTAGACAATTCACAAGAACACAATTGATATTCAATGAAAAGTAAACGGTTATAGAGAGAGAATTCTGCAAAAGGAATATTTCATTCATATGCTTTCGTGGTGGCTGAATGTCACACGTTACAACTAGGTCAACATTCCTTATATAGGGAATGTGACGTCTGCTAATGTCACTTGATAGTGACATCTAATAGAATTATACAAACTACTGAAACTATGCAAACTACTGAGAATGTTCTCAACTACTGATTACATCTCAGAGAATGCTAAGTACAAAAACATAACTACTGAAACAAACTATAAACTATACTGAAAGTAAATTACAAGTACTGAAAAGGAAAACCATCACAATACTAAGTTATAACTTCAGCTGTTGTGACAACTACTGATCACTTGGTCTTCAGTCTTTGTCTTCAGTACTTTACTTTCAGACTTTGTCTTCAGTACTTTACTTTCAGACTTTGTCTTAGTAGAAGTCTTCAGATTTTGTCTTCAGACTTTGTCTTCAGACCTTGTATCAGCTGATGTCTTCAGCTGTTGTATCTTCTTCAGCAGTTGTAGTGTTTGTGGACTTAGAGGTTTTTCTGATCAGGCTCATTGGTTCTTTTGGTCCAACAGACTACATTGATGTCTTTGCTCCAGTGGCAAGATTAGAAGCTATTAGGATATTCCTGGCATTTGCTGCATCCAAGACTTCATGTCTTTCAACTTGATATGAAATGTGCCTTTTATATGGAGTGATAGATGAAGAGATTTATGTCAAACAGCCCCCTGTTTTGTAGATCCTGATCATCTTGATTATGTCTGCAAGCTTGACAAAGCTCTCTATGGGCTGCATCAGGCACCCGGAGTGGTATGAGACACTGTCTGAGTATCTTTATAACATATGGATACAGAGATGTCCTATAGATGGAACTCTCTTCATCAAAAGACAAGGAAAAGACATATTTCTAGTTCAATTATATGTGGATGACATCATCTTTGGTTCAACTAATCCAAAGCTCTGCAAAGACTTTGAGAAGCTGATGAAAGACAGATTTGAAATGAGTGCCATGGGGAACTCAATTTCTTTCTGGGAATTCAAGTGAAGCAAGTTGAAGATGGCATCTTCATAGTTAGTCAAAGTATGTTTAAGACATACTCAAAAGGTTTAATATGACTGACTGTAAGATTGCTAAGAGACCCATAGCTAGAAACCACTCCCTTGGTCTTGATCTTGAGGGGGAGTGTGTAGATGAACACTTATACAGGGCTATGATTGGGTCTCTTATGTATCTTACTGCTAGCAGGCCTGAAATCATGTTTGCTACATGCATCTGTGCAAGATATCAAGCCAACCCTAAGATGTCTCACCTTATCACTGTCAAAAGGATTCTAAGAAACCTCAAAGGTGCATCAACACTTGGTCTATGGTATCCCAAGAATTCTGACTTCAATCTGTACGCTTATACAGATAGTGATTATGGTGGTTGCAATATGACTGCAAAGTCTACATCTGGGGGATGTCAATTTCTTGGTGGAAGGGTTGTCTTATGGCAATGCAAGAAACAATCCTGTGTCTCTGCATCAACTGCTGAAGCTGAATACATTGCTGCCGCTAGCTGCTGTGCTCAAGTGCTTTGGATTTAGAATCAAATGCTAGACTATGGGTTAAATTTCAAGAAGACTCCAATCCATATAGACAACAACAGTGATATCTCAATTACAGAGAATCCTGTGCAGCACTCAAAGACAAAGCACATCAATATCAGGTATCATCTAATAAGAGATAATTATGAAAAGGGATTAATTAAACTAGTCAAGGTTCATACAGATGAACAATATGCTGATTTGTTTACAAAAGCTTTTGATGAATGAAGATTTAAATATCTAATATCAACTATTGGGATGATCAACCTTGAGTAAATTTTTCTTAAAACTAATTCTTATTATTTCTTAAAAAATGTGTGTTCTAAGTTGTCTAGTCCATCATCTTCACAAGCTCATGTTTTCCTTGGATTAAAAAAAACTCTTTCTCTAAAGACTTTCCTTAGATTAATTGATGATTTTATACTTCGGAAGTTATGCATTTTAACTTCGGAAGAAAATCATACCTTCAAAATATTAACTGTCTAAAAAAAAATTTACCTTCGGAAGAGATTTCAATTTTATCTTTCGAAGCTTAAATGTTATCTTAGACACTTTCTTATTTTCAAGGACTTTTCCTTCCGAAGCAAAAATTAACTCTCGGAAGCTTTGTTGATCTCTATACAAAGCACTCAAGTCTTAATTTTTCCTTCAGAGCAAAATCATCAATACTCTCAGAAATTCTTCTGAAGTCATTTTAGCTTGGAAGCTTTTTCATTAAAACATCCGAAGATAATCACCTTCGGAAGCTTTTTGACTTCCAAGAAAACTACTTTTTGAGCAAAAAGTACTACTTTTCAGAGGTGGGACTGACATCCGGATTTCAAAGTTTATCCTCTTTCATTAAACTTTATCTGAAATCCCTCTCTCATATAAACCCAACGGTTTCCCCCTCTTCTATCATTGCTCTTCCTCCAAACCTAAAAACCCAAATTTCTCTCTGAAATTTCTTTCTTTCTTTCTTCTTCATCTCTAAGCTACCTCACAATGGCTAACCTTGTTCACAGAAATGATCCCAACTTTACCATGTAGCTACACAGAACAACACAATCAAGTTGCTCTGTTATGCTCTAAGAAAGATCCTTATTTCTCAGAGGTTTGCCGTTTTTTGTCTCTGTCCAACTACTTCACACCTCCCTAACCATTGATCCTCCACTCTATGAGGATCATTGCTTGATTTTGGAAGACCTGCCAAGAGGTCATTATGGACGGGGAGAAGGCACTGTCTGCCACAGTGCAGGGGAGAACAATCTTCATCACTCCGGCCATCATCAACAACATCTTCAGCTGGATGATGAAGAAGGTGAGGTGTTCTTCCCAAAGGAAGCTGTAAATCATTCCTTTGCAGCAGATGGGGTATGAGGGAGATTTCTCTGTAAAGACCTTCAGGAAAGGGAAGGTCTCATCCAAATGGAGATTCCTACTCCATGTGGTCATCACAGCTTATCAAACAAGCATGGTGGATAGGACCAGATTCCTGAAGATCTCTCCTTATAGTCCATGAAATGGTTCAAGGGTCAAATTCAGGTACTCTCAGTTTGTTTATACAAATTTACTTGCAAATTTAGACTCCTTAGTATTACATGTTTCCTAGATACGTCCAGTACATTCTTAACTGTGAACTGGGCTCACAGTTAAGGGAACAAGTAACATTCTTAAATTGGGACAGATGAAGCCCGACATCTTTAAAACACTGAGAAAGTCCACTGTTGGATTCTCTGGGGTAGAAGCAGCCCTTGTCCTAAAAATGTTAGAGCTCATTGCTCAAGGTGACAACCTAGCAGCACAAGCTAGTGTTGAACCCACACCGCTACTTCACAACCACCTACACAGCCTCAAATCTCCATTACCTACCAATAAAATCCAAACGAACCCTTACTCAGACTATTCAGTCTGTGGAGGCCCCATACACTCACCCATACAGGAAGAAGTGATATGGAGCTCCCACTTCTCCTGAGGAGCAGACCACTCCCATCTTTTCAAGAATCAGTGTTGAGGTTCCTCATGCTCAGCCTGATGAGCTCATTAGCCCTACTGCCTTAAGCCATCATTCTGAGTCTCAACACTCAAGTGATCAACCTTCAGGGGACAGTTACCATCCCCAGCCTATAGACCTCAACCAACCAATTCTCAACCTTGACTTCTATACTGTTGAGATCTAGGTTTCAGTGTGTATAATGAGTCTCTCTTCTTTCCCCTACTCAAAGAGAGATGAAACTCCTGAGTCTCCTACATCTATCCCACATCAGTCACCTACAACTGAGGTGGACACTCCTGAACCTGTTCAGGATGTCCATATGGAAAGGCTCTCACTTCTGCAAGTGATTACATCATAAGACCTCAACCATGGCAACTCAGCCTACTGACATCTCAACTGAGACTGCCCTAATAGAGGAAATCCAGTGGCCAAGACTTAGAACTGGTCATGAGAGAAAGGACTCTGGTCCAATCTTCTCCACCTAGTGATTCTTCTGATGAAGATGAGGGGAATTCGAGACTAAAAGTGCAACAACTATCCAAAACATGCACCTATTTAGTCTCAAAGGTCAGTCACCTTGATCTCAGGTGACTACCTTACACAATAAGATCAATGATCACAACTTGAGATTTCATATCTTAAGGAAAAACTAGCTGGGAGACCCTTAAGGAGAGCTCAACCAGGAACACAAGAACCTGTGGATGTGATTGATCTATCCTCCAGCTCACCTATGCAATGGGTGATGCTACAAAAAGGGGGAGAAAGTCTTTACAGCCACAGAACCTGGGAGTTCCTCTGAGAGAATGGACACTAAGGACTCACCATCCTCACTTGTAACTGTGCATTCTCAGCAACCTCCTCTAGTTCACATTGATGTGGACTACACAAACTCCTTCATACAGAGTCTGTTTGAGGATGGGATACCAAGGGCTATGTCACCTTCATCATCCTTCAATCACATCATTGGATGGAGGTAGACAACAACTGGAAGGCCCTCATCATCATAAGAGTTCAAGGACAGTAGGAAGTCTTTAATTTTCAGAACTTGGACTACTATGAAGGTCTGGATCTAGTCAACATGCCACTTGTCAACCCAAGCCAATCAAGACAAGCTGACAGAATGGCTAAAAGAATCCAAGACAGGATCATTGCAGAGTTTAGCCTAAGAAGGAGACTAAGGCAATCAGGCAATGTCATTGGTCAATTGGATATTGAGGCAGACCCTAAGATTAGCTTCATAGGGGAAACCTTGACTGAAGGCCCAGTGACAAAACCTGAGAGCCCTGTCTCATCATCTCCAACTGCTGCAGAGATCCATATTCCTTCTGAGACACCTGTTGGTGAAGGTGCTTCTCAACCGCTCTCTGGCCTGAGCTCAGATGCTGCAACGAGCAATGAAGGCCAAAGCTCTCTCCACCTGAGTCACAAAGGTCGTGAGTGATAAAGGGAAAAGAAATGACATCTGAGGAGATTGAGGAGGAGGAGAGAGAGAGGAAAAGGAGGCTAAGATGAGAAGGTTCCTCTACTGAGTCTCCAAGACTCATGGAGTCTGCAATCAGGGCTGCCCCCAGACCAGATACTCAGAATGATGAGTTAAAGGCAGTCAGGATTAACTATCTGCAGACTAGGAACTATGACATAGATAATATCATTTCTCTCCCCTTGGATGATTTGAATGAGTTGGTTGATCTGGAAAGGTCAAGAGAGAAGAAGGAGGCAGAAGATGCAGAACTCCTAGTACAGATCAAAGAAGAAATAAAAGAAAAAGACTGTACAGAGGTATGCCTACCCTCTCACCAATTCAAGAAAGCCTGAACAAGAGGATGTGGTTCAACAAGAACCTAGGTAGATAAGGAAGAAGACAGAATCAAGGTGATTAACTACCTGAGTGCCACAGGTCTCTATCAGGCAGATGCACTCCTTCCCTTACCTTATGACTATGTTGAGTTTGAGTATTTAAAACAACTGAGCTTGAGTTAGTCAAGGAAAGAAAGACAACAAAGAAGAAGATGAGGGAAGAAGCTGCAAAGTCAAGAGCTATCATCCAAAAGAGCATGAAGAAGTCTGTTGATAGGCAAGGATGAGCTTCTTGAAGCTATATGGATTCTCCGGAAGGAGACTTGGACCCATGTCTCTATCCACTATGGATGAGCATATCAGGGTAATCAAGCAGAAGATTAAGAATGGAGTGCTCACTGACTTACACTCCACTCCAAGTCAGGCCCCACCTGAAGTGGAGGTTAAGGTTGAACAACCAAAGACAACACAACCTGGACCTCCTGTTGAGACTCAGCAAGCTTCATCTTCTGATCCACAGCAGGGTCAACCTCCTTCTCCTTCTGAGCCTGAGTGAGAGGAAGTCCCAACTGAGAGAGACAGTGAAGATCAATCTGGTGCTGCAGGCCAGTCTTCTCAGTTAAAATTTGGAAAGAGAAAGAAGAGGATGGCTTCTAAACCAAAGTCTAAGAAGAAGAAGAAGCCTGCATCCCCTTCTGAACCTCAGGATGAATCAAAACAACCTGAGGATGTGCAGCCAGAGGATGCTCAACCAACTCCAACTTTAGTAGCTCCTCTTGCATCAGGAAGACCCATCTTGTCTTGGACATACACCACAAATCCAGAAAGGTGGCATGTTATTAGAGATCAAGGCATTGAAGACATTTATACATGGCAAGATATGTTTTAGTTGCCTCTGCATGACCTCTTTGACATGAGATGACACTTTGACAGCCTGAAGGATCCTGATCATCTTATGAAGAAAGGAATGGTGATCATCCTAATGAGGACTGTTAATATCTGAAGTTTTCTAAGTGTTTTGGTAGCATCAGCCTAGGGGGAGTTTGTAGAGATCAATGAAGAGGCTGATGCAACCTAAACATCTTTAGTCTTTCTTGCATGCTGCACAAGTGCATTGAAGTGGAATGCTTCAGAAGTTTCACATGTGCAACAGAAATACTCTAAGTGTGAAATCTTCCGAAGCCAAGACCAACATCTTCCAAAGCCAAAGATGAAGTCTTCCGAAGACTCAGAGACAAATTCTTCCGAAGCTTCAAGTTCATGAACACAGATTTCTTCCGAAGACTTTTAGTAACATGCTTTATCAAATGTACTGTTCCATAAAGTTGGACACCTTTTCGCTGCAACTCTGCAAGTTACCAACTAACATGGTTTGGTGAAAAGGTCCACGCTTTTGGTAATTGTACATTGAGGTCTTGAGTCTGTAACTTTCTACTTTATGTACTTTATCCTTTTTGTAATAGATAAGGATGTGAGCTATGGCATGTCATAGTCACTAGTCAAAAGGCAATCTGCCTTTTGACTCTACAATTGAATTTGTTTATGTCTAGTCAATTGTATCCAGCTGGCTTTCAAAGTATAGCCGACTGTAGGATGTAGTATAAGTATCTCATGTTCTTGTATCTTTCTAATAGCTTTCTAGCACTTGTAATAGAACATAGAGAAAGCAATATACTGCATTCTTGAAAACCATACACCTGGTTTCTTTGTGTTCTGTCTCTTACATTACTTGTGTTCTTAGTGTCTTATCTTGGTTAATCCAGTTTACTGTTTGATTAAAGTTTGGTTAATCTCCTCTTTGTGTTGTTGTGTTGTAATTCACACCCTTCAACGATCCTGCAGTATTCTTTCCTTAGTGCAGCCTCAAACCAGCCTGACATTTTCCTCGGCTCAACATATAACAAATAGGCATGCCAGCTGGTTGAGCTCAAAACCAGGGAAAGTCTTTAGATCATGTGGGAATCTAAAGTACTCTATACCCTTTCTCCCTCTTAACTGCATACACATTAGGATCCTCAAATATGGCCATGCAATGATCTTGCCCGACACCTTTAGATGTTTCTTGACCTTGTATAGCTTGGTGTAGGCATTTGGCTTTTTTTGCAGTGCGTGGGCACATATCTCAGCAAAACAAGCTGCCTATTCAGCCTTCTTTAGATCCACATCAGCATCTGGGGCTTGGGCTTGGCTCTTATTCTTCTCTGTTTCATTTTCCATCTTATCAGTTTATTGAATGTAGCACTACCGAGAGTGTCATCCAAATCAGGGATCACATTGCCCTCTCGGTCTATCACTTGTCACATCAAAAGTAGGTGTATCTTTAATAATCTCATCTGGGTTAGGCTGAACATCTCTGCAAGTTGCTCATTAGTCAAGTCATGTATGATTTCTCCTTCTTTGGGAGTATAGCTCACCGACCTTCTGACTATCCCTTGCAAATCAAGAATCATTGTGAGTTGAGACTTGATTTGATGTAGGGGAGCAACATCATATTCATCTTGCTAAGATGTTTGATCTGCTTGATTTATACATTTAAACACATTAATCATTAGTAATTAATCAAGACATTCAAACATTTGATAAAGATATATAAACATTAATTTCATATTTTAATACAAGATTCAAGTACAAAGTCTTCAAATACATAAACATCTAATCATTACTTTTGTCGTGAATTGCAGGCTTCTCAGCAGGAAGGGCGGAGGATGATGCTCCTTCGTCTGAGTTCTCTTTGTCCTTCTCTCTTGACCTTGAGCTGAAGCAGATACAACTGCATCTCATTCTTCATCATTATCATCATCTTTCTTTCTCCTTGGCCCTTCATCTTCACTATCATCTTCTTCATTAGAATCATCATCATCACTCTCATCATCATCATCATCATCTCCATCACCTTCTCTAATCTTTAGTGGCTCATCTTTAGATCCCTTTAATTTGAGCATGATCATCCTGTTTGAGGCCTCCAACTCCTCAATCCTCTTCTTTGATTGGTCATTTGCTCCTGGAGTTGGGAAATCTCTGCTGTGCTTGCTGGGCAATCTGCTGTGCTTGAGTAGCATTTAGCTCCATAAGCTGACTTAGCTGAGCAGCTTTTTCTTTATCAGCCGCTAACAGCTTCAGCACCATGCGTTTTAGAGTAGCCAACTGTTCCTCTACCCCGATGGAGGGTAGAGTGGGTCCTGTCGTGAAGGTGGTGTGGGTTGATGGTCCTGCTTGGTGGCTGGTGGTGGTAGTGGTGGCTGTGGTGAATATGGATAGTGGGATAGTAGGGGGTTGTGAACGTGTGGCTGTAGTAGTGGTGGTTGGGAGTGTGGTAGTAGTGGTAGGGAGTGTAGTAGTGGTGGTAGTAGCTATGGTGGATGTGGTGGTGGATGTGGTGATAGTGGTGGCTGTGGCCGTGGTAGTGGATGTGGTCAATGTAAATCTTTACCTCTTACCCTTTTTGCCATAAGGGTGAGCCATCCTCTTCTTCCTAGAGCCTTTAGAAATAGAGGCTCCCCCTTGGTTGCTGGGCTGGTCCGTGTATACGAAGGATCTGTATCAGCAGTAGTGGCATCCCCAGACTCCCCTTGGCGTCCACCAGCCGCCTTGAGCCCTCTATCAGTAGCTACGACCTGGCTCCCCACTGTCGGCACCAGAGGCTCGTCGTCAGACTCCTCCTCCTCCTTCATCTGAAAATCAGGGTGTAAGGGAGCTGACTCGGGTCCACCTGGACCCTCACCTCCTTAACCATCACTGTGGTCATCACTGTCAGAATCATCAGAGGGTAGAGCAATCTGCTCAACATCAGAATCACTATCGTCGTGGCACCACTTCCTCCTAGCTGGCGCCACATAATCATCTCAGGCCAGATGCCCAAACAACCTCCTCACCGGGGGCTTTACCTGCTTGCCCCGGTAGACCTTCATCCTCCCGAGAGTGGTGTCGTCCATGACCTCAAGAGTAACTGCATCATGACTCTCCTTAGGCAGCGAGGGCAGTTTTTGGTCAATGATCATCTGGAGAAAACGTGGGTACATATAGAAGCCCTCCTTACCCTTGGCTTCCAGGTTCTCGACCAGATAGAAGAAGATCATGCGGGAGAAACTAAACGGATGGTTCAGTACCAGTGCAACGAATGCATTCTGGATTTAGTTGGAGAGGTCGTCAAATCCTCCATGCCTCGAGGCAATGCACTTTAGGATCACATGTGCCAAATACTTAAATTGGGGGCACATGTTGCTCTTGTTCAGTACCCTAAAATTTAAGTCACCGGTGTACTTGATCCTCATAAAGCATCCCCAGACTATCAAAGGATGTAGCTTAGTTGGGTGGTTTCCATCCTCACCCAGACCTAAGACTCGTCTCAAGTCCTCCTTAGTGATCACTATCTCTTGACCCAAGATTGAGCTCCGTATACAATGAGCCTCAGCTGATCTGTCAACCCTAGCACTCTCCCAGAATGCCTACTGGATGGATCTGTAGGGTGTGCAGGGAGTCGAGATAGCCTTGAAGATCCGTGATTGGCGTAGAAAAGCAATAATCCCTAAGAACTCAGCAGTGTTCCAGGAAGTAGGATCAAGGTGAGCACAGATGTTGTGCTTGGTGTTTATAGTCCACCTCTCTGCCATGTTTCTGTAACATAAGACACATAAACATTAGATTAAACCATAACATAAACACTTGAAACTTAAACTATTTGAAATCAGTCTGGTTCAATCGTGTGATTAAACCATACGACTGAGTTCAGTCGGTTGATTGAGTATGCGACTGAGTTCAATCGGGTGACTGAGCATGTGGCTGAGTTCAATCGGGCGATTGTGCATGCGACTGAGTTCAATTGGGCGATTATGCTCATATGCCTAGTTCATTCGACCGATGAGTCATTCGCCCAGTTCATCATAGAAAATGTGAAATATTTGATAGGATCCGTTTCGGGAACGTAGAATGTAAGAGAAATTCAAATGTTAGAACTCCAGAACCTAGATTAGAAAACATAATTGATTAAATCGAGGAGATTTACAATCTCCTCCCATAACCAACTATGAGTTCCATTGGCTTGTAACTCATAAACCTGACTATGGTACTGAAATCTTCTCCATTTACTGCCCGAACAAGGTCCGACATGGACCATTCGGTAGGTAATTGCCTTTCTTTTGATTCTAGTAAGTGAATTAATTGATTTGTGATGCTTTCCAAGATTTCATCAAATGGTGGAGCGCTTTGGGCATCAGATTCTATACTTTCAATAGTTGTTCCCGAATTTAGGGAGACCCCTACGTTCGGATCGGTGCTCTAGGAGATCATAAGCCGATTGAGTCACTCGCCCAGTTCAATCGTGCGATTGAAGTTCATTCGGAGTGACCAGTCGCATAGCTCTCTGTTTGACACTTTAACCCCGAATCTAAGTCAAAACTTTAAGTTAACCGTTGTGTTTAGACTCTTTAGACTCGCGAGAACCCTAATTGTGATAGTATGCCTTTCATTTTAACCATTATCCATGTTTATGTGGTCTATTTCATTGTGTTACTGATTTCTTGAATTTTACTCAATTAGGTCTGTTATGGTTTGAATACACCGCACATTTTGTGCGATTTCAATCACTCATTACCTGCAGATGATGCGAAAACACGTCAGTAACACAATAGTGGTGAGAAATCAACTCAATCAAATTTTGGCGGAGTGTATGTGATTTCGGATGATTTTCGGGCGATTGAAGGGTGATGAGGGTATACGACCGACTTTAGCCCTATTTATACTGATTTTATCTTCAGTTGGGTGACTGGACTATTCGCATGCTTCTTTTGGGCGACTGGGACTCAATCGTGCGACTAGCCCAGTCGGTATCATCCATTTGTGCAACTGGGGTTCAGTCGTATGACTGATTCAGTCGGTCACTTCTATTCATGCGATTGGTTCATACTCAAGATCCAATCATGCGAATGGTTCATTCTCATGCTCCATTCGTGCGACTGGTCCATACTTATGGTCCAGTCGTGCGAATGACTTGACTTGTTAATTTGACCTTATGCACTTTCCAACACTTATCCTTTTTAACAATAAATAAAACATTATTAGCGATGATCATCTCAGACATAACCTTTTTTAATTTGAAAACACTGTTGATCACCTCAGACGTGATCCTTTTACTTCAAACAAATTTGTCACCTCAGACGTGACTCATTTTATTTTTGAATGTTTTGCTCACCTTAGACGTGACCCTTTTGAGTGAGTGATTCATAGATTACGTCGAGTTGTTGAGTCCAACTCTTACTTACAATTAACTAAAATTAAACAGAACAACTTGAAATTAAGAACAATAACAGGATATATTTTTGTATTTTGATTAGAGATGGAATTCAACCTATTAGTGTACTTCTAACTGATTTTACTTCAAGGATAGTATAGATTCAATTCTAGTTTATCATTTCTGGTACGATTCATTTCGAATCATACAGGTATATCAAAATCAATTGGGACATTTAATAAACAATTTTGATGCTTGATCCTTGTTTTCACTAATAGTCAATAGCAATTTTAGGAAATCATACTAGAGCTACAAGATGCACACAATGATTTTGATTTTCAAGAATTGCAGCTCATGGTAATTGTCAGTATACTTGTCCTCTTAAATCCATACACAAATTTTTGACACACATTGGTGATGATTTAATGTTTAATTGTTTCAACAAGCATTTGTGGATCCCAGGCTTATATGGTTATCAACGTTCCTCAGGAGATTTTTGAGCGATCTACGGGTATATTACAAGAAGAAACTATTCTAAGAGCTTTCAAAGAGATGCTAAGCCTCAGGTCAGGGCCACCGCACAACAGAGAGCGCAAACAACAATGAATTCTAGAATATTTAGGTTATGCTTATCCTAAGGTCAGTGCCACCGCACAGCAAAGAGGCACACAACCTATCTTTTTGTTTGAGCAATTATTTTATTTTTGCACATATCGCACCAACAACATAGGTTATTAGCTTGATTGTTTTTTTTTCATTTTTCAAGTGCTTTGCTCATAATTTATGGTCATCTGCACACATTTGTGGCGTTTGTTTTGCTCGTCACCCCTTATTGGAACAACGTTGATTGTGTTAACCAAGGATAAGATAGGAACCCACAACAGGTTGAACAACTTAGTTTGTGCTTGAAATCACCAATGAGATCTACTTATCTATTACGTTGAATCTACTGACACATCATATAATAAGCTAACAACCTCTAGGTCTACTTTTTCTATGTTATCGCAATAGCTTACTAGTTTAACTATCATCTTTCCTTTTATTTTGCTTAGACTTTTCAGACTTAAACTTTAAATTTTGCATCTTAATCAGATAACTTTTTGAAGTCCCAAATGATCTCTTCCCTGTGTACCATCATTTTCCAAATTCATTGAATTAGTATCACAGATTTGATTTCTTTCCTTTTAGCTAAGCTGCCCTCCTCCCTTTTTTAGGTAATTAAATAAAAACAACTAATTAATACTAAACTAACCTATTCTCCCCCTAAAATTCTAAAACTGAACTTTTTTTTTGCATTTTTTGAATTTTAATAGACGAAGAATTAAGACAAAATAGAAGAAAATTAACCAAAAAAATAAAAAATAAAAAATAATAAAAAAATTAAAGATACTCGTCAGACTATTTACTTTCATCTTCTGGAATCACTTCACATTCTTTTTCACGCCGTTGACCTCTAACAGATATAAAAATCTCGGTTTACCAAATGCTTTTGTGTAGAGGTCAGCGCGTTGAAAGTCTGTATTAATTTTAACCACATCGATTAAATTCTTTTCAAAACAATCACGTATAAAGTGATATTGATGTGTTTAGTTTTTGGATGTTGGACAAGATTTTTACTTATGGCTATAGCAGCAGAATTATGAACAAAATCTCGGTTGATCAAATGCTGATGTAGAAATATGCCCTTTGGTGTCTCATCCACTTGTAACCTGAGAAGAACTTCATTTCTCCCATGGTACTCATCTCAAATTCAACTTTCATTACTGCTTCAAATTCTTTACATAATTCTTTGTTTTTCGAACCGAAGATTATGTCATCAACATAAATCTAAACTAGCAGTAAGTCACCATCCTTTTCTTTGATAAATAGTGTACAGTCAATCACTCCTTTGCAAAAGCTGTGTTTCACAAGATGAGTCAAGAGCTTTTCATACCATGCTCTTGGGGCTTGGTGTAGCCCGTAGAGAGCCTTATCCAGCTTGTAAACTCTGTCCTGATGATATGGATCCTCAAATCCTTCGAGTTGACTGACATACACTATCTCTTGGATTTCACCATGAAGGAATGCACTTTTCACATTTAGTTGATAAAATTAATTTTCATGTAAGATGCATAGGCTAGGAAGATACGGACAGCTTCCATTCTCGCCATGAGTGCAAACACTTCATTGTAATCAATGCCTTCGACTTGTCAAAATCCTTGAACTACAAGTCAAGCCTTGTTTCTAATTATGACAACTTGGTCATCTTTCTTGCATTTCAAGACCCATTTGGTGTCAATGACCTTAGCACCTTTTTGTCTATCCACCGGTGTCCATAATCCTAACTTCTTGAATTGAAGAAGTTCTTCTTGCATGGCACTCACCCATGCCTCATCGTTTAGGGCTTCACTAACATATTTTGGCTCAAATTGAGACATAAAACATCGATACACACCATCGTGAAGATATTCTTTTTCCATTACCGAGGCATAATCAACTAAGTATGGCTGATTTCTTGTCTATACTCCTAATCGAACATCTCCAATGACATTGTCCAAAGGATGATAAACATTTAGTCATGATCCAGGAGTGGTGGGAACAACTACCTCATTATCTAGATTATGAACACCAGGTTCAGTATCTGAGGCAGTGGGAGTGTGAGGTTTCGAAGTGTCAGAGGCATCAACATCAGATGCTTGTGTACTTGTAGTAGTAGGAACCTGTTCGTCTTGATCTACCTGATCATTTTCCACGTCTTTATCATCAAAGGAGAAGTCACTTACCTCAAGTGCTCCCCCTGCAGAACTAAAAGACTCACCTTGTGAACCTGATGTTGTCGAGTTCGGTGATGGTGTGTTTAACACATCGTACATCATTCTGATCGATAATTCCTCCTCAGGAGGGGAGAGAGGGATGTTGAAGGACTTAAAGAATCCATCATAGTCGAAAAAGAATGATGGTCCTTTTCCAGTAAGGGGGTGGCGTATCTCTATACATCAACGTTGCACCTCACTTCTACTTGACCCGTTGAGTTGTTATAAATTCTCTTATTTGGTATGTTGTATCCTAGAAAAATCCCTTCTTCAGCCTTCTCGTTGAACTTCCCTGACCGAGTTTTCTTCAGCAGCATACATGGTGCGCCAAATGGTTTGAGGTACTCCAGATTTAGTTTACGTCGCTAGAGTAACTCATAGCATGTTTTACCATGATGCTTGACCACCAAAACTCGATTGAGGGTGTAACATGCGTTAGCTACTGCCTCGTTCCAAAATTGGATAGGCAGTTTTGAGTCAACTAGCATCTTCCGGGCTGTCTCTATCATGATTTGATTCTTTCTCTCAGCAACTCCATTCATTTGAGGAGTGTAGGCAGATGTGAACTTGTGCATAATTCCTTTTTCTTTGCAGAATGCCTCCATCCACTGTGAACTCGGTACCGTTTTTTGAGTGAACTTGCCTTACCTTCAGCTTGTAGAGTGACTCCATTGTAGTTACCAGCTCTTTGAATGATTCAAATGTCTCTAATTTGGATTTCAGAAACATCACCCACGAAAATCTTGAGTAATCATCCTAACTACATAGCAGTACAAATCACCGGCAATGCTCTTTGTACTAACTAGCCCAAACAGATCCATGTAAAGAAGTGTTGATACATATATGTACCTAGATCCTGATCTTAGTGTAATATGTCTTGAATGTCTTACACTAATGTAATATTGGGTACTTAATGAAATGAGAATTTTGGTTGTGATTTATAATGCTTAATATTTCATTAATGAGTTGTGTAACGAATATTGACTAGATTATATAGGTGTGTGATTGTTTGAATTGATATACATAATGTTATAATAATGAATACATTCAAACTTGGTTAAGTGAAGTTCACATGCGTCTGACTAGACCATGCACCCCAACAGTGGTCATGCGTCCAAATGGCCATGCGACTAAGTGTCCATGCGCCTAAATAGTCCATACGCCTGAACAACTTCATGCGACTGACTCAGTCGCATGACTGAACACTCAGTCGTGCGAATGGATCAACCGCATGGCTCAATCGCACGAAAGAACCATGCCAATGGTTCATTCGCCCGAATGAGCAACCCTAACCTATAAATACCACCTAATTCATGGAATAATAAAAGCATTCAATCCACTTCGACTCCAGACGTACCCTAGCTGTCCAGAAGCCTCTAAGTTCGTACTCCAAGTTCATATAATGCTATAGATCGATTCCTAATTGATTCTTGACGTTAGATTCAATAAATTATTGTGTCTACGTACGTTCTCACTGATTGGATCGGCAATCAAATAGGATTCCGCACTATTTGGTTTGGTTTAACACGTTAATCAGTTGGTGTTTCGTTCAAATACCAGATCCTAACAAGTGGTATCAGAACCTTGGCTCTTGATTACGTGTTGATTCAATAGTTTTGATACAAAAATTGTGTTTTTCATCAGAAAACACAATCTTTTTGTGTCTAACAGAGTCTTAGACGTTTCCTAACCTAAAAGTTTAGTTTTTCCGGCATACAACGATTAGGGTTTGTTATTCAAGTTTTTACGGCCAAAACACGTTTAACCTATGAATTATCAAACTTCAGCAAGTTCAGTCGCACGATTGGCCCAATCGCACGACTGAGTTCATTTGCATTCTCCAACCGCATGATTGGACTCATTGGTAACCTCATTCGTATGACTGAGAACCTTATTCGGACTGTTCAACCACATTATTTCATTCGGACGACTGGTTCATCCGCATTTGTTCAGTCGCACGATTGAACCATCCACATTTGTTCAATCACCCGAATAATCCCAATCGCATACCTTCATTCGCATACATCAGCAGTTTGTTAAATAGTAAAGTTAAGTGAAATGGAGGACCAATTTTCAGCATACACAGCAAGTAGGGATACACGTATTCAAAATCTACTATTGTTGGAGAACGAAGTTGGAATTCACAATAAACCTCCGAAGCTTATAACGTTAGACGACTACCCACAATGGAAGTAACATTTCGAAATCTACTTAAATGGAGTAGATATAAATCTGTGGGAGGCAATAGAGTCGGGGTACAACATGCCAGTAGGAGCAGATGGAGTTAAACTTACTCTACGTGGGATGTCGGATGCTCAGAAGGTAAAGCACAACGCTGAGAAGAAAGTATATGCTTTGCTCACTCAGTCTATTCCGAAGGACATCTTCCATCAGTATTCGGAGTATACTCAAGCAAAGAAATTATGGGATGCATTGGAGAAGAGGTATGACGGAAATGCCTCACTCAAGGCCATTAAGGCAAAAGCTTTGAAGAAGGAGTTCGACAACTTCTCTTCAATGGGAAAGGAAGGCCTAGATGATGTGATCGACAGATTCTATCACTTGATGAGTGAGATGCACACTCATGGAGTAACTACGTCGATGAAGGATAAGGTATCCAACTTTGCTGATGGGCTACCAGAGAAATGGGCTTCCTTCGTTTCAAATCTCAGACAGAATGGGATGCTCTCGAAGTTAGACATAAATGACTTCATTTTGAAACTGAGAGAAGATGAGCTTAGGATGAAGTATCGAGCTCAAAAGGTTAACTACGATCAGAATCCTGCACTCTATAATGCAACTCCTCCGGCCAAGACATCTGGAGCACCACTGCAGACTGCCTTCGTCTCAAGCGCAGCAACTCCAGCACAATTGTCAACTTCAGGGTCCGAAATGTCAGGGTCGTCTGGCACCCAGTATATTATACCTGAAGCTAATGCAGAAAAACCGAAAACCAATAACTTTGGTAATATGACTGTTGAGGTGGCCAAAGAGCACATGGACCTCTTAGCTTCTATAGTCCACTCCTATGATGGACTAGTTACTAGAAAGATAGGAAATTGTCATTTGGCAGATGAGGATTATGAACAGGTGGACGAAATGGAGTTGGAACGAATGGACATAATGTGGGCTTTGGGAAGTGTTGTCCGACGAGCTAAAAAGTTTGTCAAAAAGACTGGACAGAACTTAGTTGCCACCAAAAGACATAACCTTTGGCTTCGACAAGTCAAAGGTCACTTGTTTCAATTGCGGTGAGAAGGGACATTTCAAGCGGGAGTGTGTGAAGCCAAAGAAGACTGGTAATGGCAATCCCTTCCCGTCCTTTAATCGTCAGGACAAGGCCACATCTAGCAGTTCTACTTCATCAAGCAGGACCCAAAGCCCTGACTGCTAATGAGGACCAGGAGAGTCCAACATAGCTAGTGTGGAGGACATTGATGACGATTTTGCAAGTGAGGGAGATATAGCAGTAGAGCTCGCGATGTGAAATTCTGAAGACACTGCAAAATGTGGTCAACCACCTACCTGAAGAAGGAAAATCTGCATCAACGTCCCAATCACCAGAACCAGAGACAACAGATTCTGCACTCATGGCTTATTCCTCTTCAACATCTCAGGTAAGTACTACTGACCAGTTGTTTAATAATCATGCTTGTTTAGATTGCAATAAATTTAGAGAAAGTATAGATTTGAACTTTTCTAGGTTATTAGATCATAATAATAGCTTAGTAAAGAATCTGGAAATATGCACTGAGGCTAATAGAGTGTTAAAACAAAACGAGCACAGTTATAAGGAAAAGAGAGACCTATTGAATAAACAACTTAGGGAAACAGAGGTAGTTGCCTTTAACCAAGCAAATGACATTAGGTACTATCTGAACTCCCTAGAGGACACTAAGAAGCAAAAAGTAGTTTTAGAAGTAGAAATCAACTCTTTAAAACAAAAACTGCACAGTTGGACTAGCTTATCTCACATTGTCCAACACTTAGTGAGAGAGAGAGAAACAATAGGAGGGATTGGGATACAAAGTGGTTCCACCACCACCTGAGACCTTGATGAACACTAAAAGTAAACTGATTAACAATAACCCCATCAAGGATCACGTGGTGACCACTCTTCTTGTTAGTGATCCAGATTTAATAAGTAAATCAAATGAATCTGACGCTAAACAAAAGGAGGCCACGTCAAAGGCAAAAGGAAAGATGCCTTGTGTTAACCTAGAAATTGAGTTTGAAAGGGTTAATTTAAAGTCAGGGTCAAACAAAGTAAAATCAGTACCCAAAAGGACTATAAAACCTAATCAATCACAAGCATCATGTCAAAGTCTAGGTAAACAAGAAATAAAAGATGTAAAACCAGGTAAAGCAATTAAGTTTGTAAAACCCAATCATACATCTAACAAAGATGTGTCTCAATCTAAACACAATAAGGTCGATCGTGTGACATCCACATCTCCACCAAAACATATAAACCGTAAAGTTGAGAGCAGATCTTGCTATAACTGTGGAGAGTACGGTCACATTGCATCTCATTATCTTTATTATTAGACAGCAAGGAGGAAAGTTGAAATTCCTGCATCTAAAACTAGATCTTTTAAGAGGAACTTAGTGACGCCTCCTAAAAGGGCTAGTGAACCCAAAGTTCAATCCATCAGCCAGTCGTCTGTTTATCACAAACATGCCCTACACAAAGCTGGACTATGGAAAGAATAGTTTGCCTCAGTGCCTAAAAATGAGAACAAATAGAAATCTGAGATTCACTCAACCTCGGATGGTCAATGGGTTGAGTTTATGATGTATGATGCCTTGGGGAAGCCCAAGCAAGTGAAGGCTTGGGTTCCTAACATAAACTAACGTTTTCATTGAATGTGTAAGGTCTTCGCTATAGTGCTGAGACTAACACGTGGATTTTAGATAGCGGAGCATCCAGGCACATGACAGTGAACAGAGCTCTCTAATTAAAGGTCAGAAAATCAAGGGAGGGCATGTTTTATTTGCTGGAAACAAAGGCGGTTACATCACAGCCCAAGGGGAAGTGGGAAATGAGAAAGTTAAGTTTGATAAGGTAAACTACGTCCAACAATTACAAAATAACTTACTTTCAGTTTCTCAAATATGTGATAAAGGATTCAAAGTAGTCTTTGACAACAAGAAGTGCTACGTTCTGAAGAAAGACTATGTGATCCCGAAGGACCAAATCCTAATGTCAGCTTCAAGATATAATGATCTTTATGTTTTGGATCTCTCAAAGGCCTCCACAACGGATCGTGAAGTCCAATGCTTCTTGTCCAAAGCTACAGAGAAGGACTCCATCTCCTAGCATAGGAGAATGGGACACATAATCCGAGGAAAATAAATCACTTGATCCAGAATGATCTTGTGAGAGGAGTAAATGTCAAAAACTTCCACCTCCCAGATTTCTGTGTTGCATGCAAAAAAGGCAAACAGACGAAGAAGTCTCATAAGGAAAAGAAAGTTCATTCTATAGAACTTCCTCTTGAGCTCCTTCACATGGATCTGTTTGGTCTAGTCAGTACAAGAAGCATCGCAAGCGACTTGTATTGCTATGTAGTTACTGAAGACTACTCAAGATTCTCTTGGGTAATGTTTCTAAAATCCAAATCATAAACATTTGAATCCTTCAAGGAATTGGTAACTACACTGGAATCCCTCTACAAGCTGAAGGTACGACAAGTGTGCTCAGAAAATGGAACTGAGTTCAAGAATCAGTGGATGGAGGCATACTGTAAGGAAAAGGGAATTGTTCATTAATTTACCTCTGCCTACACTCCTCAGATGAATGGTGTTGTTGAACGGAAGAATCGCAGCTTGATAGAAACCGCATGGATTATGCTAGCAGACTCGAAACTGCCTATTCAATTCTGGAATGAGGCAGTTGCAAATGCATGTTATACGCTCAATCGAGTTCTGGTAGTCATACGCAATGGAAAAACGTGCTACGAGTTACTACAACGACGTAAACCTAACTTAGAGTATCTCGAGCCGTTTGGCGCTCCGTGCACCCTGCTGAGGAAGACTCGGGAGGGAAAATTCAGTGAGAAGGTTGATGAAGGGATCTTTCTAGGATACAACATACCGAACAAGAGAGTTTACAACAACTTAATGGTTCAAGTAGAGGTATGGTGTAACGTTGATGTTCAGAGATACATCACACCACCCGTTGGAAAAGGGCCTGCTTACTTCTTCGACTATGATGGATTCTTCAAGTCCTTCAACACACCTCTCTTTGCTTTAGAAGAGGAGTTGGAAAACAACATGATGTATGATGTCTTGAACAACCCGTCTCAAGATTCAACAACATCCAGTTCTCAAAGTCAATTATCTACCAACTCAGGGGAGCATTTGATGTGAGTGACTCTTCCTCTGATGAGGAAAATGATCAGAACAACCAGGACATACAGGTTCCGACTACCACAAGTCCACAAGCATTTGCTAGTGATGCTTCTGAGCCTTCGGAACCTCAGACTCCTATTGCCTCAGATCAAGAACCAAATGTTCACAATCTTGATTCTGATGTAGTTGTTCCAGTAACTCCCAGCTCACGTCTACATGTCTATCATCCCTTGGATAATGTTATAGGAGATGTGAGATCAGGGGTTCAGACAAGAAATCAGCTGTACTCAGCTAATTATGCTTCTGAGATGAAAAGGGGTACTTTCACGACGGTGCCTACCGCTGCTTTGTGTCTTAGTTTGAGCCAAAGTATGTTAGTGAAGCACTGATTGATGAGGCTTGGGTGAGTGCCATGCAAGAAGAACTTCTTCAGTTTAAGAAGTTGGGGGTATGGACTCTAGTGGATAGACCTAAAGGTGCTAAAGTCATTAGCACTAAATAGGTCTTGAAATGCAAGAAAGATGATCAGGGAGTGATCATCAAAAACAAAGATCGGCTTGTTGTTCAGGGTTTTCGACAAGTTAAGGGTATCGACTACAATGAAGTGTTTGCACCGGTGGCAAGGATGGAAGCAATCCGCATCTTCCTTGCCTATGCATCTTATATGAAAATCAAAGTTTATCAACTAGATATGAAGAGTGCGTTTCTTCATGGTGAAATTCGAGAGACTGTATGTCAGTCAACCCGAGGGATTGAGGACCCATATCATCGGGACAGAGTTTACAAACTCGACAAGGCCCTATACGGGCTTCATCAAGCTCCAAGGGCCTGGTATGAGAAACTCTCGACTCATCTTGTGAAACATGGTTTTCACAGGGGGAGTTGTTGACTGTACATTGTTTATCAAAGAAAAAGATGGAGATTTACTGCTGGTACAAATCTATGTCGATGATATAATCTTCGGTTCCAAAAACGAAGATTATGCAAAGAGTTTGAAGCAGTAATGAAGATGGAGTTTGAGATGAGTGCAATGGGAGAAATGGAATTCTTTCTGGTTTACAGGTGGATCAGACACCAAATGGAATTGTCCTACATCAGACCAAGTATGTAGGTGATATTCTCAGTCGATTTGACATGGAGAATGCTTCTCCAGCTGGAACTCCACTTGCTACAAACCATGATGTAGCACCCGACGAGAATGGGGATCTTGTAGATGCCACTATGTACCGAGGGATGATTGGATCTCTCATGTATCTCACTGCCTCTTGACCTGATATCATGTATGCTACATGTCTATGTTCGTGATATCAGGCAAAGCCTAAAGTGAACCATCTGATTGGGGTCAAATGGATTTTTTGTTATGTGAAGGGTACACCATACTTGGGTTGTGGTATCCTTATGATGATGACTTTGAGCTTACAGCGTATAGCGACTCGGATTACGGCGGCTGCAAGATGAACTATAATTCTACATCAGCAGGGTGTCAGTTCTTTGGGAGAAGATTAGTAACCTAGCCGTGTAAGAAGCAGACCTCGGTTGCATTGTCAACCTGTGAAGCCGAATATGTTGCTGCTGCAACCTACTGTTCTCAAATCATATGGATACAATAACATATGCAGGATTATGGTTTGAATTTCTCTTCTACTCCTATCTTTGTTGATAAATCTGTTGCAATTGCGTTACTAAAAACCTGGTCGAACATCATGAGACCAAACACATTGGTATTAAATATCACTTTATACGTGATTGCTTTGAAAAGAACTTAATCGATGTGGTAAAGATAAATACAGATTTTCAACGCCCTGACCTCTATACAAAGGCATTTGACAAACCATGTTTTTTATATTTGTTAGAGGTCAATGGAGTTAAAAAGAAAAGTGAGGTCATTCCTGAAGATGACCATGTATAGTCTGATGCGTTGTGTCTAGTTCATTTTATTTTTTCAATTTTAGTTTTATTTTCTTTTATTTTATTTTATTTGCTTAATTTTAAGTAGTTTAATTGCTATTAGTTAATTTCCTTGCCTATTAAAATCCTAAAACGCTAATCCGTGATAGTTTTATAATTTTAGGGGGAGAATAGGTTTAGACAGTAAAAAAAACGAGGGTGAAGGAGAGGCAAGCTGATAAAATAAGATCGTATATGTGATACTGATTCAATCTTTGGAATATGATAGTACACAGGAACAAACTATTTGGGATTTTAAAATCAAAATTGAAAAGGATGCAATGCTTAAGTATAAGTCTATGTAGTCTGAGCAATATAAAAGGAAATATGATAGATAAGCTAGCTACTACTAAGGTAACACAAAGAAAGTAGACCTAGAGGTTGGTAGACCACAGATGATATGTTAGTAGATTCAACACAAAAGATAACTAGACCTTTTTGGTGATCTCAAGATTAAACTAAAATGTTTGACTAGCTATGGGTAACACCTTATCCCTAGCTAACACAATCAACAAGATTCCAATAAGGGGTGATGAGCAAAATAAACACCATGAATGTGTGCATAAGACCAAATCATGAGGAAAAGCACATAAAAATGCAAATACAATCAAACTAATAACATATGTTGTTGGTGAGATCTGTGCAAAAAGATTGAAATTGCTCAAACAAGAAGATAGGTTATGTGCCTCTCTGTTGTGCGGTGGCACTGACCTGAGGATAAGCATAACCTATATATTCTAGAATTCATCGTTGTTTTCCATCTCTCTGTTGTACGGTGGCACTGACCTGAGGCTTGGCTTCTCTTTGAAAGTTCTATGAATAGTTTCTTCTTGAAATACTACCCTGAGACCTCTCAAAAATCTCCTGAGGAATGTTGATTACCATATAAGTGTGGGGATCCACAAATGCTTGTTGAAATAAACAAACCTTAAACTATCACCAATCTGTGTTGAAAGTCTGTGTATGGATTTAAGAGGACAAGTATACTGACAATCATTGTGGCTACAATTCTTGATAGTTCAAATCAGTGTGGGGACCTAAGAGTACTAGTATGATTTCCCAAATTTGCTAAGTGACTCCACATGAAAAACAAGAATAGAGCATCAAAGTTTTTTTTAAATAACGTGTCCTGAATGATTTGTGTATCCTGTATGATTCCAAATTGAATTGGTCCATGTATGGTTGAAATGATTGAAGCAATTCTCTCAGAAAAATTATGTTAACCCTCACAAAAACACAAAAAATATCTTAGTTTTTAAGTATTTAGTATTATTTCTTTTATTTCTGTACAAAGTCAGTTATTTTAATTGTTGAGTATCAGACTATGTCATGGAAGTTGATAAGGGACCTTATCATCTAAAAGGTCATGTCTGAGGTGACCACACGTGTTTTCAAATAAAATGGGTCACGTCTGAGGTGACAAAATGTTTTAAAAAGATCACGTCTGAGGTGATCAAAGGTTTTTTCTAGGTAAAATGATCATGTCTGAGATGATCAAATGCTTATAACGTTTATTCATAAGTTAAAAGAGGTGTAAAATGTAAAATGATCTTAAAGTCAGAAACCATGACTATGACTCATTCGCACGACTGGACCATGAGCATGGACCAGTCGTATGATTGAAGGATACGAATGTGCCCAATCACACGATTAAGCCACACGTATGGGATATACATGCGATTGGACTATTAGTACGACTTAGATCACACGATTGGACACCTAGAATGGGCGAACCGAATGAATGAAGGTGACCGAATGACACTGTCGCACGATTGACCTATAGTCGCACGACTAAAGGTGACCGACTGTGCCAATAGCATAACTGATCTTCAGTCGCACGAACAACTTGTGCGACTGGGCTCAGTCGCACGACTGAAGAAAACCCCAGTATAAATAGAGGGGGAGTCAGAAGTAGTCACTCATCACTCCCAATATCATCCTAAAGTCGCACAAGAGCATTGGTACTCTGCCAAAACTGAGTCTCATTGATGTAGCTTGGAGTTTGGTATACTAACGATTACTCTATTCATCTGCAGGTACACTCTAACCTAACTCGATTAAAACTGAATGTCTTTAATGCTAGTTTTGGTGTAGAACTTACTACAACTTGTCAACGAGACCTCTCTTAAGAATAGAACACTTAAATGGTCACACATGTTGGACTAAATGATTCTAAGTGTTGATTTGAGTCTCTGCGGTCAAAATGATTGTAAACACAAAGTGAAATGTCAGATCTTGATAAATGTTACAACCTTTGTGTTTAACAGTGAAGTATACGAATGGACACGCTGATGAACTCTAGTCGCATGATTGAGTTAGCCGATTGACTCAATTGCACGTATGAACCATGCTTATGGGTTCTGTCGCACTACTGTTCCAATCGCATGGTACAGTATACGACTAAATTCAGTCGCAAGCTCATTCGTACAACTGAGCCCAATCGCACGACTAGATCTCAGGCGCATTGTTCATCCGCATGATTGTCCTAAATGAATCTAGTTCATTAAAATCCAAGTGTCATCCATGTACACCAATTCTAACTTATATGTATCTTGTATTGCAGCACTATGGCTGAATGCTGGATAGTGAACAACAAGCATAATGTAGGTGCACATATAGATGCTAGTCTGAGGATGAGGTACACTGGGGACATCAACGCAGGTGTGTTCAACAAGAGAGACTTGAGTCTCCTGTTCTAGTGCTTAGCTCAGGACATCCATAAGTGTATAGTGTCATGGGGAGCAGGAATTGATGAGATGTCTGATCAAATCCAGAATGCATACTTAGCACTGATGTTAAACATCTATCCATGTGCTCTCAGATGATCCTCTTCTTGTTGATGGAGAGGAAGAAGATGATGTTTTGGACAGAGATGGGAATAATGCTATGCAAATGGGCGGTGTTATGGATGACGAAGACTCTCAAGAAACTAACAAGGTTATGTCATTTGGGGTCCAAGCTGTCTATGCTTATTGGTTACAGTAGAATATCTCTCAGGCTTATGAACAGCAAATTGATCCACAACAGAGCCAAAAGCTTGCTGAAGAAGTACTAAAGATTCTAGAAAAAGGTGATGACCATAAAGTTGAAACTAAGTTCCTGATGCATTGGCAGTATGATCATTTCAACCTATCAAGAACCTTTTGGGAAACAGATTGAAGAGTGTGTGAAGTACACATCAAGCTCAAGCTAAAAGAACTAAAGCTCATGACAAAAGGAATTATTAGATGTTTATGTATTTGAAAACTTTTGTAATTGAATCATGTATTAAACTTGTATACATAATGTTTATATTTTGATTATTGATGTTTACTGCTTTGATTATTGATTAATGGTTGCGGTGTTCCATGTATTAAACCAAGCATATCCAAACTTTCAAAGAGATGACTATGATATTGCTCCCCTCCAATAAGTCAAGACTTAACTCACATTGATTCTTGATCTGCAGGGTATTGTCAGGAGATCGGTAATGTATACTCCTGAAGAAGGAGAAATCATTCACAATCTCACTGACGAGCAAATAGCCCAAATATTCAAGCTGAATGCTGAAAAGATTGTAAAAGATGCTCCGAATGTGCATGTAGAGAGTGAAGATGAGCTTCAGGATGTCGATGAGATTGAGATAGAAGATGTCACTGCACAACACTATCCAGAGTACACTGACAATGAGGGAACTATCATTCCCAATCTGGGAGACACTTTTGTTAGTGACACTTTTGAGACTCTGGACAGGATGGAGCAAGAGTCCGGAAAGGATAAAGATAAGGTCCAAGCCACAGATGCTGAAGTGAACATCAAAAAAGCAGAATGGGTAGCCTGTTTTGAGGAGATAAGAGCCCAATGCAACGCTACAAACTCAACTGTCTACACCAAGCTATATAAAGTCAAGAAACATCAAAAGGTGGCAGGCAGAATCATAGCGTGGGCACATTTTGAGGACCTCAACGTTTACGTGGTTAAACGTGAGAAGGGAATTGAGTACTTCAGATTCCCACACGACCTGAAGACTCTTCCAGGTTTTGAGCTTAACCAGTTAGCAAAGTTAAAATTGCTATACGCTGACCCTCGTAAGATGTCAGGCTGGTTTGAAGCAGCCCTAAAGAGGGAGTACCACACACAGATGGGTCAACTTCAAACCTCAACAACCAACGAGGTACATTAGAAGATCTGAGGTTGACGCCATAACTGGCAAACCAAAAGTAGTGTTGAAGTGGAGTCCACCACGTACAATGTCAAAGAGGCCGTGATAGTCTTGAACAGGAATGGTATAATGGAAACCATTAGGGTGTTGACCCGATGTGGCTCACCAACTTCTCAGCAAAAGATGTTTATACGTTATACAAGTGGCCACTGTTCTACGACTCACAAGATATTGTACAAGCTTTGCAGTTCCAGAAAGTGATACGACTCTGTTTTGCCTTCGAGATAAATACAGGAGTCACCAAAGAAGCTAAGTACGAGAAGTTTGAGGAAATTATGAAAGATGTAAGACAATAGATAGATCTAGGTCCAAGGGGGAGTTTGTTGATACATATATGTACCTAGATCCTGATCTTAGTGTAATATGTTATGAATGTCTTACCCTGATGTAATATTGGGTACTTAATAAAATAAGAATGTTTGGTTGTGATTTATAATGTTTAATATTTCATTAATGAGTTGTGTAAAGAATATTGACTAGATTATATAGGTGTGTGATTATTTGAATTGATATACATAATGTTATAATAATGAATACATTCAAACTTGGTTAAGTGAAGTTCACATGCGTCCGACTGGACCATGCACCCCAACAGTGGTCATGCGTCCAAATGGCCATGCGACTGAGTGTCCATGCGCCTAAATAGTCCATACGCCTGAACAACTTCATGTGACTGACTCAGTCACACGACTGAACACTCAATCATGCGAATGGATCAACCGCATGGCTCAATCGCACGAATGAACCATGCCAATGGTTCAGTCTCCCGAATGAGCAACCCTAACCTATAAATACCACCTAATTCATGGAAAAACAAAAGCATTCAATCCATTTCGACTCCAGACGTACCTAGCCGTCCAGAAGCCCCTAAGTTCGTACTCCAAGTTCATATAACGCTGTAGATCGATTCCTAATCGATTCTTGACGTTAGATTTAATACATTATTGTGTCTACGTGCGTTCTCACTGATTGGATCGGCAATCAAATAGGATTCCGCACTATTTGGTTTGGTTTAACACGTTAATCAGTTGGTGTTTTGTTCAAATACCAGATCCTAACAAAAAGCTCAAGAGGTAGGTCAATTGAGGGAACTTTCCTTGCCTTATGAGACGTTTTTGTTTGTTTCCCTTTCTTACATGCGACACAAAAATCCGGTAATTGGAAGTTCTTAACATTTACTCCACACACTAGATCATTCTGGATCAAGTGATTCATCTTCCGTGGATTAATGTGTCTCATTCTCCTATGCCAAAAGATGGAGTATTTCTCTATTGCCTTTGACAGGAAGCATTGTACATTATGATTGGTTGTGGAGGCCTTCGATAGGTCCAAGACATATAAAGCATTATATCTTCAAGCTGACATTAAAACTTGGTCCTCCGGGATAACATAGTCCTTTTTCAGAACATAGCACTTCTTGTCATCAAATACAACCTTGAATCCTTTGTCACATATCTGGGAGACAGAAAGTAAGTTATTTTGAAGTTGTTGAACATAGTTTATCTTATAAACTTAACTATCTGGTTTCCCATTTCGCCTTGTGCAGTGATATAACCTCCTTTATTTCCAGCAAATGAAACATGTCCCCCTTTAATTTGTTTAACATTAGATAGGAGAGATAAGTTCCCAGTCATGTGCCTTGATGCTCCGCTATCAACAATCCAGGTATTTGTAGTAGCACTATAGCGGACACCCTACACATTCAAAGGAAATGATTAGTTTAGGTTAGGTACCCAAGCCTTAACTAGCTTGGGTGACCCAGAGGAATCACACATCATAAACTCAACCCACTGTCCATTTGAGGGTGAGGGCAACTCATTCTTCTTCTTGTTCTCATTATTGGACACTGTACTTGATTTTTCTTTCATAAGCCAGTTTTGTGTAAGGCCTGTTTGTGATAAACAGACGACTGGCTTACGGTTAGAACTTTATGTTCACTAATTCTTTTGGTGGAGTGATATAAATCCTTTTCGAAGAACTTGGTTTAGTATCATGAAGTTCAATTTTCTTTCTTGGTGTCTGATAATAAGGACAATTTGAAGCGACGTGTCCATACTTTCCATAATTGTAGCATGATCTACTTTCTACATGTTGGTGGAATCTGGATCACTAACTAGAGGAGTGGACACCACATGATCCTTGATTGGATTATTATTTACTGGTCTACATTTAGCATTTAACAAGATCTCATATGGTGGTGGAACCACTTTGTAACCCAACTCCTCCCTATTGTTACATTCTTTCACTAAGTGCTGGACTATGTGAGAAGAACTGGTCCAACTGTGCAGTTTTTGTTTTAATGAGTTGACTTCGACTTCTAAAACTGATTTTTCTATATTAGTTTCTTCTAGGGAGTTTAAATAGAACTTTATATCAGTTTCTTGGTTAAAAGCAACAACCTTGATTTCCCTTAGTTGTTTATTTAAAAGTTCTATCTTCTCTTTATAACTATGCTCATTTTGTTTTAAAATCCGATTAGCTTCTATGCACAGTTGTAAGTCATTTACTAAGCTATCATTATGGTCTAATAACCTAGCAAATTTTGAATCTATGCTTTCTCTAAAATTATTACATTCATTACAACCATGACTTTCAAAGAGTTGGTCTTTGGTACTTACCTGTGAAGACTCGGTTGAATCAGCCATCATAGCAGAGTTTGACTGTTTGGGTGCTGGTGATTCTGAACATGTTGTTATGAGATCTTCTTCATTAAGGTGATTGACCATGTTTGTAGTGTCTTCATTATTTGACAACACTTGTTCAACTGCGATTTCACCTTCGCTTGTAGAGTCGTCATCCAAACCCTCAACACAAGCAATGTTGGATTCTCCCGGAGATACAAAACGAAAGGTCCAATCTTGCCCTTCGTCGTCTTGTGCAGTCAAGCCTTTAGTTTCCTTGCTGGATGAGGCAGCACCACTTGTGGGTTTGTCTTGACGATTGAAGGTTGAGAATGGATTACCATTACCTGTCTTCTTGGGCTTAACACATTCACGTTTGAAATGCCCCTTCTCTCCATAGTTAAACAGGTAACTTTGGTTTTATCAAAACCAAAGGTAGTGTCTTTTGTGGCTATCAAGTTCTGTCCAGTCTTTTTCACAAACTTCTTCGCCCTCCGGACAGCACTAGCCAATGCCCATATGATATCCATTCTTTCGAGTTCAGTTTCATCCACCTGCTCGTAATCTTCATCTGCGAGATGGCAGTTTCCAATTTTTCCTGCAACTAGGCCATCATAGGAGTGAACTACCGCTGCTAGGAGATCCATATGCTCCTTTTCCACCTCTACAGTAATATTACCAAGATTCTCGGTCTTCAACTTTGTAGCATTTGCTTTAGGTACTATATATTGGGTGCAAGATGACCCTGACATTTCAGATGCCGAGGTAGTGTCTTGGGAAGGAGCTGCTAAACTATACACAAATGTCGTTTGAAGTGGTGCTCCTAAACTTGTTGGAGTGGGAGATAAGTTATACAATGAAGGGTTCTGATCGTATGATCCTTTTTGAGACCTGTGCTTCATCCTTAATTCTTCCTCTCTTAGTTTCAAAATGAAATCATTAATATCCAACTTCGCAAGCATATTATTCTGTCTTAGATTTGACACAAACGAGACCCACTTCTCTGGCCACCCATCTACTAAACTTGACACCTTGTCTTCCATGGACGTGGTTACCGCATGAGTGTGCATCTCATTCATCAAGTGATAGAATCGGTCGATGATGTCATCTAGGCTCTCTTTCCCTATTGAAGAGAAGTTATCAAACTCCTTCTTCAGAGCCTTTGCCTTTAAGGCTTTCAATGTTGCATTCCCGTCATACCATTTTTCCATAGCCTCCCATAACTTCTTTGCTTGTTTGTTCTCAGAAAATTGATGGAATATGTCCTTAGGAATCGACTGAGTCAACAAAGCATATACCTTTTTTTAGCATTGTACTTCACCTTCTGGCCATCAGTCATAGCACCCAAGGTAAGTTTAACACCATCAGCACCAACCAACATACTATATCCTGTCTCGATTGATTCCCATAGATTTGGATCAACTCCATTTAGATATATCTCGAACCTTTGCTTCCATTGTGGGTAATCGTCTAATGTTATGAGTTTAGGGGGCTTATTGTGATTCCCAATTTCATTTTCCAGAAGCAAAAGATTCTAGATGTGAGAGTCCCTTCCAGCAGTAAATGCTGAGTACTGATCTTCCATTTCATTAAACTTTGAACTTTAGACAAGACTTATTCACTTGTGCAAATAGAGAGGTGCGAATGAGTCAATTGTGTGATTGAACAAATGCGGATGAGCAATCGTGCGATTGGATAAATGCGGATGAACAGTCGTGCGATTGGACAATGCGAATGGGATTGTTCAATCGTATGAATGGATGGGCGACTGAGTTCAATCGTGCGAATGGATGTACGATTGAGTTCAGTCGTGCGATTGAGCCAATCGTGCGACTAGAGGCTGCTGGTTTTGAAAATTCGAAGGTTTTTGGCACTTTAACACAAAAATACGATTTTTCACGAACCCTAATCTGCCGTATGCCAAAAAACGCGAACTTTTAGATCTGGAGACGTCGAAAACACTATTTTACTCAAAAAGATGGTGTTTTTGAATGAAAAACGTGATTTTTACACCGAAACCAATCTAATCACATGCAAAATCAAGAGCCAAAGCTTTGATACCACTTGTTAGGACCATGTACGTACGGAGTACTAACTGATTTTACGCGTATACCAGATCAAATATTGCGGAATCCTATTCGATTAGCGATCCAATGAGTGAGAACGTAGTTCAGATCAATCTAACGATTAAAGAAACGTTAAGAATGATTAGAACAAGATCAACTACGATCTATGAACTTGGAACATGTTTTCTTGAGTCTCTGGACGGCTAGGGTACGATTATGTGCGTAGGTATTTGAATTGTTTTGTTTTTCCACGAATTAGGTGGTATTTATAGGTTAGGGTCTTCTAATTGTACGACAAAACCATTAGCATGGTTCAGTCGTGCGACTGAATCATGCGATTGATCCATCTGCAAGACTGAAGGTTCAGTCGTGCGGCTAAGTCAATCTTATGTCTCAATCGTGCGACTGATCCAATCTCCTGCTTCAGTCATGCGACTAGTCCATTAACATGAAGTATTCATGCGTATGGTCTATTGGCATGGTCCATTCGCATGAGAACTTCATACAATTAAGTTTGAACACTTTTCTCAATCATTATTGACTAAGATTTATGTACAACAACCACAAACCTATATAGTTAGTTCATCATAATTTATCACACAATAAACAATGAAATATTAAACATTATAAGCATCAACCACATATTGTATTTCATTCATACCCATTCATTACATATATGTAAGTCATGATAGACATTTACATTAAGCTCCTAAACTAGGTACATATGTATCAACACGAGTAGATGCCAGACTCCCACTGCCGAGTAGGTTCATCATCCATGCCATCCTCAGCAATATTATTACTTGCCAACTGATATGCAAACAAAGTCAGCATTGCTGAGTAAGTTCTAGTTTTATAATAATATAGAAAATATATATGTTTGAATCTTCTATTTAGTGAATACACATTCATCATACGTAATACTCAAATTGACTTATCATCATTCAACATTGAGTTTATTATATTTCTTTCTTTTATTATATTTCCCCTTTTATTAAGTAGGATTGCACAAAGCAAGAGCCTGCATCATATAGTTTGCAAAAAATAATGAACCCCTGCTAGGACACGTTTATCATTGGTAGCTAACCCCTAACAGTCGACCCACATTGATAGGCAAGAAGCCTGCTCATGCTTAAGGGTCCTACTTATTCATTGGTAAATTCACAAGGATTAATTCCTAGATGTGCATTCTCATGGGCAGAATTAGCCACACATCAGTTGAGCTAATGACATCATGGTCGTGCACCTCCATTCATTTTGCTTGCAAGACTTTTTATCATCACAAGGGCGTGGATGGCATTCATTATATTCCATTATCATTGTTTTTATTCATTAATGTTCATCTTTAATAATAGATAATACTTATAAAGTACCTTTCATCATTATCATCATATATCATGGAATATTAAATATTATTCATATAGTATCCACATAATAACCCTCGTAATCGAATTATAGCATTAACTCTGATGAAATGACCTAAGTTTCATCTAATACGGGTAACAATAAACCAATGTAGGTCACTGTGAACTATGCGGGAAATAGTGAAATAATACGTGTAACAGTAAACTAATGCAGATAACAATAAACTAATATGGGTAATAGTAAACTAACGTGGATGACAATACATTTAGTCAAAGTAAGACCTAGTTAAACAAACATTATGAATAGTAAACTAAAGCTGGTGAGTAAACTTCTCTCTAATTTAAACTTATGCATTTTACGACATAATCAAATTATGCATGACCCTAACCCATAGATCTAGCCCTCCATAAGCTCAAGTTCCTAACTAGAAAACATCTTGCATCAAACATCATTATAGATCTCGTTAAAACATATATTTTTCATAAAAATCTCACATTTTTCATTATAAACATAGGTTATCAAAGAATCATCATTTTTAATATACATACCAGCCCCAAAAGATAGAAAACAAGTAAAAGAGGGGAACTAGAACTCACCTTATCAAGCCTTCAAGAAAATACCATAGAACCAAAGGTAGAATTCGAGATCTACATATATGCACACATAAAGATTCAAACTTTACACATGGAAACACATAGAAACCAACTTAGAAGCTTAGATCTAAGAGAAAGCACCATAAAAATCATACCTTTGATGGATTTTCTACTTTCTCTCTCTAAAACCAATTAAAAGCTTTCTCTCTCTAGAATTAGGGTTGTTATGGGTGCATGGGAGTGAGGGGAGGGGTGGCTATTTCCCTTTTATACTTACACATGGGCATATTTTGATTTTGTCCACTTTAGACCATTCCTTTTATTTAAAATATCTCCTTCATTTCTTTCTATTTTATTATTGGTGTTGTTATTAATATTGTTAGGGTATTACTACTTTTATTATTAGTAATATTATTGTTTTAATTGTATTTTAAAATTATAAAGGTAATGTTACCGAAGAAACAAAGGAAAGTGAATTATTATCGTCAGACAATGATTCAAAAGAAGATGCTATAATCTATTAAATATCTAAACAATGGATTCTCCCATTGTCATGTTCAAGATAATGTAAATGTCAATGGGTCGGAGGAATATATCCCCCTAATGAATATGATGAAGATGACATGGTCTTTTAGTGTTGGATCAAGAAGAAGGCTGGTGCAACCAAAATCAAATCACTTAAATAAATTTTGGTGCTGCTTACAAAGGCTTCTAAAGCCAAGTGTGGAACTTCCGAAGTAAGTAGAGTTCTTCCGAAGACAAAGTATAAGTTCCACTTCCGAAGGCAAAGCTCTATTTCCGAAGATAAAGTATTCACTTGCAAAGATGAAGTCTCAAACAAAGAAATCAGAAGACTACTTCTGAAGTATGAAGAAAGAAGAAGTTCTCAAGCCTCAGAAGAAGCAGCCTCTTCCGAAGTATAAGTGGCTTCGGAAGCACTTGTTCTTCCGAAGCCATTTAACCTTCGAAAGACACACTGCTATGAATCAGTGGACATAAGTATGGTCTCTTACACTCCGCTGCAGACCTCTGATACTGCATGGCATTTTCTAAAAGAGCCATGTAGTTGACCATACTTTATTCCACTGTTCACCTTTTTATGTTAGTACAAGTTACCAACTTTAGTGGTGACAAAAGGTAAGTCAGGGACATGTCCTGACTATCATATCTCAGATAAAGTCTTATCTGAGATACTTTAAACTATAGCTTTGTAGTATTTGCTTTAGTTAGAGGATTCCAGCTAGTATCAAAGTATATCCAGCTGTACTAGTATTATATATAGTCTCTCATTGTAACTCATAAGAACATGCTTGTAAGTGTCTTGTAATATTTTGAGTTGAGAAGCAATATATGCAAGTACCTTGAAAATTACTTCTTGTATTCTATTATTACTTATTATATGTTATCAACTCTTAAAGATTCTGCTTTCATCGAGAGTGTTGTTTAAGTGAGTTTAAGAGAAAACCAAGTGTTTAGTGACACAAACCAATCCTGCAATTGGTATCAGAGCTCTGTAGGCTCTTGATTGTGAGATCTAACCATCCAAATCAACATGTTTTCCACTTTTCCTTACAACTCTCACAAAAATGGCTCTTAACAAATCCGAAGTAGAGATGGGAACCATGACCAAAGCTCCCATCATTACTCCTGAAAACTTCAGGTCTTGGAGCAGAAGAGTGGAATGCTTCATCAGATACCAAGACAACAAAATGTGGAACTCCATTGTCAATGGCCCGTATAAACCAAAGGTGGCATCACCTGGTGGAAACGGTGCCATGATAGAAAAAGCTGTTGAAGATTATTCTAACAAAGACAGAAAGAAAATAGACATCGACGAGAATGCTATGACTATTCTGATGACTATAATACCCAACTCCATCATGGTGGGGTTTGAGCATTGTAAGTCTGCTAAAGAATTGTTTGATGCATTTTCTCAGATGTATTCAAGCTCCAACGACTCAAAGAAGGACTCACTGAAGCAACAGTTCGAGAACTTCACTTATATTGCTGGAGAGACCCTCAGCCAGCAGTATTTCAGGTACATGGATCTTATTTCTTCACTTCAGTTTGTGAAGATCACTCCTAAACTCCGAGATCTCACAAGAAAGTTCATGAGTTCTCTTCCAAATGAGTGGACATTCTATTGTGTCTCTATCAAGAGGATAGAGAACTTGAACACTCTTACCATGAATGAACTCTATGGCATCCTTGATGGATACCGGTTAGAGATGGAGAGTAAGAAGGGCCACCAAACAAGCAGACCTCTGAGTCTTCCTGCTAGTAACACTTTAATGGTTGCTGAAGGCTCCACAACCTCAGTAATACCTGACATACAACTAACAGCATCCTGCTCCTCTAGACATTACATCACTTTTCTTGAGACTCCAAGGTCTCAAAAGGCTCAGCATAACTCCTTTCAGGATAGCTGTGCCTTTGTCTTAGGAAGTGGGCACTCTAGTGATTTTTAATATTGTTTTGATGATCATGAGTGTTTTAGTCCAGACGATGTACAGTATGTGGACGTCGTCCAACAGATGGCTCTTTTAACATATAGAGCGAAGAAGTTCTTTAAGAGAACTAGAAGGCAATTCCCTAAAACCAAACTACCAGCAAGTTTGGGTTTGACAAGACCAAGGCGAAATGTTACAACTGTAACCAACTTGGTCACTTTGCAAGGGAATGCAAGGCTCCCAAGACCAATCCGGGAACCCCACAGGCCTCCATACATCCCTCAACCTCAAAGCCCATGAGAAAGTCAATTGAAACTGCTGCAATGGCTCAAGAAGTTGACTAGAGCTTCATGGTACAGGATGTGACTCCTGCTCAAGCTCTCATGGCCGGAACAGATGATAACCAGGTATATGAACATCTGTATACTCCTGCCTGTATAGCTAAGGTTAAATTATATCAGGATTACAATATGGAAATTAGATCTGATATTGAGTCTTTAAATATCTTAAAATCAGATTTTAAAAGGGTTGAATCTGACTATCAAAAGAAAATTGAGGAGTTAGAGAAAACTGTGTCCCTATTAAATCATGAACATACCAACTACAAGACTCAAATAAAGGATCTGATATCCAAATTGTCTGAGGCTCAAGCCCAGCTTGTCACTGCTAAGGCTCAAGCCAGGAAGCATGCTATTTGTGAGCAGAACTTCCAAGCTATTCTTGCATCATCCTCCCACTTCAAACTCTGTTATCAGAACAAAGGAGGGTTGGGGACTAGTGAAATTGCTCCACCACATTCTTATGAGTCAATAAGACAACCTAGATGCGGTATTGAAGAGCAAGAGGTTCCAACTGCTGACCCTTCTTCACTAGAGTTGAAAGATGAAGCAACAATAGTGGCCACCACAGGGAAGGAACAGGTAAATGTACCCACCTCTCCTAGTGAAGATCAAACCCTAACCACCAAAGCCAGAAGAAGTATAGCTAAAGCTGCAAGAAGAACTGCCAAGAAAGTGGTTGAGTCTAAGTTGAAGATTGACCCAAAATAAAAACGTGTCTTTATCTTAGCTGGATTCTAGGTGATAGGTACTTCCGATTCAGGAAAGGATTGTAATACCAGAACTCCTGTCCTACCAAAGCATCAGAAGTTGAAGGGAAAGGTTGCTGACCAAGAGAGAAAGACTAAGAACAACAACCTACAAGCTCCCAAAAGACTAACGTTACATGCATCATGTGTGGTCTGCAAAACCACATGGCTAAAGATTGTTACTACAATCCTGCTAGCACACATTATGCAAATAATGTTAGAAAAGAAGGAGTCAGGGAAGGTTTCCCTTTTAGACCTTACCACATGGTCCAAGTGATGAAAAAGGGAAAGCTAGTTTCTGAAGCCAGGTTGTCTTTGGAAGAAACTCCTTATTCCGAAGTAAAAATGACTTCAGAAACAAAAGCTACTAAAGTTTGGAAGAACAAGAAAGCTCCCTTGAAACCATCCCAGAAGAAGACTGCCTTAGAAGAAAAGGTGGTGAAGGTTTCTTCCGAAAAGAAAGAAGCTTCGGAAGAATGCCAAGATGCAAAAGTTCAACAAGCTCATCCTCTATGATCAACCTAAGGATGGATTGGAAGATCAAGGAAGATGCTGCAGCCCAAACCTCTTCTTCAAAGACATCCATTGAACCCCCATTCTTAACTTTTGGTTTAATTATGTCGTTATTATTGGAAGACCCAAGACTAACAAGGCTTGGGTTTCCAATCAAAACTAACAATCTCATCTTATATGCAAGGACATCCATATGACAAGAACAACAATGTCTGGATTATAGACAGTGGATGCTCCAGGCACATGACAGGGAATAGATCTCTCCTTCAACAGTTTCAACACTATGATGGAGGTCCTGTCCAATTTGGAGGTGAGGTCGGAGGATATATTTCTGGCAGAGGGAGTATATCCAATGGTAAGTTAAAAGTTGACAAAGTTAACTTTGTCAAACAGCTTGAACACAATTTGTTAAGTTTTTCTCAATTCTGTGATCAAAAGCACCAGATGCTTTTCACAGAGCATGAGTGCATTATCCTCAAACTAGGGATGACAATTCCTCCGGAATTAGTTCTTCTTCGATCTCCCAGGAAAAGGGATATGTACAAGATGGATATGAATAATGCTTCCCCAATGGGTGAAGTATCATGCTTTCTTTCCAAACCTGATGGTTTTGGCATAAACGTATGTGTCATGTAAATTTTAAGACAATGAATAAATTGACTAAAAATAACTTGGTAAATGGTTTGCCTAAAAAGGAATTTTTCTGCAAAGATAATTATGTTGCATGTCTGAAAGGGAAGCAACACAGGACCTCTCATAAATCCAAAAGTGTTAAGTCCATCACTACTCCATTACACTTATTGCACATGGATCTTTTTAAGAACTAAAGATGAAACTACTGAAACATTAAAATCTTTTATTCTTAAAATAGAAAATCAAATTGATCACAAGGTTAAGATTATTAGAAGTGATCAAGGGACTGAGTTCAAGAACTTCGTTCTTGACTCATTCTGTAACTCAAAAGGGATTGCCAAACAATATAGTGCTCCCAGAACTCCTTAACCAAATGGTGTTGCTGAGAGGAGGAACAGGACACTTATTGAGGCTGCTCGAACTATGTTAGTTGATTCCAAACTACCTCTAACATTCTGGGCAGAGGCAGTCAGCACTGCATGCTATGTGTAGAACAGAGTTCTTGTAGTTAAGCCACATGGAAAAACCCCTTATGAGTTATGGAACAAGAGGCCACCGTTCATTGGCTTTCTGAGGTCCTTTGGTAGCAGGAGTACCATACGTCACACAAAGGAAAATTTAGCAAAATTTGCTGAAAAGTTGGATGATGCTATTTTTGATGGATACTATTCTAGCTCCAAAGCTTACAGAGTATACAACATTAAGAATCAACAATTTAAGGATTCATCCAATATAGTTGTTAATTAGCACACTCCTTGTGTTAGGGGGAATGGCCCTGATCATATCTTTGATTTAGAATTGTTTCCAAACTATTCTAAACCTTTTTGTCAGAATGTTTCAGTTGGAACATTTGCTCAAAATGATGCTGCTACTGATGCTGATCAACTGTTTGAGCTACCCAGACCTCTTCCAAGTTCTCCAAGACATGCAACAATTCAAGCTCCCACTATTCAGAGATCAGAAAGTATAACCATATCCAGGAATAGTGAAGCTTCAACCAGTGAATGAACTGCTGATCCTCAAAACTCATCAGGTGATCCAACACAACACCAAGCTGAGGGAGGTAGCATTTTGAAGGAACATGTGATTGTTAATGCTACTTCATAGCCAACCATTGATGATGTTTCTCTTTCATTCAATCAATCCTCATTGAATGAACTTGAAACAACAGCCGGACAAAGTGTTCTAGTTCCTGAGCAAAATATGTCTAATCTGGACTTATCTTTGCAACTGGAAGTGATTCCTCATTTACGGATTCACAATACTCATCTAGCTGAGAACATCATTGGGGATGTCTTTGAAGGTGTGAGAACAAGAGGGCAGACTCATCATGGGAATGTCTACTTGTACTCATGCTTCTTATCCCAGATGGAACCCAAGAAGGTGGAAGATGCCTTGAAGGATAGTAGCTGGGTTGAATTGATGCAAGAGAAGTTGCTTCAATTCAAAAGACAGAAGGTTTGGAACCTATGTCCGCTACCATCTGGTCAAGTACCAATAGGCACTAAATGGGTTTTCAGGAACAAAAGAGATGACAGAGGCTTAATCATCAAGAACAAGGCAAGACTGGTAGTTCAAGGATACACTCAAGAGGAAGGAATTGATTATACTGATGTCTTTACACCTGTTGCAAGACTTGAGACAGTTAGGACCTTCCTTGCTTATGCTGCTTCCAAGAACTTTACTGTCTACCAGCTTGATGTCAAGTGTGTCTTTCTATATGGGGATATAGATAGGGAAGTGTATGTGTGCCAACCTCCAGGATTTGAAGACCCACCACATCCTCACTATGTGTGCAAATTGGATAAAGCTCTATATGGGATGCACCAAGCACCAAGGCTGTGGTATGAGACTTTGTCTTAGTTTCTCCTTGAGAATGGCTACACCAGAGGAACCATTGACAAGACTTTATTCATAAGGAAGTCTAGTAAGGACATTTTGCTTGTTGATGACATCATATTCATAAGGAAGTCTGGTAAGGAAATTGGCAAGACTTTATTCAAGTGTATGTTGATGACATCATATTTGGTTCTTCAAATGACCAAATATGCAAAGACTTTGAAAGCATTATGAAGAAGAAGTTTAAGATGAGTTCCATCGGAAAAATGGACTTTTTCCTTGGAATTTAGGTGAAGCAATTGAAGGAAGGCTTCTTCATCAATCAATCCAAGTATGTCAATGACATCTTAGAAAGATTTGAGATGAAAGATTGCAAGCTAGCCAAGACACCCATACCCAAAAACCATAATCTTTGTCCTGACCTTGAGGGGGAGGGTACTGATCAACATCAGTATAGGGTGATTATTGGTTCTCTGATGTATCTTACAGCCAGTAGACCAGATATTATGTCTGCAACTTGTATCTATGCAAGATATCAGGCTGCTCCAAAGTGTTTCACTTAGCTACTGCCAAGAGAATCCTCAGATACCTTAAAGGAGCATCTAAACTAGGTCTCTGGTATCCTAGAAACAATGATTTTAATCTCTATGGATACTTTGACAGTGACTAGGTGGCTGCAACATTGATAAGAAATCAATATCAGGAGGATTTCGATTTCTTGGTGTAAGGATCATCTCATGGCAATGCAAGAAACAATCCCGTGTCTCTACATCAACTGCTGAAGTTGAATACATTGCTGCTACTAGCTGCTATGCTTAGTTGCTATGGATTCAAAACCATATATTAGACTATGGATTCAACTTTATGAGTACTCCTATTCATATTGACAACAATAGTGCTATCTCTATCACTGAAAATCCAGTGAAGCACTCCAAGATGAAGCACATTGATATCAGGTACCATTTCGTTAGAGATATTTATGAAAAGAATCTAATTAAACTAATCAAAGTTGACTTAAATGAATAATATGCTGATATGTTCACCAAAGCTTTTGATGAACAAAGATTTAAGTATCTTATAACAACTATTGGGATGATAAACATTAATTAGATTACCTCTTTTGAAACCCTTTTAATGTGTAAAGTCTTATGCCAATACAAATTAAGCCTTGTTACAAATGATCTCTATGAAAATTTCTAAGTATAAATTTCTTCCGAAGAGAAATTAACCCTCGGAAGTTATCTTCATATCATCCGAAGAAAAATTTCTCCAAGGATAATTTTCTTCTCGGAAGAGTTTTTAGTCTCAGAAGAAGCGATTGATTTCATATCAGATCTACTTCCGAAGCTTACAAAATCACTCCCTTCGGAAAGTAATTTCTACTCTCGGAAGTAAATTTTACCTTTGGAAATAGGAATTGCCTTCGGAAGACAAATTACCTTCGGAAATGTTTTATATTCAGAAGAGATATTTTACTGTGTAACGGAAATCTCTTGGGCCCCACACTGTAAAAAGCAAAGAATTTGTTAATGATGTCGGATTATTTAACTGAATTAAACCTTACCGCCCCTGTCACTTCATCCATTAAACTGTCATTTCATATTATCCTAACACTTTACGCCATTCCACCCTCTTTTAAATAATCCCGACTATTTACTCTCATCTTCTTATCACAAATTTTACAACCGTAAAAGTTTCCCTGCTTCCAAATTCAACCACACTCAAACTGCTTTACCTTCACTTTTACAATGGCCCTAAATCCTTAACACAACCAAGTCACACTTCTTGATTCTTCAAGATATGTGGACTTATCTAAAATCATCTCCTTCCTCACCCAATCATCCTACTACACAGCCTTGACTATTAATCCCATAGTTTACCACAACCACATGACTGAATTTTGGGGAAACAGTCAAGTCGAAACCCTAAATGGGGTTCGTGTACTACGATCCCCCATTTGTCGCCAAGAGTTGGTCATCTCTGAACAACTCATCAGGGAGCATCTGAAGCTTTATGATGAAGGTGCCCCTACTGAGTTTCCCAAGATAGATTTAGACAACACATACATCCTCATGGGATATGGTGGAGATGTGAGTAGGTCGATTGTCTACAAATACAACTTCTCCTACAACTAGAAGTTCCTCCTGCACATTGTCCTTCACTGCTTATCAAACAAATATGGGGGATGGGATCAAATCCCATATGAACTAGGGTGCCTCATTCATGGATTGGTGCGAGGCCTGAGCACATCGCTCCTGGTGACATCCCTGTTCACCCTAAAGGTGATGAACCCACACCAGCAACTGCAACCACAATGCCAACACTACCTTCTCCTCCCATAACCATTACCTACACAAGACGCCCCAAACGAACCCTTTTTCAATCTACTCTGATTGAACAAGATCCTCCTGTTCAACCTAAAAAGCCTACAGTGGAACACTAGGCTCCCACTCAGTCTGAGGTCTCACCTTCCTTCACCATTGACCTAAATATGGGTGTTGAGTCTCCTTAGTCTCAAACCCATGATCCTATTACCTTATCTGAAAGCCCTTAGAGTGAGTCTTTACCCTCCTCTGAGCAGCCAACAAGGGACAGCCCCACCAAAAGCTCAATGCCTGTAGACATTGACCAAGGTCCCGGGTCAGTAGGTTTAACCTCCTTATCTTTCACTGACCTTCTCCTTAAAACTAATAAAGAGATAACATATCTCCATGGCTATGATGTTGATCTACAACACCCTCTCCAAGATCACCAGAGCCTAGAGACACCTCTTATCTCTAGCCCCCATCAGAAAACCATTACTGAGGTGAGTCCCACTGATGTGGAGGGGACTCATGCAGATTCAGCTGCCACTACAGAAGGTGCCTCAATGGACCCTATGGACAGTGGTGATGATTCTAAGACTGAATCTGTGGAAACCATGCCTTTTGATGACTTTGCAAGAGACATCACTAAGCAAGGGAAACCAGGTTGCCAAGAACCACATCTACTGGTGAGGCTGAACATACTAGGTATGTTACCTCATCTCCCTGTGATTCTTCAAAAGAAGATGAGGGAGGCATGAAACTCTTCACTACAGACCTACTATCTAAAGTCTCAAACCTTGAATTCAAGGTTAGGACTTTAGAAGAAAGGTCCGCCACTCAGCAACTTAAGATTGACAATCTTAAGGCTCAACTAGCTTTGAAATAGATTGAGAGATCTGTTAGGCATGTACCTGTTCAGGTCTCCTTGACCTCTTCCTCCATCTCATCTACCTCTTAAGATAATGCTACCAAAAAGGGGGAGAGTGTTTAGAGACAAACATATGAGGACCCAAAGAGCCAATCTTCAACTTCTAAATTTTCAGCTCCTATCACAACTTCTTCTGAGCCATCTCAAGTCACTCTAACAATTGACTCAAGGATGCTCAGAGATCTCTACAGCTTCTTTTCTCAGTTCTTGTTGAGATTTGCTCGTGATCAGCCAAGTCTTGATGCTGCGATGATTTACTTTGGAGTTGAAGAGCTTCAGAGGCTTACTGCACCTTCTACCATTATGGAAGAAGTTAGTCAACCTAAGGTCCACATGGAACCTGAGATTCCATTCGAAAGGGAAATGAGGACTGATGGCCCAGCAACTGAAATAGTTAGGACAGAATCTGCATTCCCTCTTACTTCCAAAGTTGAAGTTAAAGCCTCAGAAGAACGAGCTGAATCTTCCAAAGCTGAAATGGAAGCTGCAGAAGGACTGTTCCGAATGTCCGAGGAACTGATCATCACAGATGTAATCCTAAAAATGGCATCTGAGGTGAACAGTGAGGACTTTCAGATCAACCTCTTGTCCAGACACCATCTCTACCTCTCACACAATCAGTATCCATTGTCCAAGAACCATCAAAGTCAAGTTCCTCAAAAGATACCAAAGGAAAACGGAAGATGACTACAGAAGAGCTTCAGGAAAAGGAGAATATTGAAAAGCTAAAAAAAGGGACACATCCAACTGGGAAGCTCTTGGCTGATTGTACAAAAGCAACTGCAGACAACCAGAAGGCTGTCAACAACAAAAGGAGAGAAGAGATCATTGATCGGCTCATTCAGCTCGGAGCTGCCAATGAAGAAACAATCCTGCTACCATTAGAGGAGTTGGTGAAACTAGAAAAGGCAACCAAGCTGCAGCAGGAAGCAGTAAGGTTGGCCTCAGAGGAAGAGAAGGAAAAGGAAAAAAAGGGAAGCTAACATGCAGCTCAAGAGGGAAAGGATAGATTTCCTAACCTCCAGAGGCTTATTTCTTCAAGAACTTTCTCCACACAATGATGAAACGATCCTTTGGCTCGTCAGCAAAGAGCAGGATCAAATTGAGAAAGAATGCAAGAGAAAAGTTGAAGGAAAAGAAGAAGAAAGAGGAAGAAGCAAGGGCATCTGCAACCAGGAAGATAGGTGACAAAGCCTGGATGAAAGACTATCTCCGGGCTCATGGCATCTCTGGAAGGCAGGTGGGTCTCATGTCTGAAAGGATACTCCAATGAATTGTTAGTGAGATCAAAGCTAACATTCGCTCAAGGAAAAGAAGAGAGATGTACAGAAGGGTACATGGGATAACTTTCATACCAACCACTAAACCCCAACCTAAACCAATTCCCTCTCCATTCACCATTAAAAATGAACCTTACACTCCTGAACCCACACCTTTAACTTCATCTACTTCTTCACCTCAACCACCAAAACTATCCATCCTTCAACTCAAAACTCTAACCCGAACCACCTCACCACATCCTACCCCTCAACCTTCTCAACCATCCCCTCAGCCTTCTAAACATCTCTCTCTGGAAGAGTTTAAAAGCATTAAGAATAGGCTCATCAATTTCACAACCCTCAGCGATATTTCCTGTGAGGAAGACTCCATCAAGATAACTTATGTGAATGGATCTTCATGTTCCCTCACAAGAGATCAATTTCTTGATCTACCCAGTGGAACACTGGACCAGGCTGCAATACTTCTAGGAATCAATTTAGAATCATTAAATGATGAAGAGAAGAAACTAAAAAGGAAGCTGGTGACTCTACTGGATACAAAGAAAGAGGACAAGATTCCTGGTCAGTCTCTTGTGCCTAGAAAGAATATACTCCGCTGGAGGTTCGATGAAGCTACTCATAACTTTGTTGTGGAAAGAGAGAACGGTGAAATTAACAGGCTGAATGCCACCTCTCCGCTACACTCCAGCAGGTTTCATATTGCTGAGTTAGCAGAAAAACCATTCTCTAACCCCTCCAACTATGAAACTGCTGCTCATATCAAGAATCATCTCGGCAGTCTTCATCTGGCCGAGTTAATAGAAAAAGCCAAGATTAAGGAAGAGTTAAGATTGAGAAGAAAGGAAGACAAGGATGGATCTCCTACCAAGGGCACAACCTTTCTACAGATGGTGGAATGTCCTGAATTGGAACCTATAGTTTGATGGGAATATGATTATATCTCCCATCAACTAACTCTTTTCAGAGGGCCACAACAAAGGGTACATATCATTCAGGGAAACAAACTAAAGATCTTGTCAACCAAATCTTTATACAAACTTCTCAGTACCACATCAGGGAACAACAAAGAGACTGATAAGCAATTACTATCCCTGGTGTTGAAAGTTTTGAGGAGTAGAAAAAAGTGAGGTTTTGGTAGCATTAGCATAGGGGGAGTTTGTTGGATCAAGAAGGCTGGGGCAACCAAAACCAAATCACTTAGACAAATATTGGTGCTGCTTACAAAGGTTTCTATAGCCAAGTGTGGAACTTTCGAAGGAAGTAGAGTTCTTCCGAAGACAAAGTAAAAGTTCCACTTGCGAAGGCAAAGCTCTACTTCCGAAGATAAAGTATTCACTTTCAAAGATGAAGTCTCAAACAAAGAAATCAGAAGACTACTTCTGAAGTATGAAGAAAGAAGAAGTTCTCAAGCCTCAGAAGAAGCAGCCTCTTCCGAAGTATAAGTGGCTTCGGAAGCACTTGTTCTTCCGAAGCCATTTAACCTTCGAAAGACACTGCTATGAACCAGTGGACATAAGTATGGTCTCTGACACTCCGCTGCAGACCTCTGATACTGCATGGCATTTTCTAAAAGAGCCATGTAGTTGACCATACTTTATTCCACTATTCACCTTTTTATGTTAGTACAAGTTACCAACTTTAGTTGGTGACAAAAGGTAAGTCAGGGACATGTCTTGACTACCATATCTCACATAAAGTCTTATATGAGATACCTTAAACTAAAGTTGTGTAGTATTTGCTTTAGTTAGAGGATTCCAGCTGGTATCAAAGTATATCTGGCTGTAATTAGTATTATATATAGTCTCTTATTGTAACACATAAGAACATGCTTGTAAGAGTCTTGTAATATTTTGAGTTGAGAAACAATATATGCAAGTACCTTGAAAATTACTTCCTGTGTTCTGTTATTACTTATTATATTGTTATCAAGTCAAAATATTACAAGACTCTTACAAGCATGTTCTTATGAGTTACAATGAGAGACTATATATAATACTACCAACAGCCGGATATACTTTGATACCAGCTAGAATCCTCTAACTAAAGCAAATACTACAAAGCTAAAGTTTAAGGTATCCCAGATAAGACTTTATCTGAGATATGGTGGTCAGGACATGTCCCTGACTTGCCTTTTGTCACCAACTATAGTTGGTAACTTGTACTAACATAAAAAGGTGAACAGTGGAATAAAGTATGGTCAACTACATGGCTCTTTGAGAAAACGTCATGCAATATCAGAGGTCTGTAGCGGAGTGATAGAGACCATACTTATGTCCACTGGTTCATAGTAGTTTCTTCTGAAGGTTAAATGGCTTCAGAAGAACAAGTACTTCCCAAGCCACTAATACTTCGGAAGAGGCTTCTTCTTCCAAGGCTTGAGAACTTCTTCTTTCTTCATACTTCAGAAGTAGTCTTTTGATTTCTTTGTTTAAGACTTCATCTTCAGAATTGAATACTTTATCTTCAGAAGTTGAGCTTTGCCTTCGGAAGTGGAACTTTTACTTTGTCTTCGAAAGAACTCTACTTCCTTCGGAAGTTTCACACTTGGCTTCAGAAGTCTTTGTAAGCAGCACCAAAATTTGTCTAACTGATTTGGTTTTGGCTTCAGAAGCCTTTGTAAGCATCAACAAAATTCTCCCCGTGATTCTTCAAAAGAAGATGAGGGAAGCATGAAACTCTTCATTACAGACCTACTATCTAAAGTCTCAAACCTTGAATCCAAGTTAGGACTTTAGAAGAAAGGTCCGCCACTCAGCAAGTTGAGATTGATAATCTCAAGGCTCAACTAGCTGAGAAACAGATTGAGAAGTCTGTTAGGCATGTACCTGTTTAGGTCTCCTTGACCTCTTCCTCTAGCTCATCTACCTCTCAAGATGATGCTACCAAAAAGGGGGAGAGTGTTTAGAGACAAACATATGAGGACCAACAGAGCCTATCTTCAACTTCTAAATATTCAGCTCCTATAGCAACTTCTTCTGAGCCATCTCAAGTCACTCTAACAATTCACTCAAGGATGCTCAGAGATTTCTACTGCTTCTTTTCTCAGTTCTTGTTGAGATCTGCTCGTGATCAGCCAAGTCTTGATGCTGCCATGATTTACTTTGGAGCAGAAGAGCTTCAGAGGCTTACTGCACCTTCTACCACTATGGAAGAAGTTGGTCAACCTAAGGTCCACATGGAACTTGAGATTCAATTCGAAAGGGAAATAGGGACTGTTGGCCCAGCAACTGAAACAGTTGGGATAGAATCTGCGTTCCCTCTTACTTCCAAAGCTGAAGTTAAAGCCTCGGAAGAACAAACTAAATCTTCCAAAGCTGAAATGGAAATTGCGGAAGGACTGTTCAAAATGTCCAATGAACTGATCATCACGCATGCAATCCTAGAAATGACATCTGAGGTGAACACTGAGGACTTTCTTGATCAACCTCCTGTCCAGACACCATCTCTACCTCTCACATAATCAGTATCCATTGTCCAAGAACCACCAAAGTCAAGTTCCTCAAAAGATACCAAAGGAAAATAGAAGATGATTGCAGAAGGGCTTTAGGAAGAGGAGAAGATTGAAAAGCTGAAAAGAAAATGGACACTTCCAACTAGGACACCGTTGGCTGCTAGTACAAAAGCAAATGCAGCCAACCAAGAGGCATTCAACAACAAAAGGAGAGAAGAGATCATTGATCAGCTCATTCAGCTCGAAGCTGCCAATAAAGAAACACTCTTGCTACCATTGGAGGAGTTGGTGAAACTGGAAAAGGAAACCAAGCTGTAGCAGGAAGCAGCAAGGGTGGCCTCAGAGGAAGAGAAGGAAAAGGAACAAAGGGAAGCTGACATGCTGCTCAGGAGGGAAAGGATATATTTACTAACCTCTAGTGGCTTCTCTCTTCAAGAACTTTCTCCACACAATGATGAAACGATCCTTTGGCTCGTCAACAAAGAGCAGGATCAAATAGAGAAAGAAAGAAAAAGAGCTGCAAGAGAAAAGTTGAAGGAGAAGAAGAAGAAAGAGGAAGAAGCAAGGGCATCTGCAACCAGGAAGTTAGGTGACAAAGCTTGGATGAAAGACTATCTCCGGGCTCATGGCTTCTCTGGAAGGCAGGTGGGTCCCATGTCTGAAAGGACACTCCAATGAATTGTCAGTGAGATCAAAGTTGACATTCATTTGGGGAAAAGAAGAGAGATGTACAGAAGGGTATAGGTGATAACCCTCACACCAACCACTCAACCCCAACCTAAACTAATTCCCTCTCCCTTCTCCATCAAAACTGAACCTTACACTCCTGAACCCACACCTTTACCTTCATCTACTTCTTCACCTTAACCACTAAAACTGCCCATCCTTCAACCCAAAACTCTAACCCGAACCACCTCACCATATCGTACCCCTCAACCTTCTCAACCATCCCCTCAGCCTTCTAAACATCTCTCTCTGGAAGAGTTTAAAAGCATTAAGAGTAGGCTTATCAATTTCACAACCCTGAGCGATATTTCCTGTGAGGAAGACTCCATCAAGCTAACTTATGTGAATGGATCTTCACGTTCCCTCACAAGAGATCAATTTCTTGATCTACCCAGTGGAACACTAGACCAGGCTGCAATACTTCTAGGAATCAATTCAGAATCATTAAATGATGAAAAGAAGAAACTAAAAAGGAAGCTGGTGACTCTACTGGATACAAAGAAAGAGGACAAGATTCCTTGTCAGTCTCTTGTGCCTAGAAAGAATATACTCTGGTGGAGGTTCGATGAAGCTACTCACAACTTGTTGTGGAAAGAGAGAACGGTGAAATTAACAAGCTGAATGCCACCTCTCTGCTACACTCCAGCAGGTTTGATATTACGGAGTTAGCAGAGAAACCATTCTCTAACCCCTCCAACTCTAAAACTACTGCTCCTATCAAGAATTATCTCAGCAGTCTTCATTTGGCTGGGTTAACAGCAAAAGCCAAGATTGAGGAGAGTTAAGATTGAAAAGAAAGGAAGACAAGGATACATCTCCAACCAAGGGCACAACCTTTCTACAGATGGTGGAAAGTCCTGAATTGGAACCTATAGTTTGATGGGAATATGATTATAGCTCTCATCAACTAACTCTTTTCAGAGGGCCATAACAAAGGGTACATATCATTCAGGGAGATAGACTGAAGATCTTGTCAACCAAAAATTTGTACAAACTTCTCAACACCATATCAGGGAAGAACAAAAAGACTGAAAAGTATTTACTATCCCTAGTGCTGAAAGTTTTGAGGAGCAGAAACAAGTGAGGTTTTGGTAACATCAGCCTACGAGGAGTTTGTTGGATCAAGAAGAAGGCTGACGCAACCAAAACCAAATCACTTAGACAAATTTTGGTGCTGCTTACAAAGGCTTCTAAAGCCAAGTGTGGAACTTCCGAAGGAAGTAGAGTTCTTCCAAGACAAAGTAAAAGTTCCACTTCCGAAGGCAAAGCTCTACTTCCGAAGCTAAAGTATTCACTTCCGAAGATGAAGTCTCAAAAAAAGAAACTAGAAGACTACTTCCGCATTATGAAGAAAGAAGAAGTTCTCAAGCCTCGGAAGAAGCAGCCTCTTCTGAAGTATAAGTGGCTTCGGAAGTACTTGTTCTTCTGAAGCCATTTAACTTTCGGAAGACACTGCTATGAACTAGTGGACATAAGTATGGTCTCTGATACTCCGCTGCAGACCTCTGATACTACATGGCGTTTTCTCAAAGAGCCATGTAGTTGACCATACTTTAGTCCACTGTTCACCTTTTTATGTTAGTACAAGTTACCAACTTTAGTTGGTTACAAAAGGTAAGTCAGTACATGTCCAGACTACCTTATCTCAGATAAAGTCTTATATGAGATACCTTAAACTATAGCTTTGTAGTATTTGCTTTAGTTAGAGGATTCCAGCTGGTATCAAAGTATATCTGGCTGTAGGTAGTATTATATATAGTCTCTTATTGTAACTCATAAGAACATGCTTGTAAGAGTCTTGTAATATTTTGATTTGAGAAGTAATATATGCAAGTACCTTGAAAATTACTTCTTGTGTTCTGTTATTACTTATTATATTTTTATCAACTCTTAAAGATTCTACTTTCATCGAGAGTGTTATTTAAGTGAGTTTGAGAGAAAACCAAATGTTTAGTGACCCAAACCGATCTTGTATTTAGAATGAAAAATTAAATGAAATTTGTTTTGGTATGTACTTTAAATTCGAAGACCATGTTCTTCTTGGTATTCATATGTGGATCATTATTCAAAATCAAGAGGCTTATGTGGTTGAAAGAAACCATCACTATGTGTAGCAAAATGTCATAAACAAAGCCATCTAAAAATTCCACAAACTTAAGACCCTTATCATGTCCTTGGGTTGTAAAAAGAATATGTCAGGACCGTGTACGTACGAAATACTAATAGATTCTATGTTTATACCGAATCATATAGTGCGGAATCCTATTTGATTGGCGATCCAATTAGTGAGAACAATTACCCGATCGATTTAAGATTGAAACTAAACGTTATGAACGAGTAGAGATCGATCAGGATTGATCTATGAAGTTGGACAGGCTTCTTTACACGTTCTAGATGGCTAGGGTTAGTGTGTTTCTCAAGTCTCAAAGTGTTCTCCAAAGTGTTCGTTTTTGCACAAATTAGGTGGTATTTATAGGTTATTGGTTTCCAATCGTACGACTGAACCATTAGCATGGTTGAGTCGTGCGACTGAATCATGCGATTGATCCATACACACGACTGAGTCAATCTTTTGTCTCAATCATGCGACTGATCCAGTTTCCTGGTTCAGTCATGTGACTGGTCCATTAGCATGATGTATTCATGCGTATGGTGCATAAGCATGGTCCATTCGCATGAAGACTCATACAACTAAGTTTGAACACATTTCTCAATCATTATTGACTAAGTACTACGCATAACAACCTCAAATCTATATAGCAAGTTCATTATACTTTAACACACAATAATACTATGAAATATAAACATTATAAACATCAACCATATATTATATTTCATTTAACCCATTCATTACATATGTGTAAGACATGACAGACTTTTACATTAAGCACATAACTAGGGACATATGTATCAATAAACTCCCCCTTGGACCTAGTTTACTCTATTGTCTGACATTCTTCATAAGCTCTTCAAATTTCTTGTACTTCTCCTCTTTATGACTCCTGCGTGTATTTCAAACGCAAAACAGAGTCGTATAACATTTTGGAATGGAGGGCTTGTATAATATCTTGTGTATTATAAAACAACGACCACTTGTATAGCGTGTAGACATCTTCAGTCGACAAGTTGGCAAGCCACATTGGGTCAAATACCCTGATAGTTTCCATTTTTCCCTCTTTGTTCAGAACTATGACCGCTTCACCTGTCCTCCAATCATAATACTACCATTTGAAATGTGGAGTGAAGTCCTGAGGCATTTCCCGTAAGGGAATCTTTGACATTGTCCGCGGGAGACTCCACTTCAGCAATACTTTTGGCTTCCCAGATATAAGATCTATTCAGACCTGCGGATGTACCTCTTTAGTTGTTGAGGTCTGAAGTTTACCCACCTGGTGTGGTATTCTTTTTTCAAAGCAGCTTCAAACCAACCTAACATCTTTCTTGGATTAGCATACATCAGATCCAAGCATGCCAGTCGGTTGAGCTCAAATCCTGGGAGAGTCTTCAGATCATGTGGATATCTAAAGTAATCAATCCCCTTCTCTCTCTTTATAACATATACGTTTAAGTCCTCAAAATAGTCCCACACAATGATTTTGCCCGACACATTCTGATGTTTCTTGACTTTGTAGAGTTTGGTGTAGGCATTTTGCTTTGGAGTTGTGCGCTGGGCTCTAATTTCAGTAAAACATGCTGCCCATTCGGCCTTCTTCATATCAACATTTGCATATGAGGCTTGGGCTTGGCTTTCATCCTTTAACTTTTCCTTCTCCATCTCATCCAGCTTCTCAAATATAACACTGCCAAAAGTATCACCCAAGTTGGGTATCACATTTCCCTTGTGGCCAGTGTACTCTGGATAATGTTCAGAAGTGACATCCTCTATCTCTATTTCATCAACATCTTGCAGCTCCTCATCACTTAAAACATTTACTTCTGGATCATCTTTGACAAGCTCATCAGGATTTAGTCTGAACATCTTAGCAAGTTGCTCATCGATCAGATCATGTATAATTTCTCCTTCTTCGGGAGTGTAGCTCACCGACCTTCTAATGATCCCTTGCAAATCAAGAATCATAGTGAATTGAGACTTGATTTGCTAAAGGGAAGCAACATCATATTCATCCTGCTATCAAGTTTTATCTGCTTGATTAGACATTAATAACATCACAAATAAGTCATTAGATAAAACATGTAAGCATAAATAATTGAACATTAATTACATTTGTGTAACATATCAATCAAGTACAAAAGTTTTAAATACATAAACATCTAATGAGTAATTTTGTCTTGCTCCCTTGATTCTTCTGCAGGATGAGCTCAAGAAGAGGCTCCTCGATCTTGGCTATGTTTGGTCCTCTTCTCTTGAGCTCGTGCAGAGGCTGATACAACAGCATCACCTTCCTGATCATCACCATCTCTCGATCTTTTCTACTCGGTCCACCCTCTCCAATATCTTCTTCACTTTCATCATCATCATCATCTTCATCATCACTATCACTGTCCTTAATCTTCAGAGGCTCACTCTTTGACCCTTTCAGCTTTAGCATAATCTTCTTATTTTTCTTTTCCAGGTCCTCAAACTTCTTTACCGACGCCAGCACCAGCTCATTTTGACTTGTAAGCGCTTGGTGGGCTCGGCTTAGAGCTCTCTCATATAGGTCACTCTTTTCACTGAGCTCCCGGATCTCTTGAGCTTGAGTAATATTAACCTCCATCACCTGGTTGAGCTGTGCACCTTTTTGCTCATCAGTAGCTAGAAGCTTTAGAACAATACGGTTGAGATTGGCCAGCTTTTCCTCTAACCTTATGTGGGGTAGAGTGGGTCCAGCCATGAAGTGAGTGTGAGTGGATGGACCGGCTTGGTGAGTGGTGGTAGTAGTTGATGCGATGTATAAGGGAGATGGAATGTGTGTGGGATGTGGTGGAGTGGCTATGGTAGTGGTGGTGGATGGGAGATAGTAGTAGTGGGTGGAGTGGTAGTGGTGGTCGGAGGTGTAGTACCGGTTGGAGTGGTGGTGGTAGTAGTAACTATGGGGGTGGAGATAGGAGGTGTGGTTGTGGTGGTAGCTGTGGTGGGAGTAGTGATTAGGGTGATCCTCTACCTCTTCCTCATCTTCCCGTGGGGTTGGGCCATTCTTTTCTTCCTTGAGCCCTTGGCGACAGAGGCTCCCCCTGAGCCGAGTGGCTGGTCTGGGGTGTAAATAGGATCAATGTCATCTATAGCACCACCCTTTGACCCAGCCTGGAGTCCACCAACTGCTGGTTTACCTCTCTCGGTGGCCATAACTCTGCTGCCAACTATCCTCACGAGAGGCTCCTCATCTGACTCATCATCTTCATCTACCTAAGAATCGGGGTGGCTTGGAGCCTGCTCGGATCCACCAGGAGCTTCACCGCCTTGACCATCACCATGGTAGTCGTCATCGTAATCTCAGTGGGTAGCTCAATTGGCTCAACATCTGAGTCACTTTCATCGTGACGCCACTTCTTGTGAGAAGGCACCACATAATCAACACTCGCCAAGTGCCGGAAGAATATCCAGACAGGGGACTTCACCTGCTTCCCCCTATATACCTTCATCCTTCCCAAGGTGGTGTCATCCATCACCTCTAATATCACTGCATCGTCTTTCTCCTTAGGCAGCAGAGGAAGCTTCTCATCCGTGATCATTTATAAGAACCTTGGATACATGCAGAAGCCTTCCTTGCCTTTGGCTTCAAGGTTCTCTATCAAGTAAGAGAAAATCATGTTGGAGAAGCTAAAGGGGTGGTTTAGCACCAATGCAACGTATGCATTTTGGATTTGGTCAGATAGATCATCAAATGCTCCCCTCCTTGATGCTATGCACTTCAGAATGACATGGGCCAGGTACTTGAACTAGGGACAAATGTTGCTTTCCTTGAGCACACATGAGTTGATGTCCCCAATGTACTTCATCCTTATAAAATAGCCCCTTACTATCAGAGGATACAACTTGGTCGGGTGGGCATCATCATACCCAGATCCAGTACCCGTCTAAGATCAGCTACAGTAATCTCGAACTGTTGACCAAAAATGGAGCTCCTTATACAGTAAGGCTCAGCAGATCTGTGAACTGAAGCACCTTCCAAGAAGGCTTGCTGTACAGACCAGTAGGGTGTGCAAGGAGCAGAGATAGCTTTGTAGATCCTCGACCTCCTTAGGAAAGAAATAATCTCGGCAAAATGGTAGCGTTCCGAGAGGTCGCATCCAGTGAGCACAGATGTTATGCTTGGTCTTGATAGTCCACCTATTAGCCATGTTTTTGTAACACAAGACACACATATGTTAGATTTGAGAATAACAGAAGACAGTTGAAATTAAATTATTTTAAGATCAGTCTGGTTCAATTGTGCGATTGAACCATACGACTGAGTTCAGTGGTGCGATTGAGCATGCGACTGAGTTCAGTCATGCGATTGAGCTTGCAACTAAACTTTGCCGTGTGTTAGGCCATGCGGTTGAGTCAATCGTGCGACCGAACTCATACACATGGTTCATTCGTGTGATTGAGTCATACGCCCAGCTCAATCGTGCGATTGAAGTTCATTTGGAGTGTCTATTCCCATAACTCTTTGTTTGACACTCTAACCTTGAATCTAGGTCAAAACTTGATGTTAAACGTTGTGTTTAGACTCATTAGATTCGCAGGGACCCTAACTTTCACTTTATGTCCTTTATTTTAACAATTATGCCCATTTAAGTGGTCTATTTGGAGGGTTTTACTCATTTCTTGATTTTAACCATTTGATCGGTTAGAGTTTGATTTCACCGAGCATTTTGTTCGATTTCATTCACTAAGTACCTGTAGATGAACAATGGACCTGTTAGTAACACAATCAAGATGCTAAATCAATCAAACAAAATTTGGGCAGAGTCTCGGTACTTTCGGTCGACTAAGGGCGATTGAGGGGTGATGAGACTCCCTGCTATTTATACTAAGTTAACATTCAATCATGCGATAGGGGTTCAGTTGTGCAACTGGACTCATACGTATGGTTCAATTGTGCGATTGGCTTGTACTTGTGATTCAATCGTGCGACTGGTCCATACTTATGGTCCAGTCATGCGATTGACCCATACTCATGGTCCAATCGTGCGATTGGTCCATACTTATGAGTTTAACCTCTTTCACGTTCAAACATACACGTTTAACTATTGATAAGACTTTATGATCGATGATTATCTCAAACTTGAACCTTTTAGTTGAAAAACTATTTGATCACCTTAGACGTGATCCTTTTAATTTCAAAAACCCAATTTGTCACCTCAGACATGACCACTTTTAGTGAGTGATTCACAGATTGAATCCATATGTATAGTCCAACTTTTACATAACAAATAACTAAACTTAAATAAACCAACTTGAAATTTAAAAACGAAGCAACATATATATTTGTATTTTTGATTGGAGATGTATTTAAACCTATTAGAGTACTTCTAACCGATTTTACTTCCTTGACAACACAACTTTAAGTCTATTTTATCATTTCTGGAATGATTCATTATGGAATCATACAGGTATATCAGAATCATTTTGGACATTTTAATAAGCTATTTTGATGCTAAATTCTTGTTTTGACCGAGAGTCAATAGCAATTTTAGGAAATCATACTAGAGCTATAAGATGCATATAATGATTTTGACTTTCAAGAACTATAGCTCATGATGATTGTCAGTATACTTGTCCTCTTAAATCCATACACAGATTTTTTGACACACATTGGTGATGAGTTACGGTTTAATTATTTCAACGAGCATTTGTGGATCCCACACTTATATGGTAATCAACATTCCTCAAGAGATTTTTGAGCGGTCTACTGGTATTTTACAAGAAGAAACTATTCTAAGAGCTTTCAAAGAGATGCCAAGCCTCAGGTCTGTGCCACCACACAGCAGAGAGGCACAAACTACAACGAATTCTAGAATATATAGGTTATGCTTATCCTTAGGTCAGTGCCACCGCACAGCAGAGAGGCACACAATCTATCTTCTTGTTAGAGCATTTATTTTTCTTTTTGCACATAATGCATCAACCACATAAGTTATTAGCTTGATTGCATTTAGCATTTTTCCATGTGCTTTGCTCAATTTTATGGTCGTCCGTACACATTTGTCGCATTTATTTTGCTCTTCACCCCTTATTGGAACTGCGTTGATTGTGTTAACCAGGATAAGATGGGAACCCACAACAAATTGAACAACTTAGTTTGAATTTTAAACCACCAATGAGGTTTATTCATCTATTATGTTGAATCTACCAACACATCATATAATGAACCAGCAACCTCTAGGCCTACTTTCTCTATGTTACCTCAGTAGCATACTAGTTTTACTATCATTTTTCCTTTTATTTTGCTTAGACTTATCAGCCTTATACTTTGAGTTTTGCATCTTAATCATTTAAAATCTTTAAAGTTCCAAACAATCTGTTCCCTGTGTACTATCATTTTCCATAATCCTTGAATCAGAATCACAGATTTAAGTTCATTATTTTAGCTAAGCTGTCCTCCTCCCTCATTTTTTAAGTACTTAAATATTGCACGAATTTAATACTATTTAACTTATTCTCCCCCTAAAATTCTAAAACCAAAAATATTTTTGTGTTTTTGGATTTTTAATTGATAGAAAAATAAGTAAAATAAAATAAAAAAATTAACTACACAAGTCGGACTATGAATTTTCGTCTTCTGGAATCACTTCACATTTCTTTTTCACGCCATTGACCTCTCTCAGATATAAAAACCTAAGTTTATCAATTGCTTTAGTGTAGAGGTCGGCGTGTTGAAAATCCGTATTTATTTTAACCACATCGATTAAGTGATTTTAAAACGGTCACGTATAAAGTGATACTTCATATCGATGTGTTTAGTTTTAGGATGTTGGACCGGATTTTTTGTTATGGCTATAGCAGCAGAATTATCAACAAAAATAGGAGTGTTAGAAAATTGTAACCATAGTCACGCATTTGCTATTGAATCCAGATGATTTGTGAACAGCAACTTGCAGCAGCAACATATTCAGCTTCACACGTTGACAGAGCAATGGAGGTCTGCTTCTTACACTGCCAGGTGACTAATTGTATACCAAAGAACTAACATCCTACTGATGTTGACTTGTAATTCATTTTGCAGCTGCCATAATTCGAGTCACTATACGTTGTAAGCTCAAATTCATCGTCATAAGGATACCACAACCCGAGTGTTGAAGTACCCTTCAGATGACGAAAAATCCTTTTAATGCCAATGAGATGGTTGAATTTTGGTTTCGCCTGATATCTGGAACACACATTGCATACATGATATCAGGTTGTGAGGCTGTGAGGTACATGAGAGATCCGTTCATTCCTCTGTACATAGTGGCATCAACCAGATCACTATTTTCGTCGGGTGTCACGTCATAATTTGTAGCAAGTGGAGTTCCAGCTGCAGAAGCGTTTTCCATATCGAACCGACCAAGGATATTGCCTACATACTTGGTCTGATGTAGAAATATTCCCTTTGGTGTCTGATCCATTTGTAACCCGAGAAATAACTTCATCTCTCCCATGGCACTCATCTCAAGTTCTGTTTTCATTACAGATTCAAATTCTTTACATAAATCTTCTTTTTTGAACCAAAGATTATGTCATCAACATAAATCTGTTCCAGCAGTAAGTTGCCATCTTTTTCTTTAATGAACATTGTACAGTCAATAACTCTTCTGCGAAAATCGTGTTTCACCAGGTGAGTTAAGAGTTTCTCATACCATGCTTTAGGGGCTTGATGGAGCCCATAGAGAGCCTTATCCAGCTTGTAAACTCTATCACAATGATAAGGATCCTCAATCCTTTGGTTGACTAACATACACTGCTCACGGATTTCACCATGAAGGAACGCACTCTTGACATCTAGTTGATAGACTTTGATCTTCATGTAGGATGCATAAGCTAGAAATATACGTATTTCTTCCATCCTTGCCACTGGTGCAAACACTTCATTGTAATCTATGCCTTCGACTTGTCCAAATCCTTAAACTACAAGTCGGGTCTTATTTCTGATTATTATCCCTTGGTCCTTTTTCTTGAATTTCAGTACCCATTTAGTGCAAATCACCTTAGCACCTTTTGGTTTGTCCATAAGGGTCCACACTCCTAGTTTCTTGAATTGTAGGAGTTCTTCTTGCATTTCATTGACCCATGCTTCATTGTATAATGCTTCACTAACGTATTTTGGCTCAAATTTAGACACAAAACATCGATATGCTCCATTGTGAAGGTATCCCTTTTCCATTACCGAGGCATAATCAGTTGTGTATAGCTGATTTCTGATCTGTACTCCCGCTCTAACTTCCCCAATGACATTGTCCAAGGGATGATAAAAATTTATCCGTGATCCTGGAGTTGTTGGAACAGTCACCTCATGATCCAGATTGTTGAACGCAGGTTCAGGATCTGTAGCTATTGGAGTGTGAGGTTTCGAAATGTCAGAGGCATCAGGAGTTGATGCTTGTGTACTTTCATTTGTAGGAACCTGTGCCTCTTGATTCACCTCTTCAGTCTCCACTTCTTCATCATTAGAGGAGGAATCGCTTACATCAAGTGCTTTCCCTAAAGTATTAGAAGATTCACCTTGTGAGTTGATGCTGTTGAGTCTAGTGGCGGTGTGTCTAGGACATTAGACATCATTCTGATTGTTAACTCATCATAAGGAAGGGAGATAGGTATGTTGAAGGACATACAGAATCCATCATAGTCAAAGAAGAATAAAGGTCCCTTTCCCACAGGGGGGTGGTGTATCTCTGAACATCAACGTTGTACCACACTTCTACCTGACCCGTTGAGTTGTTGTAACTCTCTTGTCCGGTATATTGTATCCAGAAATATCCCTTCTTCAGCCTTCTCATTGAACTTCCTAGACTGAGTTTTCTTTAGCAGCGTACATGGTGCACCAAATGGTTCGAGATACTCCAGGTTAGGTTTACGTCGCTGGAGCAACTCATAACATGTTTACCATGACGTTTGACCACCAAGACCCGATTGAGGGTGTAACATACATTGGCCACTACCTCGTTCCAAAATTGGAAAGGCAGTTTCGAGTCGGGTAGCATCCTTCTTGCTGTCTCTGTCAAGCTTTGATTCTTTCGCTCAACAACTCCATTCATCTTTGGGGTGGAGGCCGATATAAATTGATGTACAATCCCTTTTTCTTTACAAAACGCCTCCATCCACTGGTTCTTAAACTCTGTTCTGTTGTCTGATCGAATCTGTCTAACTTTCATCTTGTAGAGTGGTTCCAAAGTAGTTACAAGCTGTTTGAATGATTCAAATTTCTCTGATTTGGATTTCAGAATCATCACCCAAGAATATCTTGAGTAATCATCCGTAAATACATAGCAATACAAATCACCATCAATACTTCTAATGCTAACGGGACCAAATAGATCCATGTGTAGAAGCTCGAGAGGTAGGTCAATGGAATTAACTTTCTTTGCCTTGTGAGACTTCTGGTCTATTTGCCTTTCTTACATGCTACACAAAAATCCAAAAGCTGGAAGTTCTTGACATTCACTCCATTCACTAGATCATTCTGTATCTATTGATTCATCTTCCATGGATTTCTATGTCCCATTCTCCTATGCCAGGAGATTGAGTCCCTCTCTGTTGCCTTTGACAAGAAGCATTGAACTTTCTCATCAGTTATGGAGGATTTTGATAGATACAAGACATATAAGTCGTTATATCTTGAAGCTGGCATTAAGACTTTGTCCTCCAGGATAACGTAATCCTTTTTCAGCACATAACACTTGTTGTTGTCAAACACAACTTTGAAGCCCTTGTCACAGATTTGGGAGACTAAAAGCAAGTTGTGTAGTTGTTGAACGTAGTTGACCTTATCAAACTTGACTTTCTGGTTTCCCATTTTTCCCTGAGTAGTGATGTATCCTCCTTTATTCCCAGCAAATGATACATGTCCTCCTTTAACTTGTTTGACGTTGAATAGGAGAGACAAGTTCCCGGTCATGTGCCTAGACGCCCACTATCAACAACCCAGGTATTCGTGATAGCACTGTAGCGGACACCCTACATATTCAAAGGAAATTATCAGTTTAGGTTTGGGACCCAAGCCTTAACTGGCTTGGGTGACCTAGAGGAATCACACATCATGAACTCAACCCACTGTCCACTTGAGGATGTGGGCATATCGTTCTACTTATTGTTTACATTATCAGACAATTTACTTGACTTTTCTTTCCATAAGCCAGTTTTGTGTAAGGCCTGTTTGTGATAAACAGACGACTGGCTTATAGTTTGAACTTTAGGTTCATTAGTTCTTTTTGGAGTAGTAATATAACTCCTTATAGAAGAACTTTGTTTTGTATCATTAACTTCAAATTTTTTTTGGGAGTCTGATAATATGGACAATTAGAAGAAATATGTCCTCTCTCTCCCAAATTGTAGCATGATCTCCCTTCTACATGTTGAGGAAACTGTTTATGTGGGGTTGAGTGTGATACAGGCGCAATATGAGTCTGGTTGGATTTAGACACTTCTCGTTTAGATCTATCACCTTTATTAACAAAATTAATTGTTTTGACGTTTTGAACATCTTTAACATGCCCTTTGGTTGGACTTTGATAACTAACACGTGTGTAGTTAACTGGTTTAGTCAGTTTGGGTTCTAAAGAAGACATATGTGAACCTGACCTTACATTAACCTTTTCAAATTTATCATCCGAATTAACAATAGGCATTTTTCCTTTTGATTCCACAGTAGACTCCTTCTGTTTAGTGCTTTCCATCATAGATTTACTTGTCAAATCGGGATCACTAACCAGAGGAGTGGACACCACATGATCCTTTACTGGGTTGTTATTTATAGGTCTACATTTTGTATTTAAAAGGGTCTCATGTGGTGGTGGAACTACCTTGTAACCCAACCCTTCCCCATTATTTTGTTCTTTCACTAAGTGTTGAACTATGTGAGAAGAACTGGTCCAACCGTGCAGTTTTTGTTTTAAGGAATTAACTTCGACTTCTAAAACTGCTTTTCCTTTCTTTGTTTCTTCCAAAGAATTTAAATAGAACTTTATATCATTTGCTTGATTGAAAACAACAACCTCGGTTTCCCTTAGTTGTTTACCCAAAAGTTCTATTTTTTCTTTGTAACTGCACTCATTTTGTTTGAATATACGATTAGCTTCGGTGCACAGTTGTAAATCATTTACTAAGTTATCATTGTGGTCTAATAACCTAGTAAATTTCAAATCAATTCTTTCTCTAAATTTATTACATTCATCACAATCATGTTTTTCAAACAGTTGGTCTTTAGTACTTACCTGTGAGGATTCGGTTGAATCAGCCATCAATGCAGAGTTAGACTCTTCAGTTGTTGGAGATTCTAAACTTGTTTCTCTCAGCTCTTCCTCAGCCAGGTGATGTACCACATTCACAGCTTCTTCAGTATCTAACGTTACTTGCTCTACTGTGATCTCACCTTCACTCGTAGAACCGTCATCCAGTCCCTTAACACCGGCAATGTTTGATTCACCTGGAGACACAAACCGGAAAGTCTAGTCTTGCCCTTCATCACCTTGAGCGGTCAAGGCCTTTGTCTATTTGCTTGAAGAGGTAGCTCCACTCGTGGGGTTGTCTTAATGGTTGAAGGTGAAAATGGATTTCCATTTCCAGTCTTCTTGGCTTTACACATTCCTTTTTAAAGTGCCCCGTTTCACCACAATTAAAACCAGTGACTTTGGTTTTGTCAAAGCCAAATATTGTGTCCTTTGTGGCTACTAAATTCTGCCCCGTCTTCTTAATGAACTTTTTGGCTCGTCTAACTGCACTTGTAAGAGCCCACATGATATCCATCCTTTCCAGCTCATTCTCGTCAACCTGTTTGTAGTCTTCATCTGCAAGATGACAATTTCTGATCTTCCCAGCAACTAGACCATCATAGGATTGGACAACAGCTGCAAGAAGATCCATGTGCTCCTTCGCAACCTCCACTATGACATTACTAAGATTCTCAGTCTTTAACTTCGTAGTGTTGGCTTCAGGAACTATGTCTTGAGTCGATGATGACCTAGACATTTCTTGTCCTGAAGTAGTGGATTGAGTAGGAGCCGCGGAACTAGACACAAAAGCAGTTTGAAGTGGTGCTCCTGAACTGGTTGGAGTGGGGAATGAGCTGTAAAGTGAAGGATTCTGATAGTAGGATCCTTTCTGTGACCTGTACGTCATTCTCAGTTCATCTTCTCTTAATTTCAGGATGAAGTCATTTATGTCTAACTTTGCAAGAATATCATTCTATCTAAGATTAGACACAAACGAATCCCATTTCTCCAACAAACCATCTGCAAAACTTGACACTTTATCTTACATTGATGTTGTTACACCATGAGTGTGCAGCTCACTCATCAGATGGAAGAACCTGTCAGTGATGTCATCCAAGCTCTCCTTCCCTATCAAAGAGAAGTTATCAAACTCCTTCTTGAGAGCCTTAGCCTTTAGAACCTTTAACGTTGCATTACCATCATATCTCTTTTCCAATGCTTCCCATAACTTTTTTGCCTGCTTATTCTCAGAGAACTGATGAAAGATATCTTTAGGTATCGACTGAGTCAACAGGGCATAGACTTTCTTTTCTGCATTGTACTTAACCTTCTGCTGTCATTCATTCCTCCCAGAGTCAGCTTTACTCTATCAGCACCAACTGGCATAGTGTACCTGTCTCAATGGATGCCCAAGGATTAGGATCAACTCCATTTAGATAGATCTCGAACCTTTGCTTACATTGTGATAATCATCTAACGTTATAAGCTTTGGTGGTTTATTATGATTCCCAATTTCATTTTCCAGAAGCAGAAGGTTCTGGATGCGAGAGTCCCTTCCGGCAGTAAAAGCAGTGAATTGATCTTCCATATCTATAAACTTGAACTTTAGAACAAGACTGGTTCACAAGTGCGATTGAACAAATGCGGATGAGTCAATCGTGCGATTGAACAAATGCAGATGAGTCAATCGTGCAATTGGACAAATGCGGATGAGTCAATGCGGATGACTCAGTCGTGCGAATGGACAAATACGGATGACTCAGTCGTGCGATTGGACAAATGCGGATGACCAATGCATGTTAGGATCTGGTATTTGACCAAACACCAACTGATTAACGTGTTAAACCAAACCAAATAGTGCGGAATCCTATTTGATTGGCGATCCAATCAGTGAGAACGCACGTAGACACAATAACGTATTGAATCTAACATCAAGAATTGATTGGGAATCGATCTACAGCGTTCTATGAACTTGGAGTACGAACTTAGAGGCTTCTGGACGGCTAGGTTACGTCTGGAGTCGAAGTGGATTCAATGCTAACATTTTAACACGAATTAGGTGGTATTTATAGGTTAGGGTTGCTCATTCGGGCGACTGAACCATTAGCTTGGTTCATTCGTGCGATTGAGCCATGCGGTTGGTCCATTCGCAAAACTGAGTATTTAGTCATGCGACTGAGTCAGACGTATGAAGTTGTTCAGGTGTATGAACTATTTAGGTGCATGGACACTCAGCCGCATGGCCATTCGGACGCATGACCACTGTCGGGGCGCATGGTCTAGTCGGACGCATGAGAACTTCACTTCAACAAGTTTGAGTGTATTCAATATTATAACATTATGCATAACACTTCAAACAATCACAAACCTATATAATCAAGTCAATATGCATTAAACAACTCATTAATGAAATATTAAACATTATAAACACAACCAAACATTTGTATTTCATTAAGTACCCAATAATTACATAAGTGTAAGACATATTACATTCAAATCAGGATCTAGGTACATATATCTATTGTCTAACATCTTTCATGATTTCCTCAAACTTCTTGTACTTAACTTCTATGGTGACTCCTGTGTTTATCTCAAAAACAAAACAAAGTCTTATCACTTTCTGGAACTGTAAAGCTTCTACAATATCCTGTGAGTCGTAGAACAGTGGCCACTTGTATAAAGTATAAACATCTTGTGCTGACAAGTTGGTGAGCCATATCGGGTCAAACACCCTTATGGTTTCCATTGTGCCATTCCTGTTCAAGACTATTACAACCTCTCCCGTTCTCCAATCGTAGTACCACCATTTGAAGTGTGGAGTGAAGTCTTGTGGCATCTCATGTAGTGGGATCTTTGACATTGTATGTGGTGGACTCCATTTCAATACTACTCTAGGTTTGCTAGTTATGGCATCAACTTTAGATCTTCTGATGTACTTGGTTGGTTGTTGAGGTTTGAAGTTGACCGATCTGGTGTGGTACTCCTTCTTCAGAGCAGCTTCAAACCAGCCTGACCTCTTACGAGGGTCAGCATATAGCAAGTTTAACTTTGCTAACTGGTTGAGCTCAAAACCTGGAAGAGTCTTCAGATCATGTGGAAATCTGAAGTACTCAATTCCCTTCTCACGTTTAACCCCGTAAACGTTAAGGTCTGCAAAATGTGCTGACGCTATGATCCATCCTGCCACCTTTTGATATTTCTTGACCTTATACAGTTTGGTGTAGACAGTTGAGATTGTAGCTCTGCGTTGGGCTTTGATTTCTTCAAACCATGCTGCCCATTGAGCCTTTTTGATGTTGACTTTGGCGTTTGAGGCTTGGGCTTGTTCTTCAACCTTCTCAGTCTCTTGCTCCATCTGATCCAGTATATCAAATGTATCACTGACTAGGGAATCACCCAATAGGAGACCACATTTCCCTCTTTGTCAGCATACTCTGGATAGTAAGCTACTATGACAACTCGATCTCTATCTCATCGATGTCCTTAGGTCATCATCACTGTCTCCTTCAACATTTGGAGCGTCTTTTACAATCTCATCTGGATTGAGCTTGAACATTTCTGCCAGTTGCTCATGAGTAAGATCATGAATTATTTCCCCTTCTTCAGGGGTGTAACTCACTGATCTTCTGACAATCCCTTGCAGATCAAGAATCATGGTTAGTTGAGTCTGATCTGTTGAAGGGGAGCAATATCATGTTCATCTCTTTGATAATTTGGATCTACTTGATTTAAACATTCAATATATCAATCATTAGTTAACAATCAAGACATAACCATAATAATCGAAAACATAACTATTTACATTACATATAAACATGTATTTCGTTAATTTCATACATAATCTGAATACAAAAGATTTTAAATAACAATAAAACAACTAAGCATTACTCTTGTCCGGGATCATCGGCTCTTCTGCTTCCAGGTTGGATGAGGAGGCACTCGGATCTTGAGTACGTTTGGTCTTCCTTTCACTCGCTGATGTGGCACTTGCAGCTGAAGAGTCGTCATCATCATCATCACTAACATTAGTATGACCATAATGATCATCACCATCATCATCATCATCACTATCATCATCAGCATCATCATCTCCATCACCTTCTCCTATCTTTAAGGGCTCTTCTTTGGACCCTTTGAGCTTTAACTACAAAGATTTGTTTGTAGCCTCCAGCTCCTCAATCCTTTTGGCATGTTGCTCCTGGAGCTGAGACATCCGATGTGCCTGCTCATCAATCAATCGAGCCTAATGAGAGAGCTTTTGAGATTGGACAGTGGTCAGGTCTACCAGCTGTCTTATCTGATTGGTCTTCTCTTCATCTGCTACTAAAAGTCTCAGCACCATTCGATTAAGTACTGAGAGCTGTTCCTCTACCCCATTGGGAGGCATAGGTAATCCTAATGGATATGGAAAGAAAGAAGATGGTGATGTAGGATGGCTAGTGGTGGTGGTGACTATGGTGAAGATTGGAGGTGGTATAGATGATGGTGGTGTAGGTGTAGGTGTGAATGATGTGGTGGTTGATGGAAGGGTGGTAGTGGTATGAGGGGGAATGGTGGTAGGGGTGGTAGTGGATGTAGTGGTGGTGGTGGTGGTGGTTGTGGTGGTGATAACGGTGATTCTGCGTTTCTTTCTTTTCAAGCCATGGGGCTGAGCCATCCTCTTCTTCCTCGATCCAGTCGAGGAGGATTCTCCCCTTGAGCATGGCCTGGCAAATCAGGAGTATAAGTAGGATCATCAGTGGTCTCTCCCAATCCGCCTGGGCGTTCACCAAATGCCCGAGCCCTCGTTCTGTGGGAACAACTTTACTTCAAACAGTCTGAGTCAGTGGCTCCTCATCTGACTCTTCCTCTTCCTCACCAGGCATGAAATCCTGGTGGAACCCAGTAGTCTCCACTCTGTCTCCAGTGGGGGCAGATGCTGGAGATGGAATATTAGTAGTGGGACCCCTTTGTTTAGCGGGTCCTTCATCTCCAGCATCTCCGCTATCATGATCGGAGTCATCATCAGGGAGCTGTAGCTGCTCTTCTTCAGAGTCACTATCAACATGACGCCATTTACGCCTAGCCGGCACCACGTTGTCTTCCCGGGCCAGATGCCCAAATAATCTTCTCATAGGGGGCTTTACCTGCTTTCCCTTGTAAACCTTCATCCTGCCCAAGGTGGTATCGTCCATCACCTCGAGTACCACCGCGTCCTCCTTCTCCTTCAGCAAGGAAGGGAGCTTCTGGTCTATAATCATCTGCATAAAACGAGGGTACATGCAGAAGCCCTCCTTCCCTTTCCCCAAAATGTTCTCCACCAAGTAGGTGAAGATCATCCTGGAGAAGGTGAACGGATGGTTCAACACCAGTGCAGCATATGCGTTCTGGATTTGATCGGACAACTCATCAAAACCTCTCTTCCGAGAAGCTATACACTTAAGCAAAACGTGCGCAAGGTACTTGAACTGGGGACACAGGTTGCTCTTATTGAGCATCCCTGCATTGATGTCCCCAGCGTACTTGGCCCACAGGAAACAATCTCGGACAGTAAGTGGGTGTAGTCGTGTGGGGCATTCGGCATCGTCCCCAAGCCGCAACACTGTCCTGCGATCATCCTCAGAGATCTCAATGGCCTCTCCAAATATTGAACTACAGATTCGATGAGGCTCTGAGGTTCTATCAACTACAGCGCCTTCCCAGAAGGCCTGCTGAATAGAATGGTACGGTGTGCATGGAGTTGAGATTGCGTGAGAGATCCTTGAGCGCCTAAGAAACAAGATGATTCTAGCAAAGTCAGGTGCATGTCTCGATGACTAATCCAAATGAGCACAAATATTGTGCTTGGTGCTCACTGACCATCGACCCGCCATCTGTTACAAAAAAAGAAACGTTAGTATGCGTTGATTATATCTTGAATCACTTCGACTTGAAAATATTTCCTTTTTATATGTCGTGTGAATGAGACTGTGCGACTTAGATCTAGTCATGTGAATAAGTAGTGCGACTCAGATCTAGTCATGCGAATTATTCCATACGTACGACTGGTCATGCGACTGAGCTCACCCGTATGTATACTTAATCGTGTATATCAGTCGTGCGCCTGAATTCACATGCTTGATTCAGTCGTGCGACTTAGTTGTTCGCACTACCCAGTCGTGCGACTGAAGTTTATCAGCCTGTCCATTCACATGACATACTACTGTTCAATTCAAATTTAAGTTTTGACCAATTCTTATGATTAGACATCGTGTCATTGTTCATTGGACTCGCAATCATTATACTTAACACCTAATAACATTAACTTCAGTTGATTGCTTGGATTAATAGGTTATTTTGTCAAACAAGGCTCGGTTCTTGGTTTGGACCGAACTTGTCGATGTTGGAGTCAAATTGAATGAAATATGATTGGATTAAACCGCATTGTACCTGTATAGTCAGTGGAAATCGTCAGTGCACAAGAATTAGTGGTATATAATGATCTAAAGAAATTTTGGCAGAGTAACGATAGTTCGTGCATCTCGGGGCGATTTGGGGTGGTGAGTGGCTGCGACCGACTACCCCACTATTTATACTAGGCTTTCCTACTGTCGTGCGACTGAGCCCAGTCGCACAAGTTGTTCGTGCAACTCAGTAACAGTCGTGCGACTGGCGCAGTCGGTCACCATCAGTCGTGCGACTAGAGTTTAGTCGTGCGACTTGGTCATTCGCCTCCTCTCACGTGGCCGAATGGCTCATTCGTATCACCCATTCGGTTACATGGTCCACACGCATGTCCATTTGTCTATAAAAGCATGAGAATGATCCATTCATATGGTTGGTCCACACTCATGGTCCAGTCGTGTGAGTGGGTCATACTCTTGAGAATTTTCTGACTTTATGACCAGTTGACATTTGGACCCTTTTAAACTGTTGATTTAACATTATGCACACTTGATCATCTCAAACATGATCATTTTAACTTGAAAAACTTTTGATCACCTCAGACGTGATCCTTTTAAAAAAATTTTCAGCTCAGATGTGACCCAATTGTTGTTTGAAAGCACTTGTCGTCACCTCAGACATGACCTTTTAGATGCTAAGGTCCCTTATCAACTTCCATGACATAGTCCGATACTAACATACTGAATATGACAAACTTTGTGCAGAAATAAAATAAATAGTACTGAAAACTTAAAAAACTAAGACATGTTTTTTGTGTTTTTGTGAGAATTAATTCCCAAGATGTAGTTCTAAGGAATAATTATTCTGAGAGAGCAGCCACAATCATTTAAACCATAGATGGATCAATTCAAGTTGGAATCATACAGGATATTCAAATCATTCGGGACAGGTTATTAAAAAAACAACTTTGATGCTCTTTCCTTGTTTTTCATCTGGAGTCATTTAGCAAATTTAGGAAATCATACTAGTACGCTTAGGTCTCCACACTGATTTGAACTTTCAAGAATGGTAGCCACAGTGATTGTCAGTATACTTGTCCTCTTAAATCCATACACAAACTTTCAACACAGTTTGGTGATCATTTTAAGGTTTGTTTATTTCAACAAGCATTTGTGGATCCCACACTCATATGGTAATCAACATTCCTCAGGAGATTTTTTAGCAGTCTTAGGGTAGTGTTGAAGAAGCAACTATTCATAGAATTTTCAAAGAGAAGCCAATCCTCAGGTCAGTGCCATCGCACAGCAAAGAGGCGGCAAACAAGAATGAGTTCTAGAATATATAGGTTATGCTTATCCTCAGGTCGTGCCACCGCACAGCAGAGAGGCACATAATCTATCTTCTTGTTTGAGTAATTTTTCTTCTTTTAGCATAAATCTCACCAACAACCTAGGTTATCAGTTTGATTGTATTTTCATTTTTCATGTGCTTTTGCTCATGCTTTGGTCTTACGCACACTTTTGTGGCGTTTATTTTGCTCTTCACCCCTTATTGGAATCTTGTTGATTGTGTTAACTAGGGATAAGGTGTTACCCACAGCTAGTCAAACATTTTAGTTTAATCTTGAGATCACCAAAAGGTCTAGTCATCTATTGTGTTGAATCTACTAACATATCAGCTGTGGTCTAGCAACCTCTAGGTCTACTTTTTTGTGTTACCTTGTAGTAGCTAGCTTAACTATCATATTCCTTTTATATTGCTCAGACTACACAGACTTATACTTGAACTTTGCATCTTTTAAATTTGATTTTTAAAGTCCCAAATGGTTTGTACCTGTGTACTATCATATTCCACACATTTAATCGGTATCACACGTACGATCTTATTTATTATCGGCTTGCCTCTCCATTTCCCTCATTTTTTTTCCTACCTATTCTCCCCCTAAAATACTAAAACCTCTAAGGATTTGCGTTTTAGGATTTTAAGGAGCAAGAAAGGACACTAAGTGTAATTAACAAACTATCATTTAACAAAACAAGAGAATTAAACTTAGATAACACTAAAATTTAAAAAATAAAAGAACCTAGACGTGACGCATCGGACTATACATGGTCATCTTCAGGAATGACCTCACTTTTCTTCTTAACACCATTGACCTCTAACAGATATAGAAAACATGGTTTGTCAAAAGCCTTTGTATAGAGGTCAGTGCGTTGAAAATAGTGTTTATTTTTATCACATCGATTAAATTCTTTTCAAAACAGTCACGTATGAAGTGATATTGATTCCGATGTGTTTGGTCTTAGGATGTTGAACTGGTTTTTAGTGACTGCAATCGCAGCAGAGTTATCAACAAATATAGGGGTGGAAGTGAAATGCAAACTGTAATCCCGCATTTGCTGTTGAATCCATATGATTTGGGAACAGCAGCTTGTAGCAGCAACGTATTCGGCTTCATAGGTTGACAAAGCAACCGAGGTCTTCTTCTTACACTACCAGGTTACTAATCTTCTCCTAAAGAACTAACACCTGCTGATGTAGACTTGTAGTTCATCTTGCAGCCACCGCAATCCGAGTCACTATACGTTGTAAGTTCAAAGTCATCATCATGAGGATACCACAACCCAAGTGTGGGTGTGCTCTTCAGATAACAAAATATCCTTTTGAACCTAATTAGATGGTTCACCTTAGGCTTTGCCTGATATCGTGAGCGTAAACATGTAGCATACATGATATCTGGTCTTGAGGTAGTGAGATACATGAGAGATCTAATCATCCCTCGGTACATAGTGGCATCTACCAGATCACCATTCTCATCGGGTGCCACATCATGGTTTGTAGCTAGTGGAGTGCCAGCTGAGGAGGCATTCTCCAAGTCAAACCGATTGAGAATATCCCCTACATACTTGGTCTAATGTAAGAAGATTCCATTTGGTGTCTGATCCACCTATAACCCAAGAAAGAACTTCATCTCCCCCATGGCACTCATCTCAAACTCTGCCTTCATAACTGTTCGAATTCTTTGCATAATTCTTCGTTCTTTGAACCGAAGATTATCTCATCTACATAGATCTGTACTAGCAGTAGATCTCCATCTTCTTCTTTGATAAATAGTGTGCAGTCAATGACTTCCCTGCGAAAACCGTGTTTCACAAGATGAGTTAAAAGTTTCTCATACCAAGCCTTGGAGGTTGATGATGCCCGTAAAGAGCCTTGTCTAGTTTGTAGACTCTATCCCAATGATATGGATCCTCAAATCCCTCGGGTTGACTGACATACACTGTTTCTCTAATCTCCCCATGAAGGAATGCACTCTTCACATCAAGTTGATAAACTTTGATTTTCATATAAGATGCATAGGCAAGAAATATGCGGATGGCTTCCATCCTTGCCACCGGTGCAAATACTTCATTGTAGTCAATACCTTCAACTTGTCGAAAACCCTGAACAACAAGCCGAGCCTTGTTTCTGATGATCACCCCTTGATCATCTTTCTTGCATTTCAAGACCCATTTTGTGCCAATGACTTTAGCACCTTTAAGTCTATCGACTAATGTCCATGCACCCAACTTCTTAAACTGAAGAAGTTCTTCTTGCATGGTACTAACCCAAGCCTCATCATTTAGTGCTTCACTAACATACTTTGGCTCAAACTGAGACACAAAGCAGCGGTATGCACCGTCATGAAGGTATCCTTTTTCCATCACGGAGGCATAATCAGCTGAGTATAGCTGATTTCTAGTCTGAACCCCTGATCTCACATCTCCTATAATGTTATCCAATGGATGATAGACGTTTAGACGTGATCCAGGAGTTGTTGGAACAACCACCTTAGAGTCAAGATTATGAGTATTTGGTTCTAGGTCGGTGGCATTAGGAGTCTGAGGTTCTGATGATCCAAAGTATCACTTCCGGTGCTGGTGAACTTGTGTAAGTCGGAACTTGTACATCCTGGTTGATCTGATCATTTCTGCATTGTCTTCATCAGAGGAAGAATCACTCGCATCAACTTCTCCCCTGAGTTGGTAGTATCATGACTTGTTGAATCTTGAGATGGTGTGTTCAATACATTACATCATCTTGTTTGCCAACTCGTCTTCTGAAGCGGAACAGGTATGTGGAAGGTCTTGAAGAATCCATCATAGTCGAAGAAGTAGGCAGGACCTTTTCTAGCAGGTGGTGTGATATATCTCTGAACATCAACATTGCACCACACCTCTACTTGACCTGCTGAGTTATTGTAAACTCTCTTTTTCGGTATGTTGTATCCTAGAAAGATCCCTCATCAACCTTCTCACGAATTTTCCCTCCTGAGTCTTCTTCAGCAGGGTGCACGGAGCGCCAAACGGCTCGAGATATTCCAAGTTAGGTTTACGTCGCTGTAATAATCGTAACATGTTTTTCCATGGCGTTTAACTACCAGCACTCGATTAGAGTATAACATGCATTTGCCACTGCTTCATTCCAATTGGATAGGTAGTTTCGAGTCTACCAGCATTGTCTGTGCCATCTCTATCAAGCTGCGGTTCTTTCGTTCAGCAACGCTGTTCATCTGAGGAGTATAGGCTGAGGTAAATTGATGCACAATTTCCTTTTCCTTGCAATAGGCATCCATCCTCTGATTCTTAAACTCGGTTCCGTTGTCTGAGCGCACCTGTCGTACCTTTAGCTTGTATAGGGATTCCAGTGTAGTTACCAATTCCTTGAAGGTTTCAAATGTTTCAGATTTGGATTTAAGAAAAATTACCCAAGAGAACCTTGAGTAGTCATCAGTAACTACATAGCAATACAAGTCGCCAGCGATGCTTCTTGTACTGACTGGACCAAACAGATCCATGTGAAGAAGCTCAAGAGGAAGGTCTATAGAATGAACTTTCTTTTCCTTGTGAGACTTCTTCGTCTCTTTACCCTTTTTGCATGCAAAACAGAAATCGGGAGTTGGAAGTTTTTGACATTTACTCCCCTCACAAGATCATTCTGGATCAAGTGATTCATTTTTCTCAGATTTATGTGTCCCATTCTCCTATGCCAGGAGATGGAGTCCTTCTCAGTAGCTTTGGACAAGAGACATTGGCTTCACTATCCGTTGTGGATGCCTTTGAGAGATCCAAGACATAAAGATCATTATATCTTGAAGCTGACATAAGGATCTGGTCCTCCGGGATCATGTATTCCTTCTTTAGTACGTAACATTTTTGGTTGTCAAAAACTACCTTGAATCCTTTATCACAGATTTGAGAGACAGAAAGTAGGTTATTTTGTAATTGTTGGACAAAGTTTACCTTATCAAACTTAACCTTCTCATTTCCCACTTCTCCTTGGGCTGTGATATACCCACCTTTGTTTCCAGCAAATGAAACATGCCCTCCTTTAATTTGTCTGACATTTGATAAGAGAGCTCTTGTTCCCTGTCATGTGCCTGGATGCACCGCTATCAACATCCACGTGTTAGTCTCAGAACTATAGCGAACACCCTGCACATTCAATGAAAACATTAGTTCATGTTAGGAACCCAAGCCTTAACCGGCTTGGGTTTCCCTGAGGCATCACATATCACAAACTCAACCCACTACCCTTTGAGGTTAAGGATTGATCAGATTCTGTGTGTTCTTATTTTCAGGCACTGAGGAGGTTTTTTCTTTCCATAATCTAGATTTGTGTAAGGCCTGTTTGTGATAAACAGACGAATGGCTGATGGGTTGAACTTTGGTTCACAATCCCTTTTAGGAGGCGTCATTGAGTTCCTCTTAAAGATATAGATGTAGATGCAGAAAGTTCAACTTTCTCCTCGGTGTCTGGTAATAAGGACAGTGAGACGCTATGTGACCATACTCTCCACAATTATAGCAGGATCTGCTTTCAACTTTACGGTTTTTTGTTTTGGTGGAGATATACTTGTCACACGGTCAACCTTATGTGTTTGGACTGAGACACTACTTTTTAGATGTATGAGTTGGTTTTACAAAATTAATTGCTTTACTTGATTTTACATCTTTAATCTCTTGTTTTTCTAGACTGTGACATGATGCACATGATTGATTAGATTTTATAGTCTTTTTAGGTTCTTGTTTGACTTTGTTTGACCTTGACTTTAAACTAACCTTTTCGATTCTTTCCAGGTTAACACAAGGCATCTTTCCTATTGCCTTTGAAGTGCCTCCTTTTGTTTAGGGTCAGATTCACTTGATTTACTTACGGAATCCGGATCTTAACAAGAGGAGTAGACAACGTGATCCTTGATGGGGTTATTGTTAATTGGTTTACTTTTGGTGTTCATCAAGGTCTCAGGTGGTGGTGGCACCACTTTGTATCCCAGTCCCTCCCCATTATTTCTTCTCCTACTAAGTGTTGGACAATGTTTGATGAGCTTGTCCAACTATGCAGTTTTTGTTTTAATGATTGACTTCTACATCTAAACTGCTTTTTGCTTTTTAGTGTGCTCAAGAGAGTTCAGATAGTACCTAATGCCATTTGCTTGGTTAAATGCAACTACCTCAGTTTCCCTAAGCTGTTTATTTAATAGGTCTATCTTTTCCTTGTAACTGTGCTCATTTTGTTTCAATACTCTATTTGCTTCTGTGCACAGTTCCAGATCCTTCACTAAGCTATCATTATGATCTAATAGCCTTGCAAATTTTGAATCTATAACTTCTCTAAATTTATTACATTCTAAGCAAGCATGATTATTAAACAGTTGGTCAGCAGTACTTACCTGGGATGTTGAAGAAGATCAACCAGGAGTGCTGCTGCGCTCGGTTGTCTCTGGTTCTGGTGATTCAGATGATGATGCAGATTTTTCTCTTCAGCAGGTAGTTGACCACATTTGCAGTATCTTCAGAATTTGACATTGCGAGCTCTACTGCTATATCTCCTTCACTTGCAGAATTGTCATCAATATCCTCCACACTAGCTATATTGGACTCTACTGGTGAGACGAACCGAAAGCTCCAGTCCTGTCCTTATCTTCATTAGCAGTTAAGGCTTTTGGATCCTTACTTGATGAGTCAGCATTACTAGCTGTGGCCTTGTCTTGATGGTTAAATGACGAGAAGGATTTCCATTACCTTCTTCTTTGGTTTTATACACTCCCTCTTGAAGTGTCCCTTCTTACCGCAGTTGAAACATGTAACCTTGACTTATCAAACCCAAAGGTTGTGTTTTTATTGCAACCAGGTTTTGTCCGGTCTTTTTGACAAACTTTTTAGCTCGTTGGACAGCATTTGCCAGAGCCCACATTATGTCCATACGTTCCAACTCCATTTCATCCACCTGCTCATACTTTATCTGCCAGGTGGCAGTTACCTATCTTTCTAGCAATTAATCCATCGTAGGATTGAACCACCGTAGCTAAAAGGTCCATATGTTCTCTCGCCACTCCACAGTTACATTCCCGAGGTTGTCGGTTTTAAGCTTTGCTGCATTAGCTTCAGGTATCATATATTGGGTGCTAGAAGACCCTGACATTTCGGATCCTGAAGTTGAGTTGTGTTGGAACTCCGCGCTTGAGATGAAGGCGGTTGTAGTGGTGCTCCAGATGTCTTGACTGAAGGAGTAGCATTGTAGAGTGCATGATTCTAATCGCAGTTTGCCTTTTGGGCTCGATACTTCATCCTAGCTCTTCTTCTCTCAGTTTCAGAATGAACTCATTTATGTCTAACTTCAAGAGCATTCCATTCTGTCTAAGATTTGAAACAACGAACCCCATTTTTCTGGTAATCCATCAGCAAAGTTGGATACCTTATCTTCCATCGAAGTAACCACTCCATGAGTGTGCATCTCACTCATCAAGTGGTAGAATCTATCGATCACATCCTCAAGGCCTTCTTTTCCCATTGAAGAGAAGTTTTCAAACTCCTTCTTCAGGCTTTTGCCTTGATAGCCTTCAGAGAGGCATTTCCGTCATACTCTTCTCCAACGCATCCCAAAGTTTCTTGGCTTGAGTATACTCCAGTACTGATGGAAAATATCCTTCGGATAGACTGAGTAAGCAAGGCGTAAATTTCTTCTCAGCGTTGTGTTTTACCTTCTGTGCATCCGACATGCCACTTAGAGTTAGTTTTACTCCGTCAGCTCCAACTGGCATGTTGTACCCCGACTCTATTGGCTCCCACAAATTTGTATCCACTCTATTTAAGTAGATTTCGAAACGTTGCTTCCATTGTGGGTAGTCGTCTAACGTAATAAGTTTGGAGGTTTATTGTGAATCCCCACTTCGTTTCTCCACAGCAGTAGATTCTGAATACGTGTACTCTACTTGCTGTGTATGCTGAAAACCGATCCTCCATTTCACTTATATTTACTATTTAACAAGCTGCTGAAGAATGCGAATGAAGGTATGCGATTGGGCTTATTCGGGCGATTGAAAAGTGCATGGTTTAATCGTGCGACTACAAATGCAGATGAGTCATTCATCCGAATAACTAGTGCGGTTGAGCAGTCCGAATGAAGATCTCAGTCGTACGATGAGGGGTACGAATGACTTCAATCATGTGGTTGAAGAAAGCGATGAACTCGTCATGTGATTGAGCCAATCGTGCGACTGAACCTGCTGAAGTTTGATAATTCGTAGGTTAAACTTGTTTTGGCCGTAAAAACTCGAATTTTACCAAACCCTAATAGCCGTCCGAATGAAGATCAGGAAACGTCCAAGACTTCCGTTAGACACAAAAAGATTGCGTTTTTGATGCAAAAACACAATTTTGTATCAAAACAATTGAATCAACACGTAATCAAGAGCCAATAGCTCTGATATCCTTGTTAGGATCTGGTATTTGACCAAACACCAACTGATTAACGTGTTAAACCAACCAAATAGTGCGGAATCCTATTTGATTGGCGATCCAATCAGTGAGAACGCACGTAGACACAATAATATTTGAATCTAACATCAAGAATCGATTGGAATCGATCTACAGCGTTCTATGAACTTGGAGTACGAACTTAGAGGCTTCTGGATGGCTATAGTACGTTTGGAGTCGAAGTGGATTCAATGCTTACGTTTTTCCACGAATTAGGTGGTATTTATAGGTTAGGGTTGCTCATTCGTGTGACTGAACCATTAGCTTGGTTCATTCGTCGATTGAGCCATGCAGTTGATCCATTCGCACAACTGAGTCAGTCATACGACTGAGTCAGACACATGAAGTTGTTCAGGCGTATGAACTATTTAGGTGCATGGACACTCAGTCGCATGGCCATTCGGATGCATGACCATGTTGGGGCGCATGGTCTAGTCGGACGCATGAGAACTTCACTTCACCAAGTTTGAGTGTATTCAATATCATAACATTATGCATAACACTTCAAACAATTCACAACCTATATAATCAAGTCATATGCATAAACAACTCATTAATGAAAATATCATTATTAAACAAACCAAACATTTGTATTTCATAAGTACCTAATAATTACATAAGTGTAAGACGTATTACATTCAGATCAGGATCTAGGTACATATATGTATCACCAAACTCCCCCTTGATCTAGATCTATTATTGTTTAACATCTTTATGATTTCCTCAAAATTCTTGTACTTAACTTCTGTGGTGACTCCTGTGTTTATCTCAAAAACAAAACAGAGTCTTATCGCTTTCTGGAACTGCAAAGCTTGTACAATATCCTGTGAGTCGTAGAATAGTGGCCACTTGTATAAAGTATAAACATCTTGTGCTGACTAGTTGGTGAGCCACATCGGGTCAAACACCCTTATGGTTTCCATTGTGCCATTCCTGTTCAACACTATTACGGCCTCTCCCATTCTCCAATCATAGTACCACCATTTAAAGTGTGGAGTGAAGTCCTGTGACATCTCATGTAGTGGGATCTTTGACATTGTACGTGGTGGACTCCACTTCAGTACTACTCTAGGTTTGCCAGTTATGGCATCAACTTTAGATCTTCTGATGTACCTGGTTGGTTGTTGAGGTTTGAAGTTGACCCATCTGGTGTGGTACTCCCTCTTCAGAGTAGCTTCAAACCAGCCTGACGTCTTACAAGGGTCAGCATATGGCAAGTTTAACTTTGCTAACTGGTGAGCTCAAAACCTGGAAGAGGTCTTCAGATCGTGTGGAAATCTAAAGTACTCAATTTCCTTCTCATGTTTAACCCCGTAAACGTTATGGTCTGCAAAATGTGCCCACGCTATGATCCTGCCTACCACCTTTTGATATTCTTGACCTTATACAGTTGGTGTAGACAGTTAACGTTGTAGCTTTGCGTGGGCTCTGATTTCTTCAAACCATGCTGCCCATTCAGCCTTTTTGATGTTGACTTTGGCGTTTGAGGCTTGGGCTTGTTCTTCAACCTTCTCAGTCTCTTGCTCCATCTGATCCAGTATATCAAATGTATCACTGACTAGGAATCACCCAAATGGGGACAACATTACCCTCTTTGTCAACATACTCTGGATAGTAAGCCGTTGTGACATCCTCGATCTCTATCCCATCGATGTCCTTTAGGTCATCATCACTGTCTCCTTCAACATTTGGAGCGTCTTTTACAATTTCATCTGGATTGAGCTTGAACATTTCTGCTAGTTGCTCATGAGTAAGATCATGAATTATTTCCCCTTTTTCAGGGGTGTAACTCACTGATCTTCTGACAATCCCTTGCAGATCAAGAATCATGGTTAGTTGAGTCTTGATCTGTTGAAGGGGAGCAATATCATGTTCATCTCTTTGATAATTTGGATCTACTTGATTTAAACATTCAATATATCAATCATTAGTTAACAATCAAGACATAACCATAATAATCGAAAACATAACTATTTACATTACATATAAACATGTATTTCGTTAATTTCATACATAATCTGAATACAAAAGATTTTAAATAACAATAAAACAACTAAGCATTACTCTTGTCCGGGATCATCGGCTCTTCTGCTTCCAGGTTGGATGAGGAGGCACTCGGATCTTGAGTACGTTTGGTCTTCCTTTCACTCGCTGATGTGGCACTTGCAGCTGAAGAGTCGTCGTCATCATCATCGCTATCATCATCAGCATCATCATGTCCATCACTTTCTCCTATCTTTAGGGGCTCTTCTTTGGACCCTTTGAGCTTTAACTGCAGGGATTTGTTTGTAGCCTCTAGCTCCTCAATCCTTTTGGCATGTTGCTCCCGGAGCTGAGACATCCGATGTGCCTGCTCATCATTAATCGAGCCTAATGAGAGAGCTTCTGAGATTGGACAGTGGTCAGGTCTACCAGCTGTCTTATCTGATTGGTCTTCTCTTCATTTGCTGCTAAAAGTCTTAGCACCATTCGATTAAGTGCTGAGAGCTGTTCCTCTACCCTATTGGGAGGCAGAGGTAATCCTGATGGATATGGAGTGAAAGAAGATGGTGCTGTAGGATGGCTAGTGGTGGTGGTGACTATGGTGAAGATTGGAGGTGGTATAGATGATGGTGGTGTAGGTGTAGGTGTGAATGATGTGGTGGTTGATGGAAGGGTGGTAGTGGTATGAGGGGGAATGGTGGTAGGGGTGGTAGTGGATGTAGTGGTAGTGGTGGTGGTGGTTGTGGTGGTGATAAAGGTGATCTGCGTTTCTTTCTTTTCAAGCCATGGGCTGAGCCATCCTCTTCTTCCTCGATCAGTCGAGGAGGATTCTCCCCTAGAGAATGGCCTGGCAAATCAGGAGTATAGTAGGATCATCAGGGTCTCTCCCATCCGCCTGGGCATTCACCAAACGCCCGGATCCCTCGTTCTGTGGGAACAACTTTACTTCCAACAGTCTGAGTCAGTGGCCTCATCTGACTCTTCCTCTTCCTCACCAGGCATGAAATCCTGGTGGAACCCAGTAGTCTCACTCTGTCTCCAGTGGGGGCAGATGCTGGAGATGGAATATTAGTAGTGGGACCCCTTTGTTTAGCGGGTCCTTCATCTCCAGCATCTCCGCTATCATGATCGGAGTCATCATCAGGGAGCTGTAGCTGCTCTTCTTCAGAGTCACTATCAACATGACGCCATTTACGCCTAGCTGGCACCACGTAGTCTTCCCGGGCCAGATGCCTAAATAATCTCCTCACAGGGGGCTTTACCTGCTTTCCCCTGTAAACCTTCATCCTGCCCAAGGTGGTATTGTCCATCACCTCGAGTACCACCGCGTCCTCCTTCTCCTTCGGCAAGGAAGGGAGCTTCTTGTCTATAACCATCTGCATAAAGCGAGGGTACATGCAGAAGCCCTCCTTCCCTTTCCCCTCAATGTTCTCCACCAAGTAGGTGAAGATCATCCTGGAGAAGGTGAATGGATGGTTCAACACTAGTGCAGCATATGCGTTCTGGATTTGATCGGACAGCTCATCAAAACCACCCTTCCGAGAAGCTATACACTTAAGCAAAACGTGCGCAAGGTACTTGAACTGGGGACACAGGTTGCTCTTGTTAAGCATCCCTGCATTGATGTCCCAGCGTACTTGGCCCATAGGAAACAACCTCGGACAAGTAAGTGGGTGTAGTCGTGTGGGGCATTCAGCATTGTCCCCAGGCCGCAACACTGTCCTGCGATCATCCTCAGAGATCTCAATGGCCTCTCCAAATATCGAACTACGGATTCGATGAGGCTTTGTGGTTCTATCAACTACAGCGCCTTCCCAGAAGGCCTGCTGAATAGAAGGTACGGTGTGCATGGAGTTGAGATTGCGTGAGAGATCCTTGAGCGCCTAAGAAACGAGATGATTCTAGCAAAGTCAGGTGCATGTCTGGATGACTGATCCAAATGAGCACAGATATTGTGCTTGGTGCCCATTGTCCACCGACTCGCCATCTGTTACAAAAAAAGAAACGTTAGTATCCGTTGATTAAGAATATCTTGAATCACTTGGACTTGAATATATTTCCCTTTTTATCTGTCGTGCGAATGAGACTGTGCGACTGAGTTCTAGTCATGCGAATGAGTAGTGCAACTCAGATCTAGTCATGTGAATTATTCCATACGTACGACTGGTCATGCGACTGAGCTCACCCGTATGTATACTTAATCGTGTATATCAGTCGTGCGCCTGAATTCACATGCTTGATTCAGTCGTGCGACTTAGTTGTTCGCACTACCCAGTCGTGTGACTGAAGTTCATCAGCCTGTCCATTCACATGACAGACTACTGTTCAATTCAAATTTAAGTTTTGACCAATTCTTATGATTAGACGTCGTGTCATTGTTCATTGGACTCGCAATTATTATACTTAACACCTAATAACATTAATTTCAGTTGATTGCTTGGATTAATTAGGTTATTTTGTCAAACAAGGCTCGGTTCTTGGTTTGGACCGAACTTGTCGATGTTGGAGTCAAATTGAATTAAATATGATTGGATTAAACCGCATTGTACCTGTATAGTCAGTGGAAATCGTCAGTGCACAAGAATTAGTGGTATATAATGATCTATAGAAATTTTGGCAGAGTAACGATAGTTCGTGCATCTCGGCGTGATTTTGGGGTGGTGAGTGACTGCGACCGACTACCCCACTATTTATACTAGGGTTTCCTACTGTCATGCGACTGAGCCCAGTCGCACAAGTTGTTCATGCAACTCAGTATCAGTCATGCGACTGGCACAGTCGGTCACCTTCAGTCGTGCGACTAGAGTTTAGTCGTGCGACTTTGTCATTCGCGTCCTCTCACATGGCCGAATGGCTCATGCGTATCACCCATTCGGTTACATGGTCCACACGCATGTCCATTTGGCTATAAAAGGCATGAGAATGATCCATTCATACGGTTGGTCCATACTCATGGTCCAGTCGTGCGAATGGGTCATACTCTTGAGATTTTTCTGACTTTATGACCAGTGACATTTAGACCCTTTTAAACTGTTGATTTAACATTATGCCTACTTGATCATCTCAGACATGATCATTTTAACTTGAAAAACTTTTGATCACCTTAGACGTGATCCTTTTAAACAATTTGTCACCTTAGATGTGACCCAATGTTGTTTGAAAGCACTTGTCGTCACCTCAGACATGACCTTTTAGATGCTAAGGTCCCTTATCAACTTCCATGACATAGTCTGATACTAACATACTGAATATGACAAACTTCGTACAGAAATAAAATAAATAGTACTGAAAACTTAAAAAACTAAGACATGTTTTTGTGTTTTTGTGAGAATTAATTCCCAAGATGTAGTTCTAAGGAATAATTATTCTGAGAGAGCAACCACATCTTTAACCATAGATGGATCAATTCAAGTTGGAATCATACAGGATATTCAAATCATTCGGGACAGGTTATTAAAAAAAACAACTTTGATGCTCTTTCTTTTTTTTATCTGGAGTCATTTAGCAAATTTAGGAAATCATACTAGTACGCTTAGGTCTCCACACTGATTGAACTTTCAAGAATTGTAGCCACAGTGATTGTCAGTATACTTGTCCTCTTAAATCCATACACAACTTTCAACACAGTTGGTGATCATTTTAAGGTTTGTTTATTTCAACAAGCATTTGTGGATCCCACACTCATATGGTAATCAACATTCCTCAGGAGATTTTTGAGCGGTCTTAGGGTAGTGTTCAAGAAGCAACTATTCATAGAATTTTCAAAGAGAAGCCAATCCTCAGGTCAGTGCCATAACACAACAGAGAGGCAGCAAACAACAATGAGTTCTGGAATATATAGGTTATGCTTATCCTCAGGTCAGTGCCACCGCGCAGCAGAGAGGCACATAATCTATCTTCTTGTTTGAGCAATTTTTCCTCTTTTAGCACATGGCATCTTTCCTATTGACTTTGAAGTGGCCTCCTTTTGTTTAGGGTCGGATTCATTTGATTTACTTACGGAATCCGGATCATTAACAAGAGGAGTAGACACCATGTGATCCTTGATGGGGTTATTGTTAATTGGTTTACTTTTGGTGTTCATCAAGGTCTCAGGTGGTGGTGGAACCACTTTGTATCTCAGTCCCTCCCCATTATTTCTTTCTTTTACTAAGTGTTGGACAATGTGTGATAAGCTTGTCCAACTATGCAGTTTTTGTTTTAATGAACTGACTTCTACTTCTAAAATTGCTTTTTGCTTCTTAGTGTCCTCAAGAGAGTTCAGATAGTACCAAATGTCATTTGCTTGGTTAAATGCAACTACCTCAGTTTCCCTAAGCTGTTTATTTAATAGATCTATCTTTTCCTTGTAATTGTGCTCGTTTTGTTTCAATATTCTATTTGCTTCGGCGCACAGTTCCAGATCCTTCACTAAGCTATCATTATGATCTAATAGCCTCACAAATTTTGAATCTATAACTTCTCTAATTTATTACATTCTAAGCAATCATGATTATTAACAGTTGGTCAGTAGTACTTACCTGGGATGGTGAAGAAGAATCAGCCAGGAGTGCTGGCTCGGTTTTCTCTGGTTCTGGCGATTAAGATGATGATGCAGATTTTTCTTCATCGGGCAGGTAGTTGACCACATTTGCAGTATCTTCAGAATTTGACATTGTGAGCTCTACTGCTATATCTCCTTCACTTACAGAATCGTCATCAATATCCTCCACACTAGCTATATTGGACTCTACTGGTGAGACGAACCGAAAGCTCCAGTTTTGTCCTTTATCTTCATTAGCAGTTAAGGCTTTTGGATCCTTACTTGTTGAGTCAGCATTACTAGCTGTGGCCTTGTCTTGACGGTTAAATGACGAGAAGGGATTTCCATTACCTGTCTTCTTTGGTTTTATACACTCCCTCTTGAAGTGTCCTTCTCACCGCAGTTGAAACATGTAACCTCTGACTTATCAAACCCAAAGGTTGTGTCTTTTGTTGCAACCAGGTTTTGTCCGGTCTTTTTGACAAACTTTTTAGCTCGTCGGACAGCATTTGCCAGAGCCCACATTATGTCCATACGTTCCAACTCCATTTCATCCACCTGCTCATAATCTTTTTCTGCCAGGTGGCAGTACCTATATTTCCAGCAAGTAATCCATCGTAGGATTGAACCACCACAGCTAGAAGGTCCATATGTTCTCTGGCCACCTCCACAGTTACATTCCCGAGGTTGTCGGTTTTAAGCTTTGCTGCATTAGCTTCAGGTATCATATATTGGGTTCTAGAAGACCCTGACATTTCGGATCCTGAAGTTAAGGGTTGTGTTGGAACTCCGGCGCTTGAGATGAAGGCGGTTTGTAGTGGTGCTCCAGATGTCTTGACTGAAGGAGTAGCATTGTAGAGTGCATGATTCTAATCGTAGTTTGCCTTTTGGGCTCGATACTTCATCCTAAGCTCTTCTTCTCTCAGTTTCAGAATGAACTCATTTATGTCTAACTTCAAGAGCATTCCATTCTGTCTAAGATTTGAAACAAACAAACCCCATTTTTCTGGTAATCCATCAGCAAAGTTGGATACCTTATCTTCCATCGAAGTAACCACTCCATGAGTGTGCATCTCACTCATCAAGTGGTAGAATCTATCGATCACATCCTCAAGGCCTTCTTTTCCCATTGAAGAGAAGTTTTCAAACTCCTTCTTCAAGGCTTTTGCCTTGATAGCCTTCAGAGAGGCATTTCCGTCATACCTCTTCTCCAACGCATCCCAAAGTTTCTTGGCTTGAGTATACTCCGAGTACTGATGGAAAATATCCTTCGGAATAGACTGAGTAAGCAAGGCGTAAAATTTCTTCTCAGCGTTGTGTTTTACCTTCTGTGCATCCGACATGCCACTTAGAGTTAGTTTTACTCCGTCAGCTCCAACTGGCATGTTGTACCCCGACTCTATTGGCTCCCACAAATTTGTATCCACTCTATATAAGTAGATTTCGAAACGTTGCTTCCATTGTGGGTAGTCGTCTAACGTAATAAGTTTTGGAGGTTTATTGTGACTCCCCACTTCGTTCTCCAACAGCAGTAGATTCTGAATACGTGTATCTCTACTTGCTGTGTATGTTGAAAACCGATCCTCCATTTCACTTAACTTTACTATTTAACAAGCTGCTGAAGAATGCGAATGAAGGTATGCGATTGGGCTTATTCGGGCGATTGAACAAGTGCAGATGGTTTAATCGTGCGACTAAACAAATGTGGATGAGTCATTCATCCGAATAAACTAGTGCGGTTGAGCAGTCCGAATGAAGATCTCAGTCGTACGAATGAGGGTACAAATGAGTTCAATCGTGCGGTTGAAGAAAGCGAATGAACTCCATCATGCGATTGAGCCAATCGTGCGACTGAACGTGCTGAAGTTTGATAATTCGTAGGTTAAACTTGTTTTGGCCGTAAAAGCTCGAATTTTACCAAACCCTAATAGCCGTATGCCGGAAAAACAACACTTTTCGATCAGGAAACGTCCAAGACTCCGCTTGACACAAAAAGATTGCGTTTTTGATGCAAAAACACAATTTTGTATCAAAACGATTGAATCAACACATAATCAAGAGCCAATAGCTCTGATATCACTTGTTAGGATCTGGTATTTGACCAAACACCAACTAATTAACGTGTTAAACCAAACCAAATAGTGCGGAATCCTATTTGATTGGCGATCCAATCAGTGAGAACGCACGTAGACACAATAATATATTGAATCTAACGTCAAGAATCGATTCAAAATCGATCTACAGCGTTCTATGAACTTGGAGTACGAACTTAGAGGCTTCTGGATAGCTAGGGTATGTATGGGGTCGAAGTGGATTCATGCTTACGTTTTTTCACAAATTAGGTGGTATTTATAGGTTAGGGTTGCTCATTCGGGCGACTGAACCATTAGCTTGGTTATTCGTGCAATTGAGCCATGCAGTTGATCCATTTGCATAACTGAGTATTCAGTCGTGCGACTGAGTCAGACGCATGAAGTTGTTCAGGCGTAAAACTATTTAGGCGCATGGACACTCAGTTGCATGGCCATTCGGACGCATGACCAGTGTTGGGGTGCATGGTCTAGTCGGACGCATAAGAACTTCACTTCACCAAGTTTGAGTGTATTCAATATTATAACATTATGCATAACACTTCAAATAATCACAAACCTATATAATCAAGTTAATATGTGTTAAACAACTCATTAATGAAATATTAAACATTATAAACACAATCAAACATTTGTATTTCATTAAGTACCCAATAATTACATAAGTGTAAGACATATTACATTCAGATCAGGATCTAGGTACATATATGTATCAACAATGCGGATGACTTAGTGGTGCGATTGGATAATGCGGATGGTTCAGTTGTACGAATGAACAAATGCGGATGACTAATGCGGATGGCTCAATCGTACGAATGAACAAATGCGGTGACTAACGCGGATGACTCAATCATACGAATGAACAAATGCGGATGACTCAATTGTACGAATAAGCTATTCATGCGAATGAAGGCTGTTGTGTTTGAAAAATTTTGAATTTTGACACTTTGACACGAATTATGATTTACCCAGAAACCCTAATCTGCCGTATGACGAAAAACTTCAACTTCAATGCCTGTAAACATCGGAAAACACCTATGGACCCAAAAAGATGAATCTTTTGAGTTAAAACGTGAGGTTTCACACACTTCTAATTGAATCAAACGCAAAATCAAGAGCCAAGCTCTGATACCACTTGTCAGGATCGTGTACGTACGGAATCCTATTTAATTGGTGATCCAATCAGTGAGAACAATTACCCGATCGATTTAAGATTGAAACTAAACGTTATGAATGAGTAGAGATCGATCAGGATTGATCTATGAAGTTGGACAGGCTTCCTTAGACGTTCTAGACGGCTAGGGTTCATGTGTTTCTCAAGTCTCAAAGTGTTCTCCAAAGTGTTCGTTTTTCCACGAATTAGGTGGTATTTATAGGTTATGGGTTTCCAATCGTACGACTGAACCATTAGCATGATTCAGTCGTGCGAATAAATCATGCGATTGATCCATATGCACGATTGAAGGTTAAGTCGTGCGACTGAGTCAATCTTATGTCTCAATATGCGACTGATCCAGTCTCCTGGTTTAGTCGTGTGACTGGTCCATTAGCATGATGTATTCATGCGTATAGTCCATGAGCATGGTCCATGCGCATGAAGACTCATACGACTAAGTTCAAAACATTTTTCAATCATTATTGACTAAGAACTATGAACAAAAACCACAAATCTATATAGCAAGTTCATTATACTTTAACACAATAATACTATGAAATATTAAACATTATAAACATCAACCACATATTATATTTCATTTAACCCATTCATTACATATGTGTAAGACATGACAGACTTTTACATTAAGCACATAAACTAGGGACATATGTATCAACAGAAGAAATGATAACTTATGGTGAATTACTAGATAGACCCCTGCATATAATTTCTTCAACATCATGGTACGCAATAACAACTATTCACTAAGATCGAAAAAGTCACGACTTCATATAGATGTCTCATTTCCTGTGAAACATATTCAAGCCTATATTAAAGAAAAGTTGCATGTTGATATCATGTATGCTAAGGCTTGTATGGCTAGAAGAAAAGCTATCGAAAATATATATGATAGTTAGGAAGACATTTCAATATGTTGCCCTATTATGTTAAAGCATTACAAACTTCTAATCATGTACTGTTGTAGAGTGGTTATATTATTCGCATCGTCCAACGAACTAATCAATATTCAGATATGTGCTTTGGGCTTTCCATCTTAGCATTGAAGCTTTTCGGTTGTGTCACACCCCGACCGACAGCGGAGTCATCGAGGCAGACGAATGTGAAACGATTGTTCATAGGAAATGGAACTAAATAAGTTGGAATAATATTAAATACCATTTTTCATTGAACGATACTAGATAATTTAGTCATTACAATACCACAAAGATATAACAACAATATAAGATGTTTAATTAAACTAAGTCCAAGTCCTATATGAGCAAGAAGAGTTCCTCAAGTAGCATCCTGAAACTTGCTAAAAATAAAGGGTCAACATTGAAAGTTGGCTAGTTCCATGGGTTAAGCATACATATATATATATATAATATATATATTGTATGATATATGATATATGATATATATATATATATATATATATATATATATATATTATATATATATATATTAATATATATATATCAAGATTTACAAGTCACAATTCATGTCAATGGTTATGAATAATGTAAGTTTATAGAACACATATAGCTACAATCAAACATTGACTAAGATTAAAATTACAAGTTTATAACGATTAGCTAAGTGTACTTGGTTCCATGATGAACAAGTCATACATCATCTGGAGCCGACAAGACATCGGTTTTAGCACCAAATAGGCTTGTCAGGCCCATAGATCTATGACATCTCCAGGCTAGCAATCGTTAATGATTGTCAACATATAATGTATCTCATATAACACTCACAATAATACCAGTAACCATTACAAAAAGGTAAAGATGAATTGCATGTCCATTTACAAGTATCAAGATGTTTACAAATGTAAGTTTATAAAGTTAACATATTTCACCCCAAAAGGTGTGAAATAAGTAAAAAGGGGCATGGAGAACTCACTAGAAAACTCAAGTGATATAATATGCACTTTAGATAAAAATAAGTAATAAGATTCTCCAACGGTTCCTTCACAATTCAATCTAAGGTTTGGTGTCTTAGGGTTAGAATAATAGTATGATTTAAAAGTAAACATGAATTAGGGTTTCAATTGGGACTTGGGGTTTTGATAATTATGATAATAAGATAATGTAACCAATCATATTTAGATTCAATAAAAATAGAATAAATCAATTAAACTTGAGAACGAAAATGAATGATTAGTGAAATCAAATAATTTAATTTATAGTAATTGGTTTAATAAAGGTTAAGTATATATTATGTAAAAAAGTAATTAATTTAATAATTATTTACGTTATAACATAGTTAGATAATTAATAATTTAAATAATTAACTATTCATGACATCATGGTTAGATGAATAATTGAATAAATAATTATTATATTATTATCTAAATAGTTATTTGAATAATAAATTATTTAAAGTAATTTTAAATTTAAAATTTTTTGAAATAATCTAAATTTAGAACATAATAGATTTATAGCATTTAAATTACATAAAAAATTAATAACGTTTTATAACCTTAGTTATTCTTTAAAATAATAAATTTAAAATCATAAGTTTTTAATACTTTTAAAGTTAATTTAACAATTTTTGAAATGTTTTAGTTAACCAAATAAATTTTATTTTGATTTAATAATATAATACTAATTTTCTGAATTACAAAATATACAAAAAACAAAAAAAACTAATTAACACAAAAGTGGTAGAGGCCCGGTTCGAACCTCGGACCTCCTACTCATGGTGGCCGCTAGTTACCAGTTGGGCTATAGCCCACATCTGCTTAAAAGATTCTTTTTAAATGTTTAAAACATTAAATGATTAAACCCCCAAATCCATATGAGCCCTAGAATGATTTGCATCCAAATTGAACATCAATATCACTATATTAATGAAATTAAAGTTAGGGCTTTTGTTTGTTAGGAACATATGAATATGATAGTATGCTTGATTACCTGATTTGAAGTCGAACCCGATGATAACAAGAACATATACAGCCACGACAATGATGAATCCAATTTGAGATGCAAATGGTTATGATAAACCAATTAATTTAATATGAAGCTTCTAAGGCGGTACATGATTCAATGGCCTTAATAAATTTTGGTTTAAGATGCCCTCATGGTGGAGTTCGACTAAGTTGCAGGCCCAAATGAAATTGGTATCCGTTTATGGTGTATATGTGTGCTTTAGATGAAATTGAAGTTGTAGCAGGTTCAAGGGGTTGATTCGATAATTTCCCCTCTATTATATGGGAACGATTTGGTTAGTTGTAGGTTTATCAAAATAAAATTTTATTCAAAGGTTTCAGATTTATTTGATTTTAATTACATGATTAACACATTATGAGGTGATTGAGTTCACACAAAATCGTATGAGCGTTATAATGTAACCGTTGTGGTTAATTTGAACACCGAAATCGAGCTGTATATTGTGTGGATACATGTGTCCCTAATTATGAACATAATGTAATATGTTTTTTGTCTTACGCATATGTAATTGAACGGATACTTAATGAAATACAATGAGTGGTTGTGCTTATGATGTTGAATATTTCATTGCTTGGTATGTAATAACGCTTATTGAACTAACTATATAGGTTGTGGTGTTTGAATAAATCTAAGACAATTAATGATTATGAAACATATTCAAACTTTGTTGGACCAAAAGAACCAATGAGCCGGATCAGAAAAACCTTTAAGTTCCACAGACGTCACAACAACTGCTGAAGACACAAGTGCTGAAGACAAAGTCTGAAGACACAAGTGCTGAAGACAGTCTGAAGACACAAGTGCTGAAGACAAAGTCTGAAAACACAAGTCCTGAAGACAAAGTCTGAAGACAAGTGCTGAAGACAAAGTCTGAAGACACAAGTGCTGAAGACAAAGTCTGAAGACACAAGTGCTGAAGACAGTCTGAAGACACAAGTGCTGAAGACAAAGTCTGAAGACACAAGTGCTGAAGACAAAGTTTGAAGACAAGTGCTGAAGACAAAGTCTGAAGACACAAGTGCTGAAGACAAAGTCTGAAGACACAAGAGCTGAAGACAGTCTGAAGACCACAAGTGCTGAAGACAAAGTCTGAAAACACAAGTCCTGAAGACAAAGTCTGAAGACAAGTGCTGAAGACAAAGTCTGAAGACACAAGTGCTGAAGACAAATCTGAAGACACAAGTGCTGAAGACAGTCTGAAGACACAAGTGCTGAAGACAAAGTCTGAAGACACAATGCTGAAGACAAAGTTTGAAGACAAGTGCTGAAGACAAGTCTGAAGACACAAGTGCTGAAGACAAAGTCTGAAGACACAAGAGCTGAAGACAGTCTGAAGACACAAGTGTTGAAGACAAAGTCTGAAGACACAAGTGCTGAAGAAAGTCTGAAGACAAGTACTGAAGACAGTCTAAACACAAGTGCTGAAGACAAAGTCTGAAGACAAGTACTGAAGACAGTTGAAGACAAGTGCTGAAGACAAGTACTGAAGACCAAGTATCAGACGTTGTCATAACAGCTGAAGAGGTCTTCTTCAGTAGTTGTGACGGTTTTCTTGAGTAGTTTTATATTTCCTTTTCAGTAGTTTTGTAATCATAGTTTAGTTTCAGTAGTTTAGCATCAGTAGTTTTATATTTTGTGCTTAGCACTCTCTGATATGTTCTCAGTAGTTTGTGAACATTTCAGTAGTTTGTTAAGTGTTTTTATTTTTGTAATAAATCTGCCAGATGTCACTATCCCGTGATATCAGCAGTGATTGCACTCTATATAAGAGTGTCAACCTAATTGTAATTCGTGAATGATTGAGCAGAAACATTTGATATAATTGAAACATTCCTTTTCACGGAAATATTCTCTCGTTACAACCGTATTTGTTCTTAATGCATACGAATATCAAATTCTTGCTATAATTTGTCAATTCTTGATCTTTTCCGCTGCGTCACACTCTAATCCATCAAACTTGAGATCACTGATCCTGTCAAATGGTATCAGAGCAGGTTAATCATTGACCGATTTAATAATTGATCATTGAAACTGCTATCCAAGATCCAAGTTTGATTGAATTAGCATTTTTGCAAGAAACGGTTATAGAGATTGAATTTTCTGTGTTTTTGGCCATTCATCCAGATTTATTCTTGGTTTTCATTGAGTCTGTTGTGGTCTGTTAAATCTTTTAAAAGCTTGAATTAAATTGTTTTTAGACCTAAAATGACTACTCCTTCCAATGATCCTCAAATACTGGTTCCTCAACCAAGCCTCCAATGCTGGTTAGGAGTGAGTATAACATATGGCAACGACGAATGCTCCATCACCTGTCTGTTAACAGCTCAGGTTGTTGGACATCAGTGGTACATGGTCCACACAAGCCTATGGTGAATAACTCGAAACCAATCAAATGGTTCCGAAGAGGAGGGAGCAATACTCAGATGAGGATAAGAAATTGTTTGAGATTGATGCAAAAGCCCATGGAATTTTGGCCATGGCACTGCCCAATGAAATCTATTCTGGGCTAATGCATTATGAAACTGCCTATGACCTCTGGAATGCCTTGAAAGAACAATTTGGAGGAATAGATGAGGTCTTGGCAAATAATAGAGAAATCCTTGCCCAGAATATGAGACATTCTCTCATAGGAAGGGTGAGACACTGACTCAACAGTTTGAGCGGTTCTCTTGTTTGATCTCTGAATTAAAAATGGTCAAACATGAGTACACCAATAGCCAGATGAATAACAGATTTCTCAGATCACTGCCTGAGAGATGGGACACATATACTATTGTCCTACGCTCCAGTGCAAATTTGGACAAACTATCTCTCACCTCACTCCATGGGAAATTGCTCACATTTGAGAGAGAGATAGAACAGAACCGAAAACTATCATCATCTGGAAAGCTCACTGATACTTTGTACCAGGAAACACTGCCTTGGTAAGTCATGAGTCAGAGTATGCAGGATCAGAATGCCACTATGATGAGCATATTGATTTCACCTCAAACAATTCTAATCATGCCTTTGTGTGTGTTGATTGTCATTCTGGTAATAATAGTGACAATCTATGCTTTATCATGGATGATTTGAAGGGCATTGCTCATGATGATTTAGAAGAGATGGATATTTTGAGCCAAATGGCCTTGATCAATATCAGATCTCAGAAATTCTACTAGAGAACTAGCAGGAAATTTCCTGGACTCTCTGACAAACCAAAGTCGGTTTTGACAAGAGCAAGTTGAAGTGTCACAAATGCCACAGGCTTGGACACTTTGCAAGAGAGTGTAGATCAACTGGATCTAACACCTCTGCACCCTTTTTGACTTTTCCAAATAACATTCACAATCCAAAGGGCAACATTCTGCTGGTTCTAGTCATTCATCACACCCTTAATCTCCTGCATATTTTGTTCCTCAGGGTCAAATGCCATATTCTTATCCCGCTATTATATGCCACAGTCAAATCAAGTTCAAGCTCCTATAGTACCACAACCTCATGCACTACCAGAACCTCAACCATCTCCATCTCAATCACAACCTCATCACAGCTTCTTCACACCTGGAGTCGTTGACTGGAGTAGCTTACCTGATAACTTGTCTGGTCACACTGAGCAATACTATGCTGGTGCTAGTCAACATGGTGGTGAACACCCTTTTGGAAATCTTGCTCTCATGGCCCTGGAGTCTACTGAGGGTTCCTGCTCAATGCATCATCTTCACAGGTAACTCAGGTATCTTCAGAGGCTAAAGCCAAGTTATGTTCTGAATCATGCATAGCTGCCTTTGTCTCTATTAGAGAGGCAAATGTAGCATTAATAAATCAAAAACTTGAGTTTGAGAAAACCATTTCCAAAAGAAAAGCTGAGTATGAGTCTGCTCTTAACAGTAAAGTGATGAGATTTATAAGCTTAAATGCCAATTAAATGATGAAAAGGCCAGCTAGAGGTTATTCTGGAAGACCACAGGAGTCTCAAAGAAAAACTTGCAGTGACCCAAGTTGAGTGTGACCGCTGGGTCTCATCATGCAAGGGATTTGAAATGCTTCTTAGCAAGCAAACTGCTTCAAATGTGAAGTTTGGTATTGGTTACAACCATACTGCTCCACCAACAGACTTTACTCCTAACTCCATAGTTAAGTCTGAAAGTGAAAGCAATCTCCAACCACATTATCGTGTGAATCATTCTCCAATGATAATCTAAGATCAGAGAATGAAACCAGTGTTAGATCTCACGCAAATAATTGACTGATGGTCTAACTACTGAGACTCATATGAAGTTGAGTACTTCAGATGTTGTTTCTCAATGTACCCCAAGTACTGAAAGAGACCCAACATCTGAAAAGCATTTCAAATCAGTTGAAATACAAGGACTAACAACTGCTGAGGAATCCATCAAACGGTCTATTAGGACGGATGGAAAACAGTTGAATTACCAGTCTTCAGCTGTTACAAATCCTTTAGTACCTAGTACTGATAGGAGGAAAGTACTGAAGATCACACCTTCAGTAGTTTCCACTTCAGCAGTAGAGATGTCCAAGATGAAGAATAACCATGTGAAATTTGTGGTAATTTCAATCATCTATCTGATGAATGTTGGTACAAAAAGGTTTAAAACTCCAAAGGGATGAGCTCATTAAACTAGAAATAAATAAAATGAAAACTGAGTTTGAGACCAAGTTTGTACCACAATCATCTCAACCTGATAAACCCAAGGCCTTACCCAAATCCACTAAGAAGGATGCGGTTTATCAGAAGACAGCTGATATTGTTCCTCATGATAAACATAGACTAAGTCTGTGAATCTAAGAAGGAGGAAATGGTGGGTCACAGGAACTCATCAAAAATAAGCTCTGGAGTGTCAAATGAACTGAAAGCTCGAGCTTCAAATCAGACACAGCTTGTTATGATGGTTCAGCATCTGTTGGGAGAGTTAACCAACTTGAAGCCCCTGTGATCAAACCACTGAAAGGAATTCCAGGTCCAAATCTATTTCAGCACCATCTCCATCTTCATCAGTTGTTAATCATGAGAAACCAGCTATGGTTAAATCTGTTGATAAGTCAGTCCAAAACCAAAAAGGTTTGGGTCTCCAAAGCTAACTAGTTTCTTATGATTTTGCAGGGTTCTTCAGCATGCCAAAGAAGCATCTGGTATGTGGACAGTGGAGGATCCATGCACATGACTGGGAGCAGCTCTCTTCTTCATGATTACTCTCAAGGAAAGAAGGATTTGTCTCATTGGAAATGATGCTAAAGGTTACATCATTGGAAAGGGATTTGTGTCTAATGGAGATATTAGATTTGATGATGTCAACCATGTGGAAATCTCAAATACAATCTGTTGAGTGTCAGTCAGATGTGTGACAAAGGACATGTTGCTCTTTTCACAAGCCAGAACTGTAGGATTCTGTCTTCCAAGGTTCTGAGCCTGATTGACAAAGTACTGGATGATAATACTCTCCTGAAGGCCAACAGGATAGGAAGAGTATATGCCTTGGATTTGTCAAAGAAAATTGAGTTAAAGGCCATCCATGCTTGTTCTCCAAGGCCTCTCTCCAAGAATCTAAACTGTGGCATAGAAGGCTGGGTCATGTTAATCTCAAAAATATGAATCAGCTGATCCACAAGAGTTTAGTGAGAGGTCTTCCAATAAGGAGTTCAATTGTGATGAAATCTGCACTGCATGCTTAAAAGGGAAACAACATAAAGTTTCATTCCCACCCATAGAAGAATCCAAGTCTAATGCCTGCTTACAACTACTACACATGGATCTTTTTGGTCCTGTGAAGGTAATGAGTATGGCAAAGAAGAAATACTGTCTGGTAATTGTGGATGATTACTCTAGATATGTATGGACTTTCTTCTTGCATTCAAAGGATGAGGCTGCTCAGTCCATTATGAACTTTGTGTTACACGTTGAGAAGCAGTATTCCCTACCAGTTAAGTGTGTGAGGAGTGACAATGGTACTGAATTCAGAAACCACACTCTTGATGAGTTTTACTTGTCAAGGGAATCAAGAGGCAGTATAGCATCCCAAGGACTCCAGAGCAAAATGGAGTAGTGGAGAGAAAGAACAGGACCCTCATTGAAGCTGCAAGCTCCATGTTGGCTGATTCTGGTCTGCCACTGACTTTTGGGCTGAAGCTGTCAATACAGCCTGCTATGTACAGAATAGAGCCTTAGTAAATCAGAGGTTGATGAAAACTCCATATGAAGTTTTACATCATTTAGCCCCTTTGATTTCATTCTTTAGAGCATTTGGGTGTCCCTGTTACATTCTCAACACAAAGGATCAACTCCAAAAGTTTGATTCTAAGGTGGATGCAGGGTATTTTGTTGGGTATTCATCCACTTGCAAGGCTTACAGAGTATTCAACTGTCGGACAAAGATAGTTGAGAAACCTTGCATGTGAAGTTCAATGAATCCCCTAAGGATACAATTCCACAAAACCCTGTGGAGTTGTTTGATCTGGACATTCTGCAATATGTTCCTTATCAACCGCCTGCTGTTGCAGATCATATGAATCCATCATCTTCTGTAGCTAGTCATCCATCTGGTGTTACTGATGATGGTATGATATCAGTAATCACCTTTTCAAGTTTAGTGATCAACTGCCTGATTCAGCTAGACCTGATGTTCCTGTAGCTCTAGTAGCACAATCCACAACAAATGCTGATGAGATTTCTACAACTTCAACTTCCTTTGAATTACCATCTACTGATTGGTTTCAAGGAAATGCTTCACCATCACCATCTGTTGCTGCTGACTGCTACAAACACTTGCACAGATCTTATTGTGTACCAAGATCTGAAGAATCACCCTATGTCTCAATCATTGGTATATCAATGCTGGCGTTCAACAAGAAGTCAATTGTCAAATTTCTGCTTCTATGCTCTCTTCATTAGTCAGCAAGAGCCAAAGAACTATCACATTGCTTTAAGGGACAATGGATGGGTTGAAGCCATGCAGCTTGAGCTTCTTCAGTTCAAGAAACAGCAAGTGTGGGAACTGGTTCCTCTACCTCCAGGTAAGTGTGCAATAGGCACTAAATGGGTGTTTAGGAACAAAACTGATGAAAATGGGCTTATTGTTAAGAACAAGGCCAGACTGGTTTTACAGGGGTTTTCACAAGAGGAAGGTATTGATTATAATGAAACCTTTGCCCCTATAGCCAGACTGGAAGCAATTCGATTGTATTTAGCTTATGCTGCTTATCACAACCTAAAGTTTTTCAAATGGATGTCAAAAGTGCATTTTTGTATGGGAAAATTAAAGAAGAGGTTTGTATGTCAACCACTAGTTTTTGAGGACAATAAACATCCTAATTGGGTGTATAAGCTTGATAAGGCTCTCTATGGGTTGAAACAAGCTCCTAGAGCCTGGTATGAGACATTATCAACATTCTTCTGGAAAATAATTTCACTAGAGGCTCCATAGATAAGACTTTATTCATTAAGAAAGCTGGGCAGCATAATCTACTTGTTCAAATTTATGTAGATGATATTATTTTTGCATCCTCTGATCCACAGTTGTGTGATGCCTTTACAAGTTGATGCAACAGAAGTTTGAAATGAGTGCCATGGGAGAATTACAGTTCTTTCTGGGTTTGCAAATCAAACAAAAGGCTGATGGAATTTTCATTCATCAGTCCAAATACACAAAGATCTTTTGGAAAAGTTTGATTTACAAAACTGTAAGCCCTGTTCTACTCCCATGTGCAACCACCACACAACTGGATACAGATCAGAAAGGTAAAGTGGTTGATGAAACACTTTACAGATGTATGATTGGGTCCTTGATGTACTTAACAGCTTCTAGACCAGATATTATGTTTGCTACATGTGTTTGTGCTAGATTTCAGGTTGCACCTAAGGAGTCTCATTTGATTGCAGTCAAGAGGATCTTTAGATATCTGCAAGGCACTCTCCATCTCTAGGTTTATGGTATTCTACTAGACATTCTGGTAATTAGTTGCTTTTTCTGACAGTGACTATGCAGGGTGTAAGTTGACAAGAAAGTCCACTTCTGGAGGATGCCAATTCTTAGGCAACTGCTTGATTTCTTGGCAGAGTAAGAAGCAGACCTCAGTTGCTACATCACTGCTGAAGCAGAGTACATTGCTGCTGCAAGCTGTACATCTCAGGTACTCTGGCTTCAAAACCAATTATTGGATTATGGCATAACAGAGACTAAGACCCTTGTTAATGGACAGCTCTTCAGCTCTTTGTATTGTCAAGAATCCTGTCCAGCACTCTAGGACTAAACATATTGAAATCACAGACACCATTTTATTAGAGATTGTTTTGAAAAAGGTCTGATTGATCCAAAATTTGTTCCTAGTGCTGATGAGCTTGCAGACATTTTCACTAAGCCCTTGGATAGCACAACTTCCAAAACCTAGTGCTAAGGCTTGGTATGCTGCAGCTAGAATAAGTGACAACTATGATCTCAGCTCACAGTACTGATGATCATTAGTTTTATTATTGTCATATATAGTACTGAAGTTATCCTCCCTTCAGAAGTTTTTAAAACTACTGGAGCTTAAGTAATTCTCAGTACTCAAGTACTTTATTTGTTAAAATAGCTGATGTAGTTACACAGCTGATGTAGTCACAACACTGATGTAGCTACAACTACTGATGTCAGAAATGCAGATAAGTACTGATGACCAATGAAACGTCTGACTCAGATCTAAGTCTGATGAGTAAGTGTGGAGGTCAGACTGAAACACGCTGAAAAGCTATGAATTGACGAAAACAGCTGATGAAAATTTCTCTTCAGTCGTTTATAACACTACTGTTTCATTAAAACACTGAAGCCAAAACTATGTCTTCAGTAGTTTACAACTACTGAAGACTAACACCAGTCTTCAGCTGTTTACAACAACTGATGACAAAACCACTGTCTTTAGTAGTTTCACAACTACTGATGACAAACACCAGTCCTCAGTTTACATCATTTGAAGTCAAAACCAAGACCTTAGTAGTTTCACAACTACTGATGGTTAACACCAAGACTTCAGCTTGTTTCAACGTCTGATGGTCAAAACCAAGTCTTCAGTTGTTTTATAACAACTGATGACAACACCACCACTGTCAGTCGTTTAAACCTCTGAAGGTTAATACCACGTCATCAGTAGTTTCAAATAGCTGATGACCACACAAAACCTTCATAGTTTTCTTTCAGCCTTTTCCTATCCCAACCCTATAAATACATGTCTTCTTCTCAAACGTTCCATTAGCCGTTCTTCTGACCTTCATACTTTCAAAAATGGCAACCAAGAGCCTAAAACCACGAGACAACTGCGTTGCATACCTTACCAAGTCGCTTTCTGTCAAATTTAATACTGCCATTGACCTAATGGTGGATTCCCCATATCGCACAACCTTTCTCTTGAATCCGACCATCTACCCTGAATCTCTCAGTCAATTCTGGTCAAATGTTTTTGTTCATACTAATGAGTCTACTGGCCAAATCTCTGTCGTTCGGTCCCTCGTCAACCAGAAACCAGTGTTGTTACAGCCGACATCATTCGTCAGCATTACACTTACACGACTCCACCACTATGACTGAATACCCAAAGGGCACAATGGATATGTCCTTTATCAATAATGGGTATGAAGGTGATCTTCGGGCTACAACTATTCTGAAGAAACATTTCCATGATGCTGAAAAACTTATCTTTCACATGGTAAATGTATGCTTAGCTTCAAGACATCCTCTTGGATCAAATGTCATCCCAATGGCAACAGGTATTGTATTCTATTCTAGAACACCAACCGCTAAATTTCTCTGAAATCGTGTTTCTAGAAATAAAGAACTTGGCTCAGAAACCTGCGGCAAACCACTGGTTATTATATCCCAGGTTTCTGATGGCCATTATTTTAAATGAATTAAAATCTGATGGCCTTGTTGGCCTTGGAGTCCCTGGACCAGCTGTTTTGGCTGAGGTTATACTCCAGGCACAACTCAGACCTCACTCTAAAGAAGTTCCCCGAATGCTAAAACCCAAGCAGAGGGAACCCACAGCTTCCACCACCAGATCCAGAGTCCCCACCAACCAAAAACCAAACGCCCCAAAACAGCTATTCAGGGAGATGAGTCCCCTGAAGATGCTCCTGTACCACCAAGGCAGGATATACTTGCTGGTTTAAACCCCCCAGCAGTTTCAGAGACTCTACCAGCTAACCCGCACAGGCATCCTCTCAAAAGGATCCTGATACAACCTTATCAGGGCAACCACATCGCTGAGACCTCTCTCACTTGAGGAGGTTATCATTGAAGAGCATTCCTCTCCCTGAATGCAATCTGTTTCTATCTCCTCTCCCAAGCAAATGCCCCCCAAAGTCCAACCTTTATAATTGCAACTGTTGACTCAGCTGCATGCCTCTCCTCCTCCCCAACAAACACCAACAAAGGGTAGAACCACTGCAATTGAGGAAGAGGATCAACATGCTTCTGACAACCCACAGCACCAGGGTTTAACTGTTCTATCTCCTGGTGTGTGATATGCAGATACGAAATCTGGTGAGGCTGCCACCTCTTCTGAATCAGCACATGATCAGACTGAGGCTGGTAACATAGCTAAGACCTCACCAGAAGGCACAGCTGATGAAGGACATCGTCCTAAGGCTGGAAGTCCCCATTCCAAGAAAAAGGGGCACATGCTAAAACTGGTCTACACCCGGTGCATGTACATCCTGCTACAAGCAGGAGGTCAGGTGATTCAACATCTGCTGATGATGACCTAGGCTTTTTCTATGATGTTCTAGCCCCAACACCATCCTGGAGGCTGAGGTAAGCAGACTACAAGAACTGCTTGCCAAGAAGTCTCAGGATGTAAGTCCATCTGCCCCCACTAACCCACAGATGGCACCTTCATTCGAAGGTCCCCCAAACACTTCACCCTCTCACTTCACTGAGCCTCCAGCCTCTGCCTTTGGCACTATCTCTCAGGGACAGAACCCCAATGAGCAGATGGTTGCTGCATTCCAACAATCCTTACCTCTCATCACTCCCATCATCAATGACATTGTTCATAAAGCCATTGATGAGAGGATCTCCTCAAGTCTATAACCACTCATGATGATGCTGTGCACAAGAAACTTTCTGCGTACAAACCCCTCCAACCAATGCATCCAAAAAGGGGGAGTACAGCAGAGAAGTGAAAGAAAAGAAAAGAAAAAGAACTAAGGATGAGAAGGCATAAGAGAAAACCAAGGAGTTGGACAAGGAAAAGGAACAACAACTGATCACTTACAAAAGAAAGAAAAGTGCTGGTGATCAAAAGAATGCTGAAGAAAAATCCTTGGAGAAGCTGATAAAAGATGCAGATGAAGCACACAACCGATCCATGGACAAAATCATTGAGCAACTCTTCAAGCAAGACTTTGATACAGCCAAACTAGACAGTGAGATCAGAGGTTGGAAGTAAATGAAATCCAAAACAGATGGGCTGGGTACAGTGTGCTGGAGAAGAGAGATTGGAGATCATGATTCGATTCATAGCCAATATTTAGGAAGATCACTGATGGAGATTCGTTCATGGACCAGAGACAGCATTCGGCTATAGCCACCAAAATCTGTTTGTCTGAGCAATTTCATAAGGGGATAATTATTGAAGCACTTGACGAGGCTGGAGCTAGGAAAAGGCTTGAAATGGCAAAACTCACAAAAGCCAAACTTACAACCAAAATGCTTGAACAACCTTCGCAATCACCCACTCAAAAACAGCCTACCCCTCAAATCTCCAAACCAATCTCAAAACTCAAATCCAAAATCCTCAACCCTTAAAACCAATTCCTTTACCACAAAAACCAACCCAACCATCATCCAGTGATGCACCTAGAAGGAGGAGAAGGGTGCTGAGGATAGAAGAAGATGAAGAAGAAGATGATGAAGATGATAGTCTGCCACTCTCTGCTGTTCTAAAGGTACCAGAACCCAGGAGTCAACTCATGATCACACTTGACTCACAAAGGGATATGGTTAGAGTCAAAATAGAAGATGAAGAACAGCAGAAGCAACATGATGAGCAACAACTGAAGATGGTTGACAAGTAATTTCCCCAGTCATCATCTATACAAGCCATGAAAGGGCATGCTCAGAGGTTGTACACTCTCAGACACACATTTCAGTATCAAAAAGAGAGAGTGAGAGTATGGTCAGACCCCAAGGTGAGCTCTAGAATACACAAAAGATCCATTCCACATAGATACAATGGCCAGTTAAAAGAACAATAGACTCTACAATCATGTTGGCCATTGTAGTCTCACCTTGGGAAATACTCGATGAATTCAAGAAGGCTCATCAATCAAAAATGACCCCTCAAGCCTTACTGAAAACAAGATGATCAAAAAGGGTTATTATATAAGAAGCTTGAAGACATTAAGAAGAATGAGCTCCAATTACTCCTTGAGGGCACCCATCCTGATGAATTTGTCTATAGGGAGATAACTACTATGGAGTTGAAGAATGGCAGGACTGTAAAGTACCTTTCTGAGTACTATGGTCCAGAGTTCTTCTTTGAAGGAGGAGTATAAGAACTCTCCAAGGAGGAACAGGTGTTCTCCTTGAGGCCTATGTTCGTGAGTCTTACAGACTCGTAAATGGGAAGTACATTTCATGGTTGGAATCACAACTCTATGTCCAAATTCCCCAAAACAGAGTTCCCCTCCATACTTAGCCAAACACATGATTAGAAACCTCTTCCTGGCCTGTGCTGATCCGATTCTCTGAAGCTGATCAAGAGAAGTCTTTGCCAACAATAAGTGGGACCTCAATAAAGTTAAAGGTTTTGGCTGCATTGGTTCAGGGGGAGTTTGTTGGACCAAAAGAACCAATGAGCCGGATCAGAAAAACCTTTAAGTCCCACAGACGTCACAACAACTGCTCAAGACACAAGTGCTGAAGACAAAGTCTGAAGACACAAGTGCTGAAGACAAAGTCTGAAGACACAAGTGCTGAAGACAGTCTGAAGACACAAGTGCTGAAGACAAAGTCTTAAGACACAAGAGCTGAAGACAGTCTGAAGACACAAGTGTTGAAGACAAAGTCTGAAGACACAAGTGCTGAAGAAAAAGTCTAAAGACAAGTACTGAAGACAGTCTGAACACAAGTGCTGAAGACAAAGTCTGAAGACAAGTACTGAAGACAGTCTGAAGACAAGTGCCGAAGACAAGTACTGAAGACCAAGTATCAGACGTTGTCACAACAGCTGAAGAGGTCTTCTTCAGTAGTTGTGACTGTTTTCTTTCAGTAGTTTTATATTTCCGTTTTCAGTAGTTTTGTAATCAGAGTTTAGTTTCAGTAGTTTAGTTTCAGTAGTTTAGCATAAGTAGTTTTATATTTTGTGCTTAGCACTCTCTGATATGTTCTCAGTAGTTGTGAACATTCAGTAGTTTGTTAAGTGTAGTTATTTTTGTAATAAATCTGCCAGATGTCACTATCCGTGATATCAGCAGTGATTGCTCTCTATATAAAGAGTGTCAACCTAATTGTAATTCGTGAATGATGAGCAGAAACATTGATATAATTGAAACATTCCTTTTCACAGAAATATATTCTCTCATTACAACCGTATTTGTTCTTAATGCATACGAATATCAAATTCTTGCTATAATTTGTCTAATTCTTGATCTTATTCACTGTGTCACACTCTAATCCATCAAACTTGAGATCACTGATCTTGTCAAACTTAATCATATGATCCTGTTGGACCAAAAGAACCAATGAGCCAAGATCAGAAAACCTCTAAGTCTCACATGGTATCACAAGAACTGCTGAAAGCCTCATCAGCAGTTTGACAAGTGCTGAAGACTTCAACAGCTGAAGATCAACTGCTGAAGACTTCAACAGCTGAAGAACTAAAGTGCTGAAGTACAACAGCTGAGAACACAAGTACTGAAGCTGAACAGCTGAAGAACACAAGTGCTGAAGCTGAACGACCAAAGTACTAAAGTACAACAGCTGAAGAGTTTACAAGTGCTGAAGATCAACAACTGATGTACAAAGTCTGAAGACAAAGACTGAAGACATTAGCTGATGAATCTACTGAAGTCATCAGCTGATGAAACATCTGAAGGTCAAAGTCTGAAGATCAAGTACTGAAGCGTCAGTAGTTTGTCACAACTGCTGAAGAGTACTTCTTCAGTAGTTGTGATATCAGTAGTTTTATATTTTTGTTTCAGTAGTTTTGTAAAACGACTGAAGAGCTTGTCTTCAGTCGTGTAGTTTCAGTAGTTTTATATTTTGTACTTAACACTCTGATATGTTTTCAGTAGTTGTGAACATTTCAGTAGTTTGTTAAGAGTTAGTTATTTTTGTATTAGATCTGCCAGTTGTCACTTTCCGTGATAACCGCAGTGATTGTTGCACTCTATATAAGGAGTGACAACCTATTGTAATATGTGGATGAATGAATGGAATGATGATGAATGATTTGATTAGAAATATTCTACATCTATAAACATTCCTTGAAATCAGAAAATATCTTCTCTCCCTATAACGTATTCGCTCTTAATGCATACAAGTATCGATTGCTTGCTACAATTTGTCTAATTCTTGTTCATATTCCGCTGCTTTGAATTCTAATACATCGAACTTGTGATCACTGATCCTGTCAGTTCCCATGCGATTGGCCCATGCTAATGGACCATACGCATTAACAACGTCATGCTAATGAACCATCGTACGATGCCAGGAGACTGGATCAGTCATATGATTGTGACATGAGATTGGCTCAGTCGCATGACTAAAAACTCAGTCGTGCGAATGGATCAACCGCATGACTCAATCGCACGACTGACCCATACAAATGGTACATCGCACGATTGAGGAACCCTAACCTACAAATACCACTTAAATCGTGGAAAATGGGGACACTTTGAATATTTCGATAACTACACGTACCCTAGCCATCCAGAGACCTCTAGCAACTTGTTCCAACTTCATAGATCGCAGTAGATCGATTGCTAATCGTTCTTAACATTTAGATTCAATCTATAATTGATTCTACGTGCGTTCTCACTGATTGGATCACCAATCAAATAGGATTCCGCACTATTTGATTCGGTATACAGGTAAATCTGTTAGTATTCGTCAAGTACACGATCCTAATAAGTGGTATCAGAGCTTTGGCTCTAGATTTACGTGTGATTCAATCGTTTGATATAAAAATTGTGTTTTTACACTCAAAAACACAATCTTTTGTGTCAAATCGGGTTTTAGACGTCTCCTGATCGTAAAGTTTAGTTTTTCTGGCATACGGCAATTAGGGTTAGCAAGAAATTTGTGTTTTTGCGTCCAAACACCTTAAACCTATGAATTTTCAAAATCCAGCACGTTCAGTCGCACGATTGACTCAATCGCACTACTGAGGTCATACGCATCCCCCATACGCATGATTGGACTCATTCGTACTCCTATTCGTACGACTGAGAAGTCTATTCGCATTGTTCAACCGCATAAGTTCATTCGCCCGACTGAGCCATCCGCATTAGTTCAGTCGCACGATTGAACCATCCGCATAGTTCAATCGCCTGAATAGCCCAATCGGACACCTTCATTCGCACTAATAAAATAGTTTGGTTTAAAGTTAAAGTTTATAGAAATGGAGGACCAATACTCAGCATTCACAGTAGGGAGAGACTCACGTATTCAGAACTTACTGCTATTGGAGAATGAAGTGGGGAATCACAACAAACCCCCAAAGCTAATCACATTAGATGAATACCCACAATGGAAGCAATATTTCGAGATCTACTTAAATGGAGTAGATCCCAATCTGTGGGAATCTATTGAGACGGGGTACACATGCCAGTTGGAGCTAATGGTATCAAACTCACACTTGGTGGGATGATTGATGGACAAAAGGTCAAATACAATGCTGAAAAAAAAGTTTATGCTTTGCTTACATAGTTAGTTCCGAGGATATTTTCCATCAATTCTCAGAGTATACACAAGCAAAGAAACTATCAGATGCATTGGAGAAATGGTATGACGGAAATGCTTCATTGAAGGCCATAAAGGCTAAGGCTTTAAAGAAGGAGTTTGACAACTTCTCCTCGATGGGAAAAGAAAGCCTAGATGATGTAATCGATAGGATCTACCACTTGATGAGTGAGATGCACACTCATGGAGTATCAAAGTCAATGGAGGACAAAGTGTCTAACTTTGCAGATGGGCTGCCAGAGAAATGGGTTTCATTTGTCTCCAATCTTTGACGAATGGTATGCTAACGAAGTTAGATATCAATGACTTCATTCTGAAGTTGAGAGAGGAAGAACTAAGGATGAAGTATAGAGCACAAAAGTCTTCCTATATTCAGAACCAGGCGACTGTACAATGCGACTCCTCAAGCCAAAGCATCTGGAGCACCATTCAGATAGCTTTTGTATCATGCTCGGCTTGTCCTTCTCAAGCCTCTACTTCAGGGTTAGAAACGTTAGGGTCGTCTGGTACCCAATACATTGCACCTGAAGCTAATGCAGCAAAATTGAAGACCGAGAACTTTGGTAATGTGACAGTTGAGGTAGCCAACGAGAAAATGGATCTCTTAGTTGCGGTAGTCCACTCTTATGATGGACTAATTGTTGGTAAAATTGGGAACTGCCATCTGGCATACCAGGACTACGAGCAGGTGGACGAGACAGAACTGGAGCGGATGGACATAATGTGGGCCTTAGCAAGTGCTGTCCGGAGAGCTAAGAAGTTCGTCAAAAAGACCGGACAAAACTTGATTGCAACTAAGGACACTACCTTCAGCATCGATAATACCAAAGTGACTTGTTTCAACGGCGGCGAGAAAGGGCACTTCAAAAGGGAGTGTGTGAAGCCAAAGAAGATTGGCAATGGGAATCCTTTCTCCTCCTTCAATCATCAGGATAAACCCACTAGCAGTCCTACTTCATCAAGCAAGGATCACAAAGCCTTGACTGCTCATGATGATAAAGGACAAGAGTGGATCTTTCAGTTTGTCTCAACGGGAGAATCCAATATCGCTAGTGTGGAGGATATTGATGATGATTAGGCTAGTGAAGGAGATATATCAGTTGAACTTGCGATGTCAAACTCAGAAGTGACTGCGCTATAGTGACCAACTACCTGCCTGAAGAAGGGAAAACTGCAACAACATCAGAATCACCAGCTCCAGAAACACCAGACTCTACATTGATGGTGATTCATCAGAACCCTCTCAGGTAAGTCAACTGACCAACTTTTAATAATTATGCTTGTTCTGACTGTAATAAATTTAGGAAAGCTTGTTTTATTTAAAATTGCTAGGTTATTAGATCATAATGATAATTAATAAAGGACTTCGAACTTTGCAATGAAGCTAACAGAGTTCTAAAACAGAATGAGCATAGTACAAAGAAAAAGATAACCTGTGAAAAAAAGCTTAGGGAAAAGACGTTAGTAGTAGCCTTTAACCAAGCTAATGACAGGTCTATCAATCTCTTAGAGGACACTAAGAAACAAAAGCAGATTTAGAAGTAGAAGTTATTCCTTAAAGCAAAAAACCAGTTGACAAGTTCATTCATATGTCCAAAACTAGTAAGAGAGAGAAACAAGGGGAGGGATTGGGTTATAAGTGGTTACACCACCACATGAGATCTTGATGAACACAAAATGTAAACCAATCAAGGATAATATACTAAGGATCATGTGGTGTCTAATCCTCTTGTAAGTGATACAGATTACATGTAAATCAAATGAATCTGGTACTAACAAAGGAGGCCATTCAAAGGCAAAAGGTTAAAATGCCTTGCATTAATATGGACAAAGAGTTTGAAAATGTTGGACCAAAAGAACCAATGAGCCAAGATCAGAAAACCTCTAAGTCCCACATGGTATCACAACAACTGCTGAAAGTCTCATCAGTTTGACAAGTGCTGAAGACTTCAACAGCTGAAGATCAAGTGCTGAAGACCTCAACAGCTGAAGAACTAAAGTGCTGAAGTACAACAGCTGAAGAACACAAGTGCTGAAGCTGAAAGACCAAAGTACTGAAGTACAACAGCTGAAGAGTTACAAGTGCTGAAGATCAACAACTGATGTACAAAGTCTGAAGACAAAGACTGAAGACATCAGCTGATGATATCTACTGAAGTCATCAGCTGATGAAACACTGAAGGTCAAAGTCTGAAGATCAAGTACTGAAGCCTCAGTAGTTTGTCACAACTGCTGAAGAGTACTTCTTCAGTAGTTGTGATATCAGTAGTATTTCAGTAGTTTTATGTTTCAGTAGTTTTATGTTTCAGTAGTTTTGCAAAACGACTGAAGAGCTTGTTCTTCAGTCGTTGTAGTTCAGTAGTTTATATTTTGTACTTAACACTCTGATATGTTCTCAGTAGTTGTGAACATTTCAGTAGTTTGTTAAGATTAGTTATTTTTGTATTAGATCTGCCAGTTGTCACTTTCCGTGATAACAGCAGTGACTGTTGCACTCTATATAGGAGTGACAACCTATTGTAATACGTGGGAATGAATGAATGATTTGATTAGAAATATTCTACATCTATAAACATTCCTGAAATCAGAAATATATATTCTCTCTCTATAACGTATGCGCTCTTAATGCATACAAGTATCGATTGCTTGCTACAATTTGTCTAATTCTGTTCGTATTCCGCTGCTTTGAATCCTAATACATCAAACTTGTGATCGCTGATCCTGTCAAATGGTATCAGAGCAGGTTAATCATTGATCGATCTAATAATTGATCATTGAAACTGCTATTCAAGATCTAAGTTTGATTGAATTAGCTTTTGTTTTTGCAAGAAACGGTTATAGAGATTGAATTTTCTGTATTTCTGCTCATTCATCCTGAGATCTTTTCTTGGTTCTCATTGAGTTTTTGTGTCTGTCTAAAACTTTAAAAGCTTGAACTAAATTGTTTTTGAACTGAAAATGACTACTCCCTCCAATGATCCTCACAATACTGGTTCCTCAACCAAGCCACCGATGCTGGTTAGGAATGAGTATAACATATGGCAAAGACGTATGCTCCATCACCTGTCTGTTAACAGCGCAGGTGTTGGACATCAGTGGTACATGGTCCACACAAGCCTATGGTGAATAACCCGGAAACCAATCAAATGGTTCCGAAGAGGAGGGAGCAATACTCAGATGAGGATAAGAAGTTGCTTGAAATTGATGCAAAAGCCCATGGAATTCTGGCCATGGCACTGCCCAATGAAATCTATTCTGGGCTAATGCATCATGAAACTGCCCATGACCTCTGGAATGCCTTGAAAGAACAATTTGGAGGAACAGATGAGGTCTTGGCAAATAATAGAGAAATTCTTGCCCAACAATATGAGACATTCTCTCATAGAAAGGGTGAGACACTGACTCAACAATATGAGCGGTTCTCTTGTTTGATCTCTGAACTAAAAATGGTCAAACTTGAGTACAACAATATTCAGATGAATAACAGATTTCTCAGATCACTTCCTGAGAGATGGGACACATATACTATTGTCCTACGCTCCAGTGCAAGTTTGGACAAACTATCTCTCACCCAACTCCATGGGAAACTGCTCACTTTTGAGAGAGAGATAGAACAGAAGAGAAAACTGTCTTCATCTGGAAAGCTCACTGAAGACTTTGTACCAGGCAACACTGCCTTGGTGGGTCATGAGTCAGAATATGCTTCATCTGAATGCCAGTATGATGAGCATATTAATTTCTCTTCAAGCACTTCTGATTTGCATTTGTGAGTATTGATGGTCAGTTTACTGGGTGTAATAATGACAATCTATGCTTCATTATGGATGATCTCAAGGGGATTGCTGATGATGACTTAGAGAGATGGATATTTTGAGCCAAATGGCCTTGATAAATATCAGATCTCAGAAGTTCTATAAAAGAACTGGAAGAAAATTCCCAGGACTCTCTGGCAAAACCAAAGTTGGTTTTGACAAGAGCAAGTTGAGGTGTCACAAATGCCAAAGGCTTGGACACTTTGCAAGAGAGTGTAGATCAACTGGATCTAACTCCACTGCACCCTTTGTGACTTTTCCTGGCAATAGTCAACAACACAGAGGGCAACATCCTGTCACCTCTAGTCATCATCCTCAACAACAATCTCGGCATATTTTGTTCCTCAGGGTCAAATGCCATATCCGTACCCTTGTTATTACATGCCACAGTCAAATCAAGTTCAAGTTCCTATGGCACCACAACCTCATGCACTACCAGAACCTCAGCCTTCCAATCTCATCAACAATCTCAACCTCAACAACACAGCTTCTTCACCCCAGGAGTTGTTGACTGGAGCAGTTTACCAGATGACATGTCTGGTCATGACCAACTGTTCTCAGGTGCTGGTCAACATGGTGGTGACAGTCCTTTTGGGAATCTAGCTCTTATGGCTTTGGAGTCTGCTGATACTTCATTTTCTAATGCCTCTACACCTCAGGTATCACAGGTATCCTCTGAGGCAAAAGCCAAATTATGTTCTGAACCATGCATAGCAGCATTTGCTTCCATTAGAGAAGCAAATGTAGCTCTAATTAATAAGAACATTGAGCTAGAACAAATAATTTCCAAAAACAAAGCTGAGTTTGAGTCTGTGCTTAAAGATAAAAATGATGAGATTTATAAACTGAATTGCCAAATAATTGATGATAAGGCTAGAGAAGAAGTACTTCTAGAGAAGTACAAAGATCTCAAAGAAACCCTTGCAGTTACCCAGGTGAGTGTGATAGATGGGTACAATCATGCAAAGGTTTTGAAATGCTTCTTAGTAAGCAATCTGCTTCAAATGTGAAGTTTGGAATTGGTTACAATCACACTGCTCCACCTACAGATTTTACCCCAAGAGCAGAGGTAGAATCTGATGGTGAGAGTGATAACCAATCCATCACATCATGTGATCTACCTTCTGATACAGCACAATCAGAAGTAGCAGTCAGCATCAAGCCCTCTTTGAACCTATCAGCTGATGTTGATGGTTCAAATGCTGACATCACATGATTAATGAGTTGATCAACTCAGGAGTTAATCCTGAAGGTCCTGAAAGGACTAGAGAGCAGGATTTAACACCTGAAGTTCAAACTTCACTGCTGTCAGTACTGAAGAGAAGAAAACTGACAGTAGAAGGAGTTTGAAGACTACTAAAGAGGCAGTCAAGAAAGCAAACAATGCTTCCAAAGCATTGAAGAACAAGTCTTCAGTTGCTTCACCCTCTTTAGTTGATGATCAACCTAAGATGAAGAAGAAACCATGTGAAGTATGTGGTTTGTTCAATCATCTTACAGATGATTGTTGGTACAAAAGAGGTTCCAAACTCAAACAAAAAGAAGAAATTAAGAGAAAATGGTAAAAATGAAAACTGAGTTTGAGACCACATTTGTATCAGCAACATCAAATCCTGTAACCCTTAAGTCCTCAAGAAATCCAAAAAGGAAGGGGTTAAACAGGTGACAGCTGAGGGTGCTCAGAAGAAGAAGGTGCAACATAGGAACTTATCAAACTCCACTAGCAATGTGTCTGATGAGCTGAAAGCTTTATCACAAAATCAGACACAGCTGGTATGATGGTTCAACATCTGTGGGTAGAGTTAACCAACTAGATGCTCCTATGTTGAAAACAGAAAAGGAGGTCCAAGCCAAAGGACTCCTCTTACACCATCTTCTTCCTCTCAGGCTGTTGTTTCAAATAAAACTGTTAGTTTACCATCTATTGATGAGACCAGGCCCAAAACCAAAAAGGTTTGGGTCTCTAAAAAACTGATTGTTTATTATTGCAGGGTTCTTCAACATGCCAAAGTAGCATCTGGTATGTAGACAGTGGGGGATCTATGCACATGACTGGGAACAGCTCTCTTCTTCATGACTACTCTCAAGGAAAGAAGGGATTTGTCTCTTTTGGCAATGATGCTAGGGGTACATCATCGGTAAGGGCTTTGTCTCCAATGGAGAAATCAAATTTGATGATGTTAATCATGTGGAAAATCTCAAGTACAATCTCTTGAGTGTCAGTCAAATGTGTGATAAAGGCCATGTTGCCCTTTTCACCAGTCAAAACTGTAGGATTCTGTCATCCAAAGTTTTGCACTTGATTGACAAGGTGTTGGATGATCACACTCTCCTGAAAGCCAACAGGACAGGAAGAGTGTATGCCTTAGATCTTTCTAAGAAGATAGATCTCAAAGGCAATCCTTGCCTATTTTCCAAAGCCTCTTCTCAAGAATCTAAACTGTGGCACAGGAGGCTTGGTCATGTTAATCTCAAAAACATGAATCAGCTTACCCACAATAGTTTAGTCAGAGGCTTACCAATAAAGGAGTTCACACTGTGATGAAACTGCACTGCTTGTTTAAAAGGAAAACAGCACAAAGTCTCATTCCCTCCTATTGAAGTGCCTAAGTCCACTGCCTGCTTGCAATTACTGCATATGGATCTATTTGGTCCTGTGAGAGTAATGAGCATGGCAAAGAAGAAATACTGTCTGGTAATTGTGGATGATTACTCCAGATTTGTATGGACTTTCTTTCTACATTCAAAGGATGAGGCTGCTCAGAAGATTATTCACTTTGTGTGTATATTGAGAAGCAGTATTCCCTTCCAGTCAAGTGTATTAGGAGTGACAATGGAACTGAGTTCAGAAATCATACACTTGATGACTTCTATCTTTCAAAGGGAATCAAAAGGCAGTTCAGCATTCCAAGGACTCCAGAACAAAATGGAGTAGTGGAGAGAAAGAACAGGACCCTCATTGAAGCTGCAAGGTCCATGCTGGCTGACTCAGGTTTGCCACTGACCTTTTGGGCTGAAGCTGTCAACACAGCTTGCTATGTGCAAAATAGAGTTTTAGTAAATCAGAGGTTGATGAAGACTCCATATGAAGTTCTCCATCATTTGGCTCCTCTGATTTCATTTTTCAAAGCATTTGGGTGTCCCTGTTTTATTCTCAACACAAAGGATCAACTCCATAAATTTGATCCTAAGGTGGATGCAGGGTACTTTGTTGGTTATTCATCTACTTGCAAGGCATACAGAGTCTTCAACTGCAGAACAAAGATGGTTGAAGAAACTCTACATGTTAAGTTCAATGAATCTCCAAAGGACAAGATCCACAAAGCCCTGTGGAGTTATTTGATTTGGACATACTGCAATATGTTCCTTATCAAACTCCTGCTGTTGCTCCTGTCAACAGTTCACCACCTGGTGGTACTGCTGATGATGATGATGATTGCAGTACTCACCTCTTCAGGTTTAGTGATCAGCTGCCTGACTCAGCTAGACCTGATGTTCCTGTAGCTCCAGTAGCACCATCCACAACAAATGCTGATGAGATCTCTTCGAATTCAACTTCCTTTGAATTACCATCCACTGATTGGTTTCAAGGAAATGATTCACCATCACCATCTGTTGCTGCTGAGCTGCTACAAACACTTGCACAGATCTCATTGTGTATCAAGATCTGAAGAATCACCCTATGTCTCAAATCATTGGTGATATCACTGCTGGAGTATCAACAAGAAGTCAATTGTCAAATTTCTGCTTCTATGCTCTCTTCATCAGTCAGCAAGAGCCAAAGAATTATCACATTGCTTTAAAGGACAATGGATGGGTTGATGCCATGCAGCTTGAGCTTCTTCAGTTCAAGAAACAGCAAGTGTGGGAACTGGTTCCTCTACCTCCAGGTAAGTGTGCAATAGGCACTAAATGGGTGTTTAGGAACAAAACTGATGAAAATGGGCTTATTGTTAAGAACAAGGCCAGACTGGTTGTTCAGGGGTTTGCACAAGAAGAAGGTATTGATTATGATGAAACCTTTGCCCCTGTAGCCAGACTGGAAGCAATTCGATTGTTTTTAGCTTATGCTGCTTATCAAAACCTTAAGTTTTTCAAATGGATGTCAAAAGTGCATTTTTGTATGGAAAATTAAAGAAGAGGTTTATGTATGTCAACCTCCAGGCTTTGAGGACAATAAACATCCTAATTGGGTGTATAAGCTTGATAAGGCTCTTTATGGGTTAAAACAAGCTCCAGAGCCTGGTATGAGACATTATCAAACTTTCTTCTGGAAAAAATTTCACTAGAGGCTCCATAGATAAGACTTTATTCATTAAGAAAGCTGGGCAGCATAATCTACTTGTTCAAATTTATGTAGATGATATCATTTTTGCATCCTCTGATCCAAAGTTGTGTGATGCCTTTACAAAGTTGATGCAACAGAAGTTTGAAATGAGTGCCATGGGAGTTACATTCTTTCTGGGGTTGCAAATCAAACAAAAGGCTGATGGAATTTTCATTCATCAGTCCAAATATACAAAAGATCTTTGCAAAAGTTTGATTTACAAAACTGTAAGCCTTGTTCTACTCCCATGTGCAGCACCACACAACTGGATACAGATCAGAAAGGTAAAGTGGTTGATGAAACACTTTACAGATGTATGATTGGGTCCTTGATGTATTTAACAGCTTCTAGACCAGATATTATGTTTGCTACATGTGTTTGTGCTAGATTTCAGGCTGCACCTAAAGAGTCTCATCTGATTGCAGTCAAGAGGATCTTTAGATATCTGCAAGGCACTCCATCTCTAGGTTTATGGTATTCTACTGGACATTCTGGTAAATTAGTTGCTTTTTCTGACAGTGACTATGCAGGGTGTAAGTTGACCAGGAAATCAACTTCTGGTGGATGTCAATTCCTAGGCAACTGCTTGATTTCTTGGCAGAGCAAGAAACAGACCTCAGTTGCTACATCAACTGCTGAAGCAGAGTACATTGCTGCTGCAAGTTGTACATCTCAGGTACTCTGGCTTCAAAACCAACTTTTGGATTATGGCATTACAGAGACTAAGACTCCATTGTTAATGGATAGTGCTTCAGCTCTTTGCATTGTCAAAAATCCAGTCCAGCACTCTAGGACCAAACATATAGAGATCAGACATCATTTTATAAGGGATTGTTTTGAAAAAGGTCTGATTGATCCTAAGTTTGTGCCTAGTGCTGATGAGCTTGCAGACATTTTTACTAAGCCTTTGGATAGTTCAACTTTCCAAAACCTGGTGTTAAGGCTTGGTATGCTGCAGCTAGAATAAGTGACAACTACTGATGATCTTAGTAATAAGTACTGATGATCATTAGTAACTATGTCACATATAAGTACTGATGAGTCCTTTTACCTTCAGTAGTTTTATAACTACTGAAGGCTAAATGTCTCACAAGTACTGAAGTACTTCATCTGTTCTAAACTACTGATGTAGTTACAACTACTGATGCAGTTACAACTACTGCAATCAGTAAAAACAGATAAGTACTGATGTCCTATGAAACAACTGAAATCAGCCAAAAAGACTGATGAATGTGTTGAGGACAGTATGAAACAGCTGAAAAGCTAAGAATTGACGAAAACAGCTGAAGAGAAACTTTCTCTTCAGTCGTTTGTACAACTGCTGTTTCATTTAAACAACTGAAGCAAAACCACGTCTTCAGTAGTTTTATAACTACTGATGACTAATACCAAGTCTTCAGTTGTTTACAAACAGCTGATGACAAAACCACTGTCTTCAGTAGTTCATAACTACTGATGACAAACACCAAGTCCTCAGTTGTTTCAATCATCTGAAGTCAAAACCACGGTCTTCAGTAGTTTTCTAACTACTGATGCCTAACACCACGACTTCAGTGTTTCAACGTCTGAAAGGATAATACCATGTCAACGGTCGTTTAAAACTACTGATGACTAACACCACATCCTTCAGTCGTTTTTACCCGTACCCTATAAATATCCCTAACCTAAGCTCTCAATGCTTCATCTTCTTCAAACCTAACGTTCCTCTCCAAAACTTCCTCTTCTCCATGGCGTCCATGCAAATTAAACCGCGACACAACTGTGTTGCCTACCTCACTAAATCGCCCATCTGGACTAAGTTCGATACTGCTATCGATCTTATGGTTCAGTCCCATACAACACGGCATTTCTTCTGAATCCCATACTACATGCCGAATCCTTGCAACAATTTTGGATGAACGTTACTGTTACCACTGGGGAGAACAACACACCATCCCTCCAGTCGGTCGTAAACAACAAAGAAGTAGTCATCACTCCTGCAATCTACGCCAAATTCTTCAACTGATGATGCTAGTTCTCCTGCTGGATATCCGAAGGGCACCATAGATCTATCCTTTGCTCAACATGGATATCAAGGCGATCTCAGTGCCTCCACTATCATGAAGAAACACTTTAATGACGCTGAGCGCCTGATTTTTCACATGGTGAATGTATGTTGGCCCCTAAGACGTCGTCTTGGGATCAAATGTCAAAAATGGCAGCAGGTAATGTATTCTATTCTTGAGCAACAACCACTAAATTTTCAGAAATAATATTTTTAGAGCTCAAGGATATGGCTCAAAAACTAACTGCCAACCGTTGGATACTATATCCACGGTTCATAATGGCCTATTACAAACCAGCTTAATGCTGAGGGATGGTTGGCGGAGTCCCTGCTACGGCTGTTCTGCCGGAAGTATACTCCCGGCACAACTCTGACCGGACACTAAATGGCTGCCAAGCTGCGAAAACCCACGCAGCTGGAACCCACAGCCACCACTCCAAATCAACAAAAGTCCCCACCAAACCCACCAAAAAGAAACCCAAAACGGCTACTCAGGGAATTGAGTCCCCTGAGGATGCCCCTGCAACACAAACGCAGGATATATCCACTAGTCCAAACCCCCTAGTGGATACAATGACTCTTCCAGCCATAGCCGCTCAGGCTTCCTCTCAACAGGAGCCTGCAGCAACCACACAAGGGGTACCTACATATCTGGGATCTTCCTCACTTGAGGGAGATTGCCATTGAAGAGCACCAACCTCCCAGGTGCACACTGCTTCTATCCCTTCACCCCAAACAACCGCCCCTCACAGCCCAACTTTAATAGTTGCACAAGTGCTGACTCAACTGCACTCCTCACCCCCTCCCAGAAACCACTTACTACTGGGAATACCTCTACAATTGAGGGGGAGGAACACAGTGCACTTGAGAACCCACAGCACAGGGGTTTACCACTTATCTCCTGGTGTAGACAAGGAGCTTAGAATATCTAGTGAGGCTGCCACTTCTCTGACTCAGCACATCCAGAGTGAGGCTGGTAACATTGCTAAGACCTCACTAGAGGCAACAGCTGATGATGGACATTGTCCTGAGGCTGGAAGTCCCCAGTACCAAGCACAAGGGGCACATGCACCAATGGTCTACACCCAGTGCATGTAAATCCTGCTCTAAGCAGGAGGTCAGATGATTCAGCTTCGGCTGATGATGACCTGGGCTTTTCTATGATGTTCTTGCCCAGAACACAATCCTTGAAGAGAAAGTCAGTAGGCTGCAAAACCTACTTGACCACTCTCACAAGGAGAAAGACCATCTGCCTCTACCCACCCACAGATGGCACCTTCACTTGAAGGTTTCCCAACACTGAGCCACTCCAAACTCAACCACCTGCCTCTGCTTCAGGCCCTACTTCTCAGGAACAGAACCCTCCTGAGCAAATAGGTGCTGTACTTCAAAATTCCCTCCCTCTCATCACACCCATAATCACTGAATTGTGACTAAAGCCATTGATGAGAGGCTTTCCTCAACTTTACAGCCCTTGGTTGATGCTGCTGTACAAAAGACTCTTTCTGCGGTACAAACCCTTCCTCCAATGCATCCAAAAAGGGGAGAGTACTGCAGTGAAAGAAAGAAGAGGAAAAGAACAGAGGAGAAGAAGGAAGAGAAGCAAGCCCAAGAGGAGGAGAAAGAAAAGCAACCTCTGCTCACTTACAAGCGAAAGAGAAGTGCTGATGATCACACTGCTGAAGACAAATCCTTGGAGGAGCTGGTCAAGAAGCTGACATACACACAGCCGATCCATGGATAAAATAATTGAACAACTCTTCAGGCAGGGGTTTGACACAGCCACACTGGATAGTGAGATCAGAAGGTTAGAAGTGCAAGAGATACAAACCCGATGGGCAGGGTATGATGCTCTGAAAAAGAGAGATTGGAAATAATGATCCGCTTTATTGCAAAATACTTGGGAAGATCATTAATGGAGATCAGCATGGACCAGGGACAGCATTCTGGCTATAGCCACCAGAATCTGTCTGGAGCAATTAACAAAGGGATTATTGTGGAAGCCCTTGATGAGGCTGGGGCTGGTAAAAGGTTAGAGATGGCTAAACTCACAAAGGCGAAACTAACTACAAAGATGCTAGATCAACCTTCCTTCCACCCACTCAACAGATCCTATCCCTAAATCTCCAACCAATCTCTAAGCCAAAATCCAAACATCCTCATTCTTCAAAACCAATTCCTTCACCAACCCACCATCATCCCGTGATGTACCCAGAAGGAGGAGAAGGGTGCTGAGGATGGAAGAAGAAGAAGAAGAGGAGGATGAAGATGATAGTCTGCCACTCTCTGCTGTTCTGAAGCTACCAAAACCCCGAAGTCAACCCATGATCACACCTGACTCTCAAAGGGAAATGGTCAGAGTCAAGATAGAAGAAGAAGAACAGCAGAAACAGCACGATGAGCAACTGTTGAAGATGGTTGACAAGGAATTTCCTCAGTCATCATCTATTCAAGCCATGAAAGGGCATGCTCAAAGGCTGTACACTCTCAGGCACACCTTCAGTATCAGAAGGAGAGAGTGAGAGTATGGCCAGACCCCAGGGTGAGTTCTAGAATCCATAAAAGAACTATTCCACACAGATACAATGGCCAGGTACGAAAAACAATAGAGTCTACCATCATGTTGGCGTGTAGTCTCACCTTGGGAAATCATTGATGAATTCAAGAAAGCTCACCAAGCAAAGAAGACCCTCAAGCTTTACTAGAAAACAAGATGATTAAGAAGGGGTTGTATATAAAAAGCTTGAAGACATCCAGAAGAATGAGCTCCAGTTACTCTTGAAGGCAACCATCCTGATGAATTTGTATATAGGGAGGTAACTACGGTGGAGCTGAAAAATGCAGGACCATGAAGTACTTATCAGAGTACTATGGTCCAGAGTTCTTCTTCGAAGGAGGAGTAGAAGAACTCTCTCAGGAGGAACAATTGTTCTCCTTGAGGCCTATGTGTCGTGAGTCATACAGACTCATTATGGGAAGTAAATCTCATGAATGGGATAACAACTCTGTGTCCAGTTCCCCAAAACAGAGTTCCCATTCATACTCTGCCAAACAAATATTTGAGATTTCTTCCCAGGCCGGAGCTTACATGGGTCATCTTCTCTACTGATCAAGAAGGAAAAAGACCAACATTTTGCCATCAATAAGTGGGATAATAAATAGTTAGAGGTTTGGCTGCATTGGTTCAGGGGGAGTTTGTTGGACCAAAGAAACAATGAGCCAAGATCAGAAAACCTCTAGTCCCACATGGTATCACAACAACTGCTGAAAGTTCATCAGTAGTTTGACAAGTGCTGAAGACTTCAACAGCTGAAGATCAAGTGCTGAAGACCTCAATAGCTGAAGAACTAAGTGCTGAAGTACAACAGCTGAAGAACACAAGTGCTGAAGCTGAAAGACCAAAGTACTGAAGTACAACAGCTGAAGAGTTTACAAGTGCTGAAGATCAACAACTGATGTACAAAGTCTGAAGACAAAGACTGAAGACATCAGCTGATGATATCTACTGAAGTCATCAGCTGATGAAACACCTGAAGGTCAAAGTCTGAAGATCAAGTACTGAAGCCTCAGTAGTTTGTCACAATGCTGAAGAGTACTTCTTCAGTAGTTGTGATATCAGTAGTTTTATGTTTCAGTAGTTTTATGTTTCAGTAGTTTTGCAAACGACTGAAGAGCTTGTTCTTCAGTCGTTGTAGTTCAGTAGTTTTATATTTGTATTAACACTCTGATATGTTCTCAGTAGTTGTGAACATTTCAGTAGTTGTTAAGAGTTAGTTATTTTTGTTAGATCTGCCAGTTGTCACTTTCCGTGATAACAGCAGTGACTGTTGCACTCTATATAAGGAGTGACAACCTATTGTAATATGTGGGAATGAATGAAGAATGAATGAATGATTTGATTAGAAATATTCTACATCTATAAACATTCCTGAAATCAGAAATATATATTCTCTCTCAATAATCGTATGCGCTCTTAATGCATTCCCTGAAGTATCGATTGCTTGCTACAATTTGTCTAATTCTTGTTCTATTCCGCTGCTTTGAATCCTAATACATCAAACTTGTGATCGCTGATCTGTCAGAAAAGGGTAAATACAAGTCTGGTCAACAATTTAAAATCTGAACCTAAAAAGACAGTAATGTTAACCAATACAAGCATCATGTCAAAGTCAGAAAATAGAAAAGAAATGGATGTTAAATGTAAAGCAGTTAAACTTTGTTAAACCAGACAAAACATCTAAACAAGCAGAACAAAACCAAACGAGTAAGGTCACCCGGCGGGTGTCACAAACATCCCCACAAAACAGTTTAAATCGTAAAGTCGAGGAGCAGATCATGCTACAGTTATGGAGAGTATGGACACATTGAATCTCATTGTCATTACTATCAGACCATCGAGGAGAAAGTTGACTTCTGAACAAAAACCTACCCTTTTAAGAGGAATCAGTGACGCTACCAAAAGGTAGTGAACCTAAAGTTCAAACATTACCAGTCGTGTTTATAAACAAACAGGCCTTACACAAAGCTGGCTTATGGAAAGAAAAAATCAACCTCATGTCTGATAATGAGAACAAGAAGACATCTAAGCTTCCCTCACCCTCGAATGGTCAATGGGTTACGTTTATGATGTGTGATGCCTCTAGGAAACCCAGCTGTGAAGGTGGGTCCCTAATTGTACTAATGTTTTCAATTGAAGTGCAGGGTGTCGCTATAGTGCTAAACCACACGTGTATTATAGATAGCGGAAAGCATCCAGGCACATGAAGGGAAATGGATTCTCTTATCAAAGTCAAAGATAAAGGTGGTCATGTTTTGTTTGCTGAAACAATGGTGGGTTACATCACAGCTCAAGGAGAAGAGGTAAGCAAAGTGATGTTTGACAAGGTAAACTACGTTCACAACTTCAAAAAAACTGCTTTTTGTTTCTTAATTGTGATAAAGGGTTTAAGGTAGTTTTTTGACAACAAGAAGTGCTAGTCCTGAAAAAGGACTATGTCATCCTGGAGGACCAGTCTAATGTATGCCTCAAGATATAAGGACCTTTATGTCTTCGATCTATCAAAGGCCTCCACAACGGATCATGAAGTTCAGTGCTTCTTGTCAAAAGCTACTGAGAAGGATTCCATCTCCTGGCATAGGAGAACGGGACACATTAATCCATGGAAGATGAATCACTTGATCCAGAATGATCTAGTGAGAGGATTAACGACAAAAACTTCCAACTTCCAGATTTCTGTGTTACATGCAAGAAGGGCAAACAGACGAAGAAGTCTCATAAGGAAAAGAAATTTCCATCCATCGAACTTCCACTTGAATCTTCACATGGATCTATTTGGTCCAGTCAGTACAGGAAGCATTGCAGGCACTTGTACTGCTACGTAGTGTACTGAAGACTACTCAAGATTCTCTTGGGTGATGTTTTTGAAATCCAAATCAGAAAAATTTGAGTCATTCAAGGAATTAGTAACTACTCTCGAGTCTCTATACAAATTGAAGGTATGAAAAGTGCTCTAAGACAACGGAACTGAGTTCAAGAATCAATGGATGGAGGCGTATTGCAAGGAAAAGGGAATTGTGCATTAGTTCACTTCTGCCTACACTCCTCAGATGAACGGCATTGCTGAAAGGAAGAATCACAGCTTGATAGAGATAGTACGGACGATGCTAGCAGACTTAAAACTGCCTATCCAATTCTAGAATGAAGCAGTTGCAAATGCGTGTTACATGCTAAATCGAGTTCTGGTAGTTTAACGCCATGGTAAGACGTGTTACGAGTTACTACAACGACGTAAACCTGATCTAGAGTATCTTGAGCCATTTGGCGCTACATGCACCCTACTGAAGAAGACTCAAGAGGGAAAATTCAGCAAGAAGGCTGATGAAGGTATCTTTCTAGGATACAACATACCGAACAAGAGGGTTTACAACAACTCAACGGGTCAGGTAGAAGTGTGGTGTAATATTGATGTTCAGAGATACACCACACCACCTGCTGGAAAAGGACCCGCCTTCTTTTTCGACTATGATGGATTCTTCAAGTCCTTCAACATCCCACTCTCCACTCTGATGATGAGTTGGCCACAAAGATGATGTATGATGTTTTGATACACCTACACTAGATTCAACATCATCCAGTTCACAAGGTCAGTCATCTAACAACTCAGGGGGAGTACCTAAAGATAGTGATTCTTCCTCTGATGAAGAAGCTGTGGAGACTGATTAGCACAACCAGGAGGAACATGTTCCTACTACTGCAAGTCCACAAGCATATGACATTGATGCCTCTGAGTCTTCGGAACCTCAGACTCCTAGCCTTAGATAACGAACCAAATGTGCATAATCTTGATTCTGAGATAGTTGTTCAACCACTCCTGGATCATGCCTAAATGACTATCATCCTTTCGATAATGTCATTGGGGATGTGAGATCAGGGGTTCAGACTAGAAATCAGTTGTACTCAGCTGACTATGCCTCGGTGATGGAAAAGGGATACCTTCACGAAGGTGAATATCGTTGCTTTGTGTCTCAGTTTGAGCCAAAGTATGTTAGTGAAGCCCTGAATGATGAGGTATTGGTGAGTGCCATGCAAGAAGAACTTCTTCAGTTCAAGAAGTTAGAGTATGGACTCTGGTGGATAGACCTAGAGGTGCTAAGGTCATTGGCACAAAATGGGTCTGAAGTGTAAGAAAGATGACCAGGTGTGATCATCAGAAACAAAGCTCGACTTGTTGTTCAAGGATTTCGAAAAGTCGAGGGCATACACTACAATGAAGTGTTTGAACCCGTGGCAAGAATGGAAGCATTCCATATCTTCCTTGCTTATGCATCATATATGAAGATTAAAGTTTATCAACTTGATGTGATGAGTGCATTCCTTCATGGTGAAATCCGAGAGACAGTGTACATTAGTTAACCCGAGGGATTTGAGGATCCATATCATCGGGACCGAGTTTACAAACTTGACAAGGCTTTATATGGGCTTCATCAAGCTCCTAGGGCCTGGTATGAGAAACTCTCGACTCACCTTGTGAAACACGATTTTCGTAGACGTGTCATTAATTGTACATTGTTCATAAAAGAAAAGGATGGAGATTTGCTGCTTGTCCAAATTTATGTAGATGATATAATCTTCGGTTCAAAGAACGAAAATCTATGCAAAGAGTTGGAAGCAGTAATGAAGGCTGAGTTTGAATGAGTGCCATGGGAGAGATGAAATTCTTTCTCGGGTTACAGGTGGATTAGACACCAAAAGGGATTTTCCTACATTAGACCAAGTATGTAGGAGATATTCTTAGTTGGTTTGACATGGAGAATGCTTCCGCAACTGGGACTCCACTTGCTAGAAACCATGATGTAGCACCCGATGAGAATGGTGATCTGGTTGATGCCACCATGTACCAAGGAATGATTGCATCTCTCATGTACCTCACTGCCTCAAGACCTGATATCATGTACGCGACATGTTTATGTTCAAGATATCAGGCAAAGCCAAAATTCAATCATCTGATAGGGGTCAAAAGGATCTTTCGTTATCTAAAGGGTACTCCAACACTTGGGTTGTGGTATCCTCATGACGATGACTTCGAGCTAACAACATATAGTGACTAGGATTACGGTGGCTGCAAGATGAACTACAAGTCTACATCAGCGGGATGACAATTCTTTGGGAGAAGATTAGTGACCTAGCAGTGTAAGAAGCAGACCTTGGTTGCGTTATCAACCTGTGAAGCCGAATACGTTGCTACTGCAAGTTGCTGTTCACAAATCATATGGATTCAATAGCAAATGCCAGACTACGGTTTGAATTTCTCTTCTCTCCTATTTTTGTTAATAACTCTACTGCAATTGCAGCAAATAAAAATACGGTCCAACATCGTAAGACCAAACACATCGGCATAAAATATCACTTTATACGTGATTGCTTTGAAAAGAACCTAATCGATGTGATTAAAATAAATACTGATTTTCAACGCGCTGACCTCTATAAGAAGGCTTTTGATAAACAACGTTTTCTATATTTGTTAGAGGTCAATGACGTTAAAAAGAAACGTGATGTAATTCCTGAAGAGGACCATGTGTAGTCCGATGCGTATAGCCCATTTTTCTTTTAGTTTTTATTTTCTTTATTTATTTGTTTAACCTTGTGTAGTTTAATCAAATTGATGTTACTTTGTCGCCTATTAAAATCCTAATAAGCATAAATCGGTTGCAGTTTTAGAATTTTAGGGGTAGAATAGGGTAGTTAGTAACATTAACAAAAAAAACGAGGGAGGAAGAGAGGCTAGCTGATAGAAACTAGATCGTATCTGTGATACCGATCAATGTTTTTGGAAAATGATAGTACACAGGTGCAAACCACTGGGACGTTAAAAGTTTAAATAAAATAAGATGCGAAGTTCAAAGTATAAGTTTGTGTAGTCTGAGCAATATAAAAGGAAAAAATGATAGTAAAACTAGCTATTACTAAGGTAACACAAAGAAATTAGACTAGAGGTTATTAGACCACAGATGATATGTCGGTAGATTAACACAATAGATGATTAGATCTTGTTGGTGATCTCAAGAACAAACTAAGTTGTTCAACAAGCTGTGGGCTAACATCTTATCCCCGGTTAACACAATCAACAAAATTCCAATAAGGGGTGACGAGCAGAATAAATGCCACAAATATGAGCGTAAGACCAAAATATGAGCAAAAGAAATCAAACTAATAACTTCTGTTATTGGTGAGATCTGTGCAAAAGGATTAAAAATGCTAAAACAAGAAGATAGGTTATGTGCCTCTCTACTGTGCGGTGGCACTGACCGGAGGATAAGCATAACCTATATATTCTAGAATTCATTGTTGTTTGCTGCCTCTCTGCTGTGCAATGGCACTGACCTGAGGCTTGGCTTCTCTCTGAAAGTTCTAAGAATAGTTTCTTCTTGAAAACTACCCTAAGACCGCTCAAAAATCTCCTGAGGAATATTGATTACCATATAAGTGTGGGATCCACAAATGCTTGTTGAAATAATAAAACCTTAAACTATCATCAATATGTGTCAAAGGTCTGTGTATGGATTTCAGAGGACCAGTAAACTGACAATCGTCGTGACTACAATTCTTGAAAGTCCAAATCAATGTATGATCTAATAGTACTAGCATGATTTCCTAAATTTGCTAATGACTCTAGATGAAAAACACGAATTAAGCATCAAAAGTTTTGAGAACACGTCCCAATGATTTGACTTGCATGTATGATTCCAAATTGAATTGGTCCATTTATGGTCAAATGAACTGAAGCTGCCTTCTCCAGAACCGAATCCATTAGATTTCTATCTTAGGATTTATACCTCACACAAAATGTCAAAAACAAGTTTAGTTTTATATTTTAGTTTAAGTTTTTTTTCTTTTGTTTAAATATTGTCAATTCAGTTTGTTAGATATCAGACTATGTCATGGAATTCAATAGGGATGTAATCACCTAAAAGGGTCACGTCTGAGGTGACCACACATGTTTTCAAATGAAAAATAGTCACATCTGAGGTGACAAATTTTTAAAATGATCACGTCTGAGGTGATCAAAAGTTTTCCAAGTTATATGATCATGTCTGAGATGATCAAATGCTCATAATGTTTAATCAAAGGTTAAAAGGGATTAAGTGTGGAAGGGTCATAAAGTCAAAATCATGAGTATGATCCAATCACACGACTAGACCTTGAGTATGGACCAACCGTGTGAATAGACCATACTCATGCACTAAACAGCCGAATGGCACATGAGTATGAACCATTCACCCCCAAGGCTTATCAGAATGAGCCAGTCGACCAAATGGAGCTGTGCGAATGAGTTAGTCGCCCGACTGAAATCCAGTCGGCCGACTGAATGTGATCGACAAACCAATCGCACGACTGAGGTCCGTTCGCCCGAATGAACCGAGCGAATGGGTCCAGCCGGCGGATTGAAATCAGATTCAGTATAAATAGGGCCACAGTCGATCACATTCAGCTCATCACCCCCAATCGCCCTAAAATCGCACAGCCTACCATTATTCTACCAAAATTTCCTCTGACCCAAGTTGATTACATATTTTATATTCTGACATTCGTTGGTGCATATACAGGTAAAATGCGGTGAGAACATGCCAAAAAACTCCGTCGATTAGACTCCAAAATCAAGAAAATGGCCCTAACATGACCCGAGACTGTAAATGGACTAATAACCTAATTAAACCAAGTAAAATGTTGAAATAAAGGTTATTAGGTTATTAGTATAATGATTGCGAGTCTAAAGAACCATTACACAACGTCTAATTTCAAGATTTAGTTCAAATTCAAATCTCAGTCGACCGAACAGTAGGACATGCGACTGGACACTAGGATGAACTCCAATCGCACGATTGAGTTGGTTGAATGGCTCAATCAGCCAAATGGATAATGCAAATGACCTCAGTCGGCCGACTGAACCAATCGCCAGCTCAGTTAACCGACTGAACTCAATCTCCTGCTTAGTCACCCGACTGAATCCAGTCGCATGCCAGATCAACCGACTGAACACAGTCGCATGATTCAATCACATGATTGAACCAGACTGAATTCAACCAAGTTAATTAGAACTAATTTGTGTTGTGTGGTTATCTAATTTCTACGTGTCTTGTGTTATAGATTGATGGCTGACAGGTGGTCCATCAACCCCAAGCACAACATATGTGCTCACTTAGATGCCACTACTCGGAACGGTGCCGTGTTTGCGGGGATTATCGCGTTCCTTAAGCGATCTAGGATCTACAAGGCTATCTCCACAGCATGCACTCCCTACAGGTCTATTCAGCAGGCCTTCTGGGAGGGGGCATCGGTAGACCGCTCTCACGAGCCATACAACATCAGGAGTTCTATTTTTGGGATGGATATTAAGGTCACTGCTAAGGATATTCAGCGTGTACTTGGGTTGGGTGATGATGCAGACCACCCTATCAGACTTCACCCGCTGACTGTGAGAAGGTGCTTCTTGAGGATGAAGTACACCGGGGATATTAATGCAGGTGTGCTCAACAAGAGAAACATGTGTCCCCAATACAAGTACTTGGCACATGTCATCCTCAAGTGCTTGGCTTCGCGAAGGGGTGGGTTTGATGATCTTTCAGACCAGATTCAAAATGCCTATGTGGCACTGGTACTGAACCACCCTTTCAGCTTCTCGAGCATGATATTCTCTTACTTGATAGAGAATTTGGAGGCGAAGGGCAAAGAGAGTTTCTACATGTACCCTAGGTTTCTTCAGATGATTTTTGATGAGAAGCTGCCCACACTGTCCAAGGAGAGCCACGACGCTGTGTCGTTGGAGGTCATGGATGATACCACACTGGGTCATATGAAGGTATATACCGGGGAAAGCAAGTCAAACCCCCGGTGAAGAGACTCATCGGCTATCTGGCCAAGGTTGATTACGTGGCGCCAGGGAGGCGTAACTGGCGCCACACAGACAATGATTCAGATGTCGAGCAGCTTGAGCTCCCTGAAGATGAATCCGACGACGACGACAACGGTAATGATGGAGATGCAGGGCCCACTCAATTGAGGGCCCCCACTGCTGATATAACATCTCCAGCATCCACCCAAGGTGGAACAGGACAACAACAGGGTTTCATCAGGACTTTCGTCTTGATGAGGAGGAGGAGACAGACGAGGAGCCCTTGACTCGTATTTTGGGGAGCAGGGTGGTTGTCACCGACCGAGGCATTCGGGAGGTTGGAGGACGCCCTGGCGAGTCTAGGAGGCTGATACTGATCCTAGTTATACTCCCGATCAGCCAGTGTCCCTGGGGGAGCATCAGCCTCGAGGGGCTCGAGGAAGAAACGGATGGCTCAGCCCCACGGACTGAAGAAGAGGAGGAGGAGGATGACATTTATCACCACCACCACTACTACCACCACTTCCACCACTTCCACCACTGCACCTACTACCACCACTACCACCACTCCACCTAGTACCACCACTCCACCTACCACCACCACCACCATTCCACCCACCACCATATCTACCACCTCACACACCACTACCTCACCCACTCCACCACTTATCCGCATACAATCCACCTCCACTATAGCTCATCCACCATTACCTTCATCTATACCACCCCTAATCTTCACCATTGCCACCACCACCACTACTAGCCACAAAACAGGACCATCATCTTACTCCTCCACTCCATCTGGATCCTCTCTATCGCCCAATAGGTAGAGGAACAACTCTCAGCACTGAACCATATGGTGCTGAAGCTGTTGGCAGCCGATGACACGAAGACTGCCCAGATTCGTCAGCTAGTAGAACTTACTGCTGCACAATCTCAGCAGATATCTTAGCAGGCACAGCTGATAGAGCAGCAGGCACAGCTGATAGAGCAGCAGGTACAGCTGATAGAGCAGCAGGCACAACATATGGATGCTCAAAGTTCAGAGATGTCCCAACTCCAGGAGCAACATGTCCATTCAGCAAAACGGATAGAGGAGTTGGAGGCTACCAACAAGAGCATCATGCTGAGGCTCAAAGGATCAAAGGATGAGCCACTAAAGATTAGAGAAGGAGATGGAGATGATGGTGATGATGATGACAGTGATGATGATGATGATGATGGTGATGATCAAGGGGAGGATAATGATGCTAGTGATGATGTTGATGATGATGATGAAGGAGATGATGATACTTCTGCGGCGGGTGCCATATCAGCTCAAGGTCAAGAGAGGTGCACAAAGAAGAATCAAGACCAAGGAGCCCCATCATCTTCTGCTGATCCTACTAACACATCAGCTATTGAAGAAAAGAGTAATACATAGTTGTTTATGTTATTTAAATTATGTGTATTTGAATCTTGTATCAAATTAATGTAATTAATGTTTATATTTATTATTTATGTTTACTACTTTGATTGCTGACTAATGGTTGATGTGTTACATGTTTAAATCAAGCAGATCCAGATTATCAAAGAGATGAATATGAGGTTGCTCCCCTCCAACAGATCAAGACTCAGCTCACGATGATTCTTGATCTGCAGGGATTAGTCAGGAGATCAGTGAATTACACTCCTGAAGAAGGAGAGATAATTCATGATCTCACTGACGAGCAACTTGCTGAAATGTTCCGACTCAATCATCCTGATGGATCATGAAAGATGCTCCAACAGTCCATGTGGAAAGTGATGACGAGCTTAACGATGTTAATGAGATCGAGATCGAAGATGTCACGGACCAACACTATCTAGAGTACACTGACATTAAGGGTAATGTCATTCCCAATCTGGGCAATAATCTTGTCAGTGAAACTTTTAACTCTAGGTAAAATGGAACAAGAGTCTGACAAGAAAGAAGATAAGACCCAAGCCTTGAAAGCTGAAGTCAATATCAGAAAGGCTGAGTGGGCTGCATGCTTTGAAGAAATAAGAGCCCAATGCAGTGCTTCAACGTCAACTGTCTACAACCAAGTGTAGAGAGTGAAGAAACATCAAAAGGTGTCGGGAAAAATCATAGCATGGGCGTATTTTGAAGATCTCAACTTTATGCAGTTAAACATGAGAGGGTATTGAGTACTTCAAGTTCCCACATGACCTGAAGACTTTTCCTGGATTTGAGCTTAACCAGTTAGCAAAGTTGAAATTGCTATATGCTGACCCATGCAAAATGTCAGGCTGGTTTGAAGTAGCTTGTTGATACATGTATGTCCCTAGTCATGATATGAAATGTAATACATCTTGTTTATCTGATTCTGGTGTAATTTGATATGATTAATGAAATGATATTGGTTGTTTGTGATTTGTAATGACTAATATTTCATTAATGAGTTGATATTAATTGGTTATTAGGTTAGCGATTGTTTGAATAGTTACACATAATGTTATTAATTTACTTCAAACTTAACATAATGAAGTTCTCATGCGAATGGCCATGCGAATGGACCATAAGCATGAATAACTTCATACGAATGACTCAGTCGCACGACTGAACCGGGAGATTGGATTAGTCGTATGATTGTCACATAAGATTGGCTCAGTCGCATGACTGAACACTCTGTCGTGCAGATGAATCAACCGCATGGTTCAATCGCACGACTGAACAGTCGCACGATTGAATAATACCAACCTATAAATACAACCCAATTCGTGAAAAACAAGGGCTTTTGATTAATTACATTCTAGACGTACTCTAGCCGTCCAGAAGCCTCCCATTCGTTCTCCAAGTTCACAGAACACATTAGATCGATTCCCAATCGATTTCTAACGTTAGTTTCAATTCTTTATTGATTCTTCGTGTGTTCTCACTTATTGGATTGCCAATCAAATAGGATTCCGCACTATTTGATCTGGTTTACATGCTAATCTCCAGGTATTTCGTTCAAATACCAGGTCCTAGCAAGTGGTATCAGAGCTTAGGCTCTTGATTACGTGTGATTCAATCAATATTGATAAAAAGCTTGTGTTTTTGCACTAAAAACGCAATCTTTTATGTCAAAAGTGATCTTGGACGTTCCCTGCTCATAAAGTTTGGTTTCTACGGACTTAGGCAATTACACCTTGCGAAAGTTCGAATTTTTATGGCTAAAACACGTTTAACCTAGAAATTTTCGCAAAACAGCAGCTTGAGTCGCACGAGTGAGCCATTCGCACGACTGGACCTCATTCGCATTGCTCAGACGCAAGACTAGACATAGTCGCATCTCCATTCGTACGATTGAACCTTTCGGTCGTACTGTTCATACGCATCAGATTTATTCGCACGACTGAGCTAATCGCTTAGTTCAGCCGCACGATTGAACCAGTCGTAGAGTTCATACGCACGACTAGACCATTCGCACCCTTCAGTCTCCCCAGTGACAATTTGCTTTATTAGACTTAAAGTTACTAGACTTAAAGTATTCGCAATGGAAGATCAAATGTCAGCCTTTACTGTTGGAAAGGACTCTAGGATACAGAACCTGCTGTTGCTTGAGAGTGAGGTGGGTAATCATAATAAACCACCAAAGCTCTTGACATTAGATGAGTTTCCCCACTGGAAACACCATTTTGAGATCTATTCAACGGAGTGGATCCAAATCTATGGGAAGCCATCGAGATTGGATATAGTACACGGTGGGAGCTGATGGAGTTAAGCTAACGTTAGGAGGGATGACGGACATGCAGAAAGTCAAATACAATGCAGAAAAAAGAGTTTATGCATTGATTACACAATCTATTCCGAAAGACATATTCCACCAGTACTCAGAAAATAAGCAGTCCAAGAAACTTTGGGATGAGATAGAAAAGAGGTACGACGGGAATGCTTCGTTAAAGGCAATCAAGGCTAAGGAGTTAAAGAAGGAATTCGATAACTTCTCATCGATGGGAAATGAGAGTTTGGACGATGTTATAGATAGATTCTACCATCTGATGAGTGAACTGCATACACATGGGGTGGCTACTACCATGAAAGAGAAAGTTACTAATTTTGCAGACGGATTGCCTGAAAAGTGGGCTTCATTCGTGTCTAATCTGGATAGAATGGAATGCTGGCAAAACTGGATATTAAGGACTTCATTCTTAAGTTGTGAGAAGAGTCACTTAGGATGAAGTACAGAGCTCAGAAGTCTTCATACAATCAAAATCCAGCTTTATACAATGCCACGCCTCAAGCTAAGACATCTGGAGCACCTCTCCAGACTGCATTTGTGTCTAGCTCATCGGGTCCTTCACATGCATCTCCTTCAGGATCAGACACATCGGGATTCTTGTTCCCACTATATTGGATCCGAAGCAAGTGCTACTAAACTGAAGACCGAGAATCTCGGAAATGTGACGGTGGAAGTAGCTCGAGAACACATGGATCTTTTGGCTGCAAGGTCCATTCGTATGATGACTTGTTGCTGGGAAGATTGGAAACTACATCTGGCAGACAAGGACTATGAGCAGGTGGACGAAATGGAGCTTGAGAGGATGGATATAATGTGGGCTTTAGCTAGTGCTGTCCGGAGGGCAAAGAAGTTTGTAAAAAAACGGACAGAACTTGGTAGCTACTAAGGATACCACATTTGGCTTTGACAAGAGCAAAGTGGACCGCTTCAACTGTGGAGAGAAGGGGAACTTCAAAAGAGAATGTGTCAAACCTAAGAAGACGGTAACGGGAACCCGTTCTCGTCCTTCACTCGTCAAGACAAGCCAGCTACCAGTTCTACTTCATCAACCAAGGATTCAAAAGCCTTGATTGCTCATGATGATGAAGGACAAGATTGGAGCTTTAGGTTTGTCTCACCAGGGGAATCAAACATTGCAAGTGTAGTAGATATTGACAGTGATTCCGCTAGTGAAGGAGATCTAGCAGTTGAGATAGCGATGTCACATAGTGAAGAAGCAACTGCAATCGAGGTCAGTTATAAGCCTAAAGAGGAGACTACCACGTCAGTGACAGAAAAGAGAGAATCACCTTAACCAGAGACATCTGATGTTGCGTTGATGGCTAACTCTTCTGAATCAACTCAGGTAAGTACTACTGACCAAATGTTTAATAATCATGCTTGTTTGATTGTGATACCTTTAGGAATAACATAGATGGTACATTTGCTAGGTTATTAGATCATAATGATACTTAGTAAAAGATTTGCAACTATGCACTGAGGCTATAGGGTATTAAAAACAATGAGCACAGTATAAGAAAAGATAGACCTTTTGACTAAACAACTTAGGGAAACTGAAGTAGTTGCTTTTACCAAGCTAATGACATTAAGTATTATCTAAAACTCTAGAAGACACTAAGAAGGAAAAGGCAGTTCTAGAAGTAGAAGAAAATTCATTAAAACAGAAACTGCACAGTTGGACTAGTTCTTCACACATAGTCCAACACTTAGTGAGAGAAAGGAACAACGGGGAGGGATTGGGTTATAAAGTGGTTCCACCACCACTTGAGACGTTGATGAATGCTAAAACTAGACCGATAAATAATAATCCCATCAAGGATATATGGTGTCTATCCTCTTGTTAGTGATCCAGATTCCTTATGCTCATCTCTTGACTCTGGAAACAAACAAAAGGAGGCCACTTCAAAGGCAAAGGATAAATTGCCGTCTTAATCTGGAAAAGGAGTGGGAAAAGGTTAATTTAAAGTCAGGGTCAAACAAAGTCAAATTAGGACCTAAAAAGACTTCTAAGGTTAATCTTCACATATCAAGAAAACAACCAGAGAATCAGAACCAGAGTCAAAACCTAGAGTGAGTTATGTTACTAGAGTGTCAACATTTCTCCACAAAGAAAGTTTAATCATAAAGTTAATAGCAGGTCGTGCTACAACTGTGGTGAATATGGACACATTGCCTCCTATTGTCACTGATATCAGACACCTAGGAAGAAGATTGAACTTCAGGTTTCAAAGCCTAGGTCTTCTAAGAGGATTTCTCTGACTCCACCTAGAAGAACTAGTGAACTTAAAATTCAACCTGTAAGTCGTCGACTGTTATCACAAACAGGCCTTGCACAAATCTGGATTATGGAAGGAGAAGAATCCTCTGTGTCTGATAATAATGACAAGAAGGAACCTGAGCTACCCTTTCCTCTAAGGGTCAATAGGTAGAATTTATGATGTGTGATGCTCGGGGAAATCCAAGCCAGTAAAGGCTTGGGTTCCTACCCAAACTAATCCTTACTTTGTGTGTGCAGGGTGTTCGATACAGTGCTTAAAACTAACACGTGGATAGTAGATAGCGGAGAATCCAGGCATATGACAGGAAATAGAGCTCTTTTATCAAACGTCAAGCAAATAAAAGGAGGACATGTTTCGTTGGGGAAACAAGGGGGCTATTAAGAACCAGGGATAAGTGGGAATCAGAAAGTTAAGTTTGATAAAGTGAACTACGTTCAACAACTACAAAAAAATTTACTTTTGGTTTCCAAATATGTGATAGGGATTAATGTCATTCAACAACAGAAGTGTTACGTACTAAGAAAGACTACGTGATCCAGAGGACCAAGTTTGATGATGCTGCAAAATGGTCATGAGGTTCAATGTTTCTATCTAAAGCTACTGAAAAGGATTCCATCTCCTGGCAAGGTAGAATGGGACACTTAGTCAAAGAAGATGAATCCTGATTCCTAAGGACTGGTGAGAGGAGTTATGTCAAGAAACTTCCAGCTTCCTGACTTGTATGTAGCTGCAAGAAAGGCAAACATGTTAGGACCTGGTATTCGACTGAAATACCTAGAGATCACGTGTATACCAGATCAAATAGTGCGGAATCCTATTTGATTGGCGATCCAATCAGTGAGAACACACGAAGAATCAATCAAGGATTGAAACTAACGTTAGAAATCGATAAGGAATCGATCTAATGTGTTCTATGAACTTGGAGAACGATTTGGAAGGTTTCTGGACGGCTAGGGTTCGTCTGGAATGTACTTGATCGAATGTCACGTTTTTCACGAATTGAGTTGTATTTATAGGTTGGCACTATTCAATCGTGCGACTGAACCATTAGTTTGGTTCAGTCGTGCGATTGAACCATGCGGTTGGTTCATTCGTGCGACTGAGTGTTCAGTCGTGCGACTGAGCCAATCTTATGTTACAGTCGTACGACTGATCCAGTCTCCTGGTTCAGTCGTGCGACTGAGTCAATCGTGTGAAGTTCTTCATGTGTATGGTTCATTCGCATGAGCCATTCGCATGGAACTTCATTAAGTTAAGTTTGAATGTTTTAGTTAATTAATATAATATTATATGTAATCATTCAAGTAATCATAAACCCCAAATTCATTCACGACTCATTAATGAACTATTAAACATTATAACCAACAGACTATCAATATCAGTTCATTAATCATACCAAACAAGATCTATTACATCACATATCACGATCTAGGGACATACATGTATCAACAAACTCCCCCTTGGACCTAGATCTCTCTAATGTCTTGTTTTCTTCATTACCTTCTCATATTTCTTGTACTTGTCCTCTTGTGTGACTCCCGCGTGAATATCAAACGCGAAGCAAAGTCGTATAACATTTTGGAACTGGAGGGCTTGTACAATGTCTTGTGTGTCATAGAACAGTGGCCACTTGTATAAATGTATAGACATCATTAGCAGACAAGTTGGTTAGCCACATTGGGTCGAATACCCTGACAGTATCCATTTGATCCCCTTTGTTCAGAACTATGACAGCTTCAGCAGTTCTCCAATCATAGTACCACCATTTGAAGTGTGGAGTGAAGTCCTGTGGCATTTCCTGAGAGGGATTCTCGACATAGTGCGAGGAGGACTCCACTTCAACACAATCTTAGGTTTTCCAGTAATGGCATCCATCTCAGACCTTCTAATATACCTTGTAGGTTGTTGAGGTCTGAAGTTAATCCACCTGGTGTGGTACTCTTTCTTAGGGCAGCCTCAAACCAGCCTGACATTTTTCTGGTCAGCATACAACAGCTTCAATTTGGCCAGCTGGTTGAGCTCAAATCCTGGTAGAGTCTTTAGATCATGTGAAATCTAAAGTACTCTATGGCCTTTTCCCTCTTAACGGCATAAACGTTAAGATCATCAAAATATGCCCATGCTATAATCCTGCCTGACACCGTAAGATGTTTCTTGACGCTGTAGAACTTGGTGTAGGCATCCCTCTTCGGTGCATCACGTTGGGCTCTGACTTCTTTAAAACATTCAGCCCACTCAGCCTTTCGAATGTATACGTCATCGTTTGAGGCTTGGGCTGTTCCTTCGGTCTTTCCTGCTTCCTGCTCCATCTTGTCTAGTACCTCAAACATATCACTGACTAGGGACTCACCCAGATTGGGGACCACATTACCCTCGTTGTCAGCGTACTGAGGGTACTCTTCAGCAGCAATATCTTCAACCTCAACTTCATCAACGTCGTGTAGTTCGTCGTCACTGGTTGAATCAACTGTTGGAGCATCCTTGACAATGTCATCAGGATTGAGTCTGAACATCTCTGCCAGTTGCTCGTTAGATAGGTCGTGAATTATTTCACCTTCTTCAGGGGTATAACTCACTGACCTTCTGACAATCCCTTGCAGATCAAGAATCATTGTGAGTTGAGACTTGATGTTGAAGGGGAGCAATATCAAACTCATCTCTGTGGTACTTTGGATCTGTTTGATTTACACATTTCACACTCAAATCATTAGTAATATATCAAACAAAATGCATTAACTTAATATAAACATTTAGTACATGGTTTTCAATACAGAATACAAAAGTAATAAATACATAAACATCCACTATTTACTTTTATCCTGAATGCTGGACTCTTCTTGTGAAGGTGCAGAAGCAGAAGCTGACTGATCCTGTCTGTTCTTTGTTCTCTTCTCTTGCCCTGGAGCTGAGACAGATTCAGCTGCTTCTCCTTCTTCAGTGTCTTCATCTGCGCACCACTCTTCGGTCTTCTCTTCATCAGAATCACTGTCATCATCATCACATCATCATCATCATCTTCATTATCTCTGTCCATCCTTTATCTTTAGAGGTTCCTCCTTTGATCCTTTCAATTTTAGCAGAATGGTCCTCTTAGCTTTTTCCAACTCCTCTATCTGCTTACCTGCTGTGACACTTTGCGCTCGGAGTTGGTCCAACTGAGTGTTCTGAGCAGCCAATTGCTGGGCCTGCTCCTCAATACTCGATCCTGCTCTGCAATTTATGCGATTGTGCAGCAGTCAGTGTCGGTAAGCTGGCGGATCTGAGAGGTCTTTTCCTCATCAGCCGCCAGCAATCGTAACACCATTCTATTTAAGGCTGACAGCTGTTCCTCTACCCCGATTGGAGGTAGAGGAGATCTATAGGTGTGTGAGGGGTAGGCTGAGGGCTCGGTTGGTGGCTAGTGGTGGTGGTGGAGTTGGTGAATATCGGGTCAGGTCTGGATGATAGTGGTGGTGAGTGTGGGGGTGAATGATGTAGTGGTGGGGGGTCTGGCTTGTGGTGGTCGGTATGGTGGTGTCTGTGGTTGCTGTGGGGAGAGGTATGGTGGTGGAAGGTGTGTCTAGAGGTGGTAGTGGTGGAAGGTATGGGGGATGTGGTGGTGATGAAGGTTACCTTACGCTTTTTCTTTTTCTGGCCATGGGGTTGAGCCATCCGTTTTCTCCTCGTTCCCTTCGAGGTGGATGCTCCCCCTTCAATCCCGCCTGAGGACCCCGGAGCATATGTTGGATCAGTTTCTGTATCTCCGGAGCCTCTCGGTTGTTCACCAACAACCCTCAACCCATGTTCTGTGGGAACCACTTTCCTTCCACAGTCCGGGTCAATGGCTCCTCATCAGATTCATCCTCATCCTCCTCGTTAAGAACAAAATCTTGATGAAATCCTGCTGACTCAGTTACCTCAGCAGGTGAGACAGACACAGAGGGAACAGAGTCAGACACAGTGCCTCTGGATGGAACAGCATCATCCTACTGTCATCCTCCTCTGAATCATCAGTAGGGAGGACAATTGGCTCCACGTCGGAGTCACTGTCCTCGTGACGCCATTGGCGTCTCCCCGGTGCCACATAGCTTTCATCTGCTAAGTGGCCAATCATTCTTTTCACTTGGGGCTTAATCTGCTTTCCCCTGTAAACTCTCATCTGCCCAGAGTAGTATCATCCATTATCTCTAAGGCCACTGCGTCATGACTCTCTTTGGGTAACTGTGGCAGCTTCTCGTTGAAGACGAGCTGTAAGAATCTGGGGTACATACAGAACCCCTCTTTCCCTTTACCTCCAAATTCTCCACCAAGTAGGAGAATATCATGCTGGAAAAACTGAAGGGGTGGTTCAGAACCAGTGCCACGTAGGCATTTTGAATCTGGTCTGAGAGGTCGTCAAACCCACCCCTCCTCGATGCTACAAACTTGAGGATCACGTGTGCTAAGTACTTGTACTGGGGGCTCAGGTTGCTCTTGTTGAGCACACCTGAGTTGAGCGATATCCAGCGTACTTTATCTTAGGAAGCATCCTCTCACTGTCAATGGATGTAGTTTTGTAGGATGATCAGCGTCCTCCCCGAACTCTAGGACCCTTGAATGTCGGCAGCAGAGATCTCAATATCATGGCCCAGTATGGAGCTCCTGATACAGTAAGGCTCACGAGAGCGGTCCACCGAGGCATTCTCCCAGAATGCCTGATGGAGTGATCTATAAGGCGTGCAAGGAGTGGAGATCGCCTTATAGATCCGGGACCGTCTCAGAAATGCTATAATGTCGGTAAACTCAGCCCCGTTCCTGGTGGTGTGATCCAAATGGGCACAGATGTTGTGCTTTGGATTTATGGTCCACTTTTCTGCCATTTATCTGTAACACACAAGACATAGAACATTAAACATAAGACATGAAGACTTCTGTTCTAAGTGTAAAGTTGACAGTCATTTTGATTCATTCGTGCGAATGAATCATGCGACTGAAGTCAGTCGCCTGTTTGAGACATGCGATTGAGTTCAATCGGGTGTTTGAGGCATGCGATGATTGAGTTCAATCGCTGTTGAGGCATGCGATTGAGTTCAATCTGCGATTGAGACATGCGATTGAGTTCAATCTGCCGACTGGACTCATTCGGGTGGTTCAGTCGGTCGAATGATCCAATCGCAAGGTTTAATCGTGCGATTGGAGTTCATTCGAACGACCAGTCGCTTGCCCCACTGTTCGATCGCCTGTGGGTTGAATCTTGACCAATCTAAGTCTTTAACAGTGTGTAATGGTCCATTAGCCTCGTCTACTTGTCACTAATAACCTATTAAACTCAATTTTAACTTTGCTTCATTTACATAGGCGATTAGGTCAATTCACAGTTCGGTTCTTGATTCAATCCAATGTCGCTATTGTAGTTCGGTGATGTACTGATTTTGGTAGGATTCAAGGAGTAGTGTACCTGTAAAACGTCACTGGAATGTAAGAATCTTAACCGCAATGTATATCAGAATCGGTGGCAAGTTTGACAGGGTAACGGTACAGAATGCGATTTGGGGTGCTATTGGGAGTGATGAGTGAGATGCGATCGACTAAGTCCCTTAAATACTGAACCTAGGTTCATTCGGCCGACTGGCCTCATTCGCTCAGTTCAATCGGGCGACTGGTTCAGTCGTACGATGGCCTAGTCAATCGCATTCAGTCGGCCGACTGAGTCTCAGTCGGTCGACTGACTCATTCGGTCTCCTTCATTCGCCCCTTTAGTTGACCGACTGAGCCTCAGTCGGTCTACTGTTTCATTCTCCCCTTCCATTCGGTCGAATGGATCAATTTCATGTCCATTCGGCGATTGGAAGCCATTCGCATAGTTGGTCGATAACCATGATCCACTAGTGCGAATGGGTCACACTTTGTGAGTTTACAGTCATTTTTAACATTACTATTAGACCCTTTTCACTTTTGATAATAACATTGTAAGCTCTTAACCAATTCAGTCACTTCAGACGTGACCTTTTAAATTTGAAAACCATGTGGCCATCTCAGACATGACCCTTTTTAGGTAAGTTAATTCCCTTCTGATTTCCTGATGTAGTCCGACAGACACACAAATTAAAAAATACATAGGAACTTAAACTAACTACACAACTAAAGTTTATGTTTGGACTTTTTGTGAGAGATAAAACCCTAAGATGGAAATCTAAGGGATTTGATTAGGAGTAGACAGCTTTAACTTAGATTGATCATATCTGGACCAACTCAATTTTGGAATCATACAGGAGTATCAAATCATTTTGGGACTTGTTATTAAAACTTTTGATGCTTAAATTCTCGGTGTTCATCCAGAGTCGTTAGCAAGTAAGGAAATCATACTGAAACTCTTAGATTTTCACATTGATTGAACTCTTGAGAATGTAGCCACTAAGATTGTCAGTATGTTTGTCCACTTAAATCCATACACAGACTTTTGACGCAGACTGGTGACTGATTTAGGTTAATTATTTCAGCTAACATTTGTGGATCCCACACTTATATGGTAATCAACATTCCTCAGAGGTTTTGAGCGGTCTACGGGTATTACAAGAAGAGAATTCTTAGAGCTTTCAAAGAGAAGCCTGTCCTCAGGTCAGTGCCATCGCACAGCAGAGAGGCGGCAAACAACAATGAATTCTAGAATATCTAGGTTATGCTTATCCTCAGGTCAGTGCCATCGCACAGCAGAGAGGCACACAACCTATCTCCTTGTTAGAGCAGCTTATTTATTTGACACAATATGCACCAACAACATGAGTCATTAGCTTTATTGCATTTGTCTTTCATTTTTTTTGCTTTGCTCTAATTATGGTCATCCGCACACTTTGTGGCATTTAAATGCTCATTACCCTTATTGGAATATATTTGATTGTGTTAACCAGTGATAAGATGGAAGCCCACAGTCAGTTGAACAACTTAGTTTGATCTTGAGATCACCAATCAGGTCTAATTGTCTATTGTGTTGAATCTACCAACATATCATTGTGGTCTAGCAGCCTCTAAGTCTACTTTCTCTGTGTCACCTTAGGAGTTGCCAGTTTTCTATCATTTTCCCTTTTTATATTGCTTAGACTACACAGACTTATACTTTGAACTTTTGCATCTTCAAACCTTAAATTTTAAAATCCCTCTTGATTTGTTCCTGTGTACTATCATATTCCAAAGGTATTGAATCAGTATCACAGACACAATCTACCTTATTTCAGCTAGTTACCCTTTCCTCTTATTATTATTTTATTTTATTATTTATATTAACTTGCTGACATATTCTCCCCCTAAAATACTAAAATCATTTCGGATTTAATTATTTTTGGATTTTAATAACAGCAAGATAACATGAAGTTAAATATAACAGACAAAAGAAAAGAAAAAACAGATAACATAAACATAAATAAACTAAACGAAACTACATCGGAACTACCACTTTTCTTTTTACGCCGTTGACCTCTAGCAAGTATTGAAAACGTGGTTTATCAAAGGCTTTTGTATAGAGGTCAGCACGTTGAAAATCAGTATTAATTTTAACCACATCTATTAAGGTCTTTTCAAAACAGTCTCTTATGAAGTGGTATTTAATACCGATGTGTTTGGTCTTAGGATGTTGAACCGGGTTTTTGGTTACTGCAATTGCAGCAGAGTTATCAACAAAAATAGGAGTAGACGAGAATTTCAAACCGTAATCCCGCATTTGCTGTTGAATCCAATGATTTGGGAACAGCAACTTGCAGCAGCAACATATTCGGCTTCACAGGTTGACAATGCAACCGATGTCTGCTTCTTACACTGCCATGTAACTAATCTTCTCCCAAGAATTGACACCCTGCTGATGTAGACTTGTAGTTCATTTTGCAGCCTCCATAGTCCGAGTCACTATACGCTGTGAGCTCAAAATCGTCATCATGAGGATACCACAACCCCAGTGTGGGTGTACCCTTTAGATAGCGAAAGATCCTTTTGACCCCGATCAGATGATTGACCTTAGGTTTAGCCTGATATCTGGAACATAAACATGTAGCATACATGATATCAGGTCTTGAGGCAGTGAGATACATGAGAGATCCAATCATTCCTCGGTACATAGTGGCATCTACAAGATCTCCATTCTCATCAGGTGCTATATCATGATTCGTAGCAAGTGGAGTCCCAGCAGCAGAAGCATTCTCCATGTCAAAGCGACTGAGAATGTCTCCTACATACTTGGTCTGATGTAGAAAGATCCCATTAGGTGTTTGATCCACCTGTAACCCGAGAAAACTTCATCTCCCCCATCGCACTCATCTCAAACTCTTTTTCTTCATCTGCTTCAAACTCTTTGCATAACTCTTCGTTCTTTGACCCGAAGATTATGTCATCAACATATATCTGTACAAGCAGTAGGTCACCATCCTTTTATTAATAAACAGTGTACAGTCAATGACTCCCCTGCGAAAGCCGTGTTTCACAAGATGAGTCGAGAGTTTCTCATACCAAGCTCGAGGAGCTTGATGAAGCATATAAAGCTTTGTCGAGCTTGTAAACTCTATCCCGATGATAAGGGTCTTCAAATCCCTCGGGTTGACTTACATAGACTGTTTCCCTGATTTCTCCATGAAGGAATGCACTCTTCACATCTAATTGGTAGACTTTAATCTTCATGTACGAGGCATAGGCAGGAAATACGAATAGCTTCCATCCTTGCCACGGGTGCAAAACCTCATTATAGTCAATCCCTCGACTTGGGAAAACCTTGAACCACCAGTCGAGCTTTGTTCCTTATAATGACTCCTTGGTCATCCTTCTTACATTTTAGTACCCATTTGGTGCCAATGACTTTAGCACCTTTAGGTCTATCAACCAGAGTCCATACACCTAACTTCTTAAACTGCAGAAGTTCTTCTTGCATGGCACTCACCCACGCCTCATCATTTAGTGCTTCACTGACATATTTGGCTCAACCTGCGAGACAAAACACGATAAGCACCATCATGAATGTAACCCTTCTCCATAACTGAGGCGTAATCAGCTGAGTATAGCTGATTTCGGTTTGTACTCCTGATCGGACATCTCAATAACATTGTCAAGGGGATGATAGACGTTTAGTCGTGATCCTGGAGTAGTCGGCACAGTCACCTCCGAACCAAGATTGTGAACATTTTGGTCTGCATCTGAGGAGGTTGGAGTTTGAGGTTCCGAAGTCGAGGGTACATCACTTGTGGATGCTTGTGGACTTTCAGGAACTGGAACCTGTTCCTCCTGACTGTTCTGGTCATCTGCTTCAGTTTCATCTTCAGAGGAGGAGTCATTCATCGACTACCCCTTCTGACTGAGTAGATGACTCTCCCTGTGTGCTGGATGGAGTATTTAGAATATCATACATCATCCTAGTAGCTAACTCATCACGAGGGAGAGAGAGGGATGTTGAAGGATTTGAAGAATCCATCATAATCGAAGAAGTATGCAGGTCCTTTGCCTGTAGGTGGTGTGGTATATCTCTGAACGTCGACATTACACCACACTTCTACAAGACCCGTTGAGTTATTGTAAACTCGCTTGTTCGGTATGTTGTATCCTAGAAAAATTCCTTCAACTGCCTTCTCGCTGAATTTTCTTCTTGTGTCTTCTTCAGAAGTGTACACGGTGCGCCAAAAGGTTCAAGATACTCCAAATTCGGTTTGCGTCTTTGAAGTAGCTCATAACATGTCTTTTCGTGGCGCTTGACTATTAGACTCGGTTCAGTGTATAGCACGCATTTGCCACTGCCTCGTTCCAGAATTGGATAGGCAGTTTCGAGTCTGCCAGCATAGTCGGGCAGTTTCTATCAAACTCCTGTTCTTTCTCTCAGCAACGCCATTCATCTGAGGTGTGTAGGCAGAAGTGAATTGATGCACAATTCCCTTTTCCTTGCAGTATGCCTCCATCCCTTGATTCTTGAATTCTGTCCCGTTGTCTGAGCGTATTTGTCGAACTTTGAGCTTGTAGAGTGATTCCAGTGTGTTACTAATTCCTTGAATGTCTCCAAAGTTTCTGATTTTGATTTCAGAAACATTACCCAAGTGAACCTTGAGTAGTCATCAGTGACCACATAGCAGTACGCGTCGCCTGCAATGCTCCTTGTACTAACTGGACCAAACAGATCCATGTGAAGAAGCTCAAGAGGAAGTTCTATTGAATGAACTTCTTTTCCTTATGAGCTTCTTTGTCTGTTGCCTTTCTTACAAGCTACACAAAAGTCAGGAAGTTGGAAGTTCTTGACATTCACTCCTCTAACTAAATCCTTCTGAATCAAATGATTCATCTTTCGTTGACTGTGTGTCCCATTCTCCGATGCCAGGAGATGGAGTCCTCTCAGTAGCTTTAGATAAGAAACACTGAACCTCATGATCCGTTGTGGCAGCTGTTGACAGATCCAAGACATACAAGTCTTTATATCTTGAAGCAGTCATCAGAACTTGGTCCTCTGGGATCATATATTCTTTCTTCAGCACGTAACACTTTTGATTATCGAAGACGACTTTAAATCCTTTATCACAGATTTGGGAAACAGAAAGTAAGTTGTTCTGAAGTTGTTGAACGTAGTTCATTATCAAACTTAACTTTCTGATTTCCCACTTCTCCCTGAGCTGTGATATAGCCTCCTTTGTTTCCTGCAAAGGAAACATGCCCTCCTTTTATTGTTTGACGTTAGATAAAAGGGCGCTATTTCCTGTCATGTGCCTGGATGCTCCGCTGTCTATAATCCACGTGTTAGTCTCAGCACTATATCGAACACCCTGCCAATACAAAGTAAAAGAATCAGTTTAGGTTAGGAACCCAAGCTTTGACTGTCTTGGGTTTCCCAGAGGCATCACACATCATAAACTCCACCCATTGACCTTAGAAGGTGAGGGTAGCTCAGGTTCCTTCTTGTTATCAGTATCAGACACGAGGGTGGATTTTTCTTTCCATATGCCAGATTTGTGCAATGCCTGTTATGATAAACAGTCGTCTGGCTTACAGGTTGGACTTTAGGTTCACTAGCTCTTCTAGGTGGAGTTAGAGAACTCCGCTTAGAAGACCTAGTCTAGAGTCCAGAAGATCAATCTTCTTCCTAGGTGTCTGATAGAAATGACAGTCGGAAGCAATGTGTCCACATTCTCCACAGTTGTAGCATGACTGCTATCAACTTTATGAGTAGACTTTCTTTGTGGAGAAGTGCGTGACACTCTAGTAACATCAATCACGTTAGTTTTTGACTCTTGGATGTTTGATGTTTTCTCTGGTGTAACAAACTTTACTGATTTAACCTGTTTTACTTTTTGGTTAACTGGTTTTTTACTTGAAGCATGTGAAAAAGTAACATTTGAAGTCCTTTTAGGTTCTGATTTGACTCTATTTGACCCTGACTTTAAAGTAACTTTTCAATTCATTTTCCAGGTTAACACAAGGCAATTTACCTTTGCCTTTGAAGTGGCCTCCTTTGATTCTTACCAGATTCAGTAGATGAACATGAGGTGTTGGATCGTAACAAGAGGAGTGGTCACCACATGATCCTTGATGGGGTTATTATTTACTGGTCTAGACTTGGTGTTCATCAAGGTCTCAGGTGGTGGTGGAACCACTTTGTAGCCTAATCCCTCCCCGTTATTCCTTTCTCTCACTAAGTGTTGAACTATGTGTGAAGAACTAGTCCAACTATGCAGTTTCTGTTTTAATGAATTAACTTCGACTTCTAAAACTGCCCTTTGTTTCTTAGTGTCTTCTAGAGAGTTAAGATAGTACCTAATGTCGTTTGCTTGGTTAAAAGCCACTACTTCAGTTTCCCTAAGTTGTTAGTCAATAGGTCTGTCTTTTCTTTATAACAATGCTCATTTTGTTTTAGTACTCTATTTGCCTTAGTGCACAGACGTAAATCTTTTACTAAGTTATCATTATGATCTAATAACCTAGCAAATTTTCATCTATGCTATTCCTAAACGTGTCACAATCAGAACAAGCATGGTTATTAAAAATTTGGTCAGTGGTACTTACCTGAGTTGGTTCAGAAGTATTAGCATCAGTGCCGCATCAGATGATTCTGGTTCTGTCGACTCTGGCTTTTCTGTCTCTGATGTGGAAACTTCCTCATTTGGCTTGTAGCTGACCTCGGCTGCAGTTGTTTCTTCACTATGTGACATTGCAATTTCAACTGCTATATCACCTTCACTCGCAGAATCATCGTCAATATCCTCGACACTGGCAATGTTAGATTCTCCTAGTGAGACAAACCTGAAACTCCAATCCTGTCCTTCATCATCATGAGCAGTTAGTGCTTTTGGATCCTGTTCGATGAAGTAGAATTAGATGGTGCTTGTCCTGGTGAGTAAAGGATGAGAAGGGTTCCCATTCCCGTCTTCTTTGGCTTGACACATTCTCGTTTGAAGTGCCCCTTCTCACCACAGTTAAAGCAGGTCACTTTACTCTTGTCGAAGCCAAAGGTGGTGTCCTTAGTAGCAACCAAGTTCTGTCCAGTCTTTTTCACAAACTTCTTCGCCCTCCGAACAGCACTTGCTAAGGCCCACATTATATCCATTCTTTCAAGCTCCATCTCACCACCTGCTCGTAGTCCTCATCTGCCAGATGGCAGTTTCCAATCTTCCCAGCAACAAGTCCATCATATGAATGAACCACTGCTTCTAAGAGATCCATATGCTCTCGTGCTACTTCCACGGTCACATTACCGAAGTTCTCGGTCTTCAGTTTGGTAGCGTTTGCTTCTGATCCAATATGATGGGTACATGATGACCCAGACGTGTCTGATCCAGAAGGAGAAGCATGTGAGGGACCTGACGAGCTAGACACAAACGCAGTCTGAGGGGTGCTCCAGATGTCTTAGCTTGAGGCGTGGCGTTGTATAAAGCTGGATTTTGTGTGTACGAAGACTTCTGAGCTCTATACTTCATCCTTAGTGCTTCTTCTCGCAACTTAAGAATGAAGTCATTTATATCCAGCTTTACAAGGATTCCATTCTGTCTCAGGTTAGACACGAATGTAGCCCACTTATCAGGCAACCGTCTGCGAAGTTGCTTACCTTTTCTCCATGGTAGTAGCCACTCCATGTGTATGCAATTCGCTCATCAAGTGGTAGAATCTATCTATGACTTCGTCCAACTTTCATTACCAATTGATGAGAAGTTATCGCTCTCTTTAACTCCTTTGCCTTGATTGCCTTCAATGATGCATTACCATCATATATCTTCTCTAGCGCATCCCACAGTTTCTTGGACTGCTTGTTCTCGGAATACTGGTGGAATATGTCTTTGGGATAGACTGAGTGATCAATGCATAAACTCTTTTCTCTGCATTGTACTTTACTTTCTGTGCGTCTGTCATCCGCTAATGTTAGTTTAACACCATCAGCTCCCACCGGTGTACTATAGCCTATCTCAATGGCTTCCCACAGATTAGGATCTACTCCATTAAGGTAGATCTCAAAACGTTGTTTCCAGTGGGGAAACTCATCTAAAGTCAAAAGCTTTGGTAGTTTATTGTGATTCCCCACCTCACTCTCAAGCAGCAACAGATTCTGTATCCTTGAGTCCTTCCCAGCAGTAAAGGCTGAATCTGATCTTCCATGAGAATAAATTATAATCTAATCAAACAACTTTCACTGATGCGACTGAAGGATGCGAATGAGCTACTCGTGCATATAAGCTCTGCGATTGGTTCAATCGTGCGAATGAACTGGGCGATTGGTTCAGTCGTGCGAATGAATCTGGTGCGTATGAGCTATGCGAACGAACGGTTCAGTCGGCCGAATGAATGGCGACTAGGTCCAATCGTGCGTATGAGCAAGTGCGAATGGAGTCCAGTCGTACGAACGAGAGTGAGTCAGTCGTGCGATGAAGCTGCTGTTTTGCGAAAATTTCTAGGTTTGACGGGTTTCAGCCAGTAAAAATTCGAAATTTCACAAGTTCTAATCGCCTGAGTCCGTAGAAACCAAACGTCGATGAGCAGGGAACTTCCAAGATCACTTTTGATGCCAAAGATTGTTTTTAGTGTAAAAACACAAACTTTTATGCAATCTTGATTGAATCAACAAATCAAGAGCCATAGCTCTGATACCACTTGTTAGGACCTGGTATTCGACTGAAATACCTAGAGATCACGTGTATACCAGATCAAATAGTGCGGAATCCTATTGATTGGCGATCCAATCAGTGAGAACACACGAAGAATCAATCAAGGATTGAAACTAACGTTAGAAATCGATAAGGAATCGATCTAATGTGTTCTATGAACTTGGAGAACGATTTGGAAGGTTTCTGGACGGCTAGGTTCGTCTGGAATTGTACTTGATCGAGTCATCGTTTTTCACGAATTGAGTTGTATTTATAGGTGGCACTATTCAATCGTGCGACTGAACCATTAGTTTGGTTCAGTCGTGCGATGAACCCATGCGGTTGTTTCATTCGTGCGACTGAGTGTTCAGTCGTGCGACTGAGCCAATCTTATGTTACAGTCACATACGACTGATCCAGTCTCCTGGTTCAGTCGTGCGACTGAGTCAATCGTGTGAAGTTCTTCATGTGTATGGTTCATTCGCATGAGCCATTCACAAGGGAACTTCAGAAGTTAAGTTTGAATGTTTTAGTTAATTAATATATATTATATGTAATCATTCAAGTAATCATAAACCCAAACAATTCATTCACGCTCATTAGACTATTAACATTATAAGCAACAGACTATCAATATCAGTTCATTAATCATACCAACAAGATCTTTTACATCACTATCACGATCTAGGGACATACATGTATCAACAAAACAGACAAAGAAGTCTCATATGGAAAAAAAACGTTCATTCAATAGAACTACCTCTTGAACTTCTTCACAGGATCTGTTTGGTCCAGTCAGTACAAAGAGCATTGCAGGCGACTTGTACTGTTTTGTGGTCACTGATGACTACTCAAGGTCACTTGGGTAATGTTTCTGAATTCAAATCAGAAACATTTGAGTCATTCAAGGAGTTGGTAACCACACTGGAATCTCTCTACAAGCTGAAAGTTAGACAGTACGCTCAGACAACGGAACGAAATTCAAGAACCAGTGATGGAGACATACTGCAATGAAAATGGAATTGTGCATCAATTCACTTTTGCCTACACACCTCAGATGAATGGAGTTGCTGAGAGAAAGAACAGAAGCTTGATAGAGACAGCACGGACTATGCTGGCAGACTTGAAACTGCCTATCCAATTCTGGAATGAGGCATGGCGAATGCATGTTATACACTGAATCGAGTCCTCATAGTCAAGCGCCACGGAAACATGTTACGAGCTACTACAAAGACGCAACCGAACTTGGAGTATCTCGAACCATTTGGCGCACCGTGCACACTTTTGAAGAAGACCAAGAGGGTAAATTCAGCGAGAAGGCAGATGAAGGCATCTTTCTAGGATACAACATACCGAACAAGCGAGTTTACAACAACTCAACGGGTCTAGTAGAAGTGTGGTGTAATGTTGACGTTCAGCGATATACCACACCACCTACTGGCAAAGGACCCGCCTACTTTTTCGACTATGATGGATTCTTCAAGTCCTTCACATCCCTCTCTCCCTCGGATGACGAGTTAGCTACACGAGTGATGTATGATATCTTGAATACACCAACATCTAGCTCACAGGGAGAATCATCTACTCAGTCGGGGAAGTGGTCGACGACAGTGACTCCTCCTCTGAAGATGAAGCTGAAGAAGATAACCAAACAGTCAGGAGGAACAGGTTCCAGTCCTGAAACTCCATAAGCATCTACCAGTGATGCACCTTCGACTTCAGAGCCTCAAAATCCAACTACCTCAGATGCAGAACCAAATGTTCATAATCTTGGCTCTGAAGTAGCTGTTCCTACTACTCCAGGATCACGACTAAACGTCTATCATCCATTAGACAATGTCATTGGAGATGTTACATCAGGAGTACAAACCCGAAATCAGCTATACTCAGCTGCTACGCCTCAGTTATGGAGAAGGGATATATTCATGATGGTGCTTATCGGTGTTTTGTCTCACAATTTGAGCCAAAATACATCAGTGAAGCACTAAATGATGAGGCATGGGTGAGTGCAATGCAAGAAGAACTTCTTCAGTTCAAGAAGTTAGGTGTATGGACTCTGGTTGATAGACCTAAAGGTGGTAAGTAATTGGCACCAAATGGGTCTTGAAATGCAAGAAGGATGACCAAGGGGTCATTATCAGGAACAAAGCTCGACTAGTGGTTCAGGTTTTTTCGCCAGTCGAGGGAATTGATTACAATGATGTGTTTGCACCCGTGGCACGGATGGAAGCCATTCGTATATTCCTTGCCTATGCATCATACATGAGATTAAAGTCTATCAATTAGATGTGAAGAGTGCATTCCTTCACGGGGAAATCAGAGAAAAGCCTATGTAAGTCACCCCGAGGGATTTAAAGATCCGTATCATCGAGATAGAGTCTTCAAGCTTGACAAGGCTTTATACGGCTTCATCAAGCTCCAAGAGCTTGGTATGAGAAATTCTCTACTCATCTTGTGAAACTCGGCTTTCGCAGGGGAGTAATTGACTACACATTGTTCATTAAAGAAAGATGGCGACCTACTGCTCGTACAGATCTATGTTGATGACATAATTTTTGGTTCAAAGAACGAAGAGTTATGCAAAGAGTTTGAAGCAGTTATGAGAAAGAGTTTGAGATGAGTGCTATGGGGAGATGAAGTTCTTTCTCGGGCTACAGGTGGATCAAACACCAATGGGATCTTTCTACATCAGACCAAGTACGTAGGAGACATTCTCAATCACTTTGACATGGAGAATGCATCTGCTGCTGGTACTCCACTTGCTCTACGAATCACGACATAGCACCTGATGAAAATGGAGATCTTGTAGATGCCACAATGTATCGAGGAAGATTGGATCCCTCATGTATCTCACTGCCTCAAGACCTGATATCATGTATGCTACATGTTTATGTTCTAGATATCAGGCTAAACCTAAGGTCAACCATCTGATCGGGGTCAAAAGGATCTTCGCTATCTAAAGGGTACACCCCACTTGGGTTGTGGTATCCTCATGATGATGATTTTGAGCTCACGGCGTATAGTGACTCGGATTACGAAGGCTGCAAGATGAACTACAAGTCTACATCTGCAGGGTGTCAATTCTTTGGGGAAGACTAGTGACTTGGCAGTGTAAGAAACAGACATCGTTGCATTGTCCACCTGTGAAGCCGAATATGTTGCTGCTGCAAGTTGCTGTTCACAAATCGTCTGGATTCAACAGCAAATGCGGGATTACGGTTTAAAGTTCTCCTCTACTCCTATTTGTGTTGATAACTCTGCTGCAATTGCAGTAACTAAAAATCCGGTCCAATATCCTAAGACTAAACATATCGGTATTAAATACCATTTCATAAGAGACTGTTTTGAAATGAACCTAATTGATGTGGTAAAATTAATACTGATTTTCAACGCGCTGACCTCTACACTAAAGCCTTTGATAAACCACGTTTTCAATATTTGCTAGAGGTCAACGGCGTTAAAAAGAAAAGTGATGTTATTCCTGATGATGATCATGTGTAGTCCGATGTAGGTTAGTTAATTTTTTCCTTTTATTTTATTGGTTTATTTTAGTCTGTTTAATTTAAACTCATGTTATTTTGCTGGTTATTAAAATCCTAAAATAATTAAACCAGTTATGATTTTAGCATTTTAGGGGGAGAATAAGTCAGCACTTAACATTAAAAAAAAAGGTAGAAGGAGTGGAAAGCTGATATAAGGTAGATCGTATCTGTGATACCGATTCAAACCCTTTGGAATATGATAGTACACAGGAACAAATCAAGAGGGACCTTGAAATTTTAATTTAGAAAAGGTGCAAAAATTCAAAGTATAAGTCTGTGTTGTCTAAGCAATATAAAAGGAAGATGATAGAAAAACTGGTAACTCTTAAGGTAACACAATAAGAGTAGACCTAGAGGTTGCTAGACCACAATTGATATGTCGGTAGATTCAACACAATAGATGATTAGACTTGACTGTTGATCTCAAGATCAAACTAAGTGGTTCAACTGACTGTGGGCTCCCATCTTATCACTGGTTAACACAATCAACTATATTCCAATAAGGGGTAATGAGCATGTAAACGCCACAAATGTGTGCAGATGACCATAAATAGAGCAAAGCACAATAAATGAAATAAAAATGCTATCAAGCTAATGACTTATGTTATTGTGCATTTGGTGCAACATAAAATTAAGCTGCTCTAACAAGGAGATAGGTTGTGTGCATCTCTTGTTGTGCGATGGCACTGACCTGAGGATAAGCATAACCTAGATATTCTAGAATTCATTGTTGTTTGCCGCCTCTCTGCTGTGCGATGGCACTGACCTGAGGACTAGCTTCTCTTTGAAATCTCTAAGAATAGTCTCTCCTTGTAATAATACCCGTAGACCACTCAAAAGCTCCTGAGAATGTTGCTTACCATATAAGTGTGGGATCCACAAATGTTAGTTGAAATAATTAAACCTAAAACAATCACCAGTTTGGGTCAAAAGTCTGTGTATGGATTTAAGTGGACAACACATATTGACAATCATTGTGACTGCAATTCTTGAAAGTTTGATTCAATGTGGTAATCTAAGAGCTTCAGTATGATTTCCTAAAGTTGCAAATGACTCTGGATGAACACCAAGAATTGAGCATCAAAAGATTTTGATAACAAGTCCAACTGATTTGAACTGCCTGTATGATTCCAAAATGGAATTGGTCCAGGTATGGTCAATCTAAGTTAAAGCTGTCTATTCCGGAACCAAATCCAGTAGATTTCCATCTCAGGACTTATCTCTCACAAAAAACAAAAACAATTTTTAATTTTAGTTTAATTTTCTAATTTAGTCAGTCGTTTTGGTTTGTTTGTTTGTCGAATTACATCAGGAAAATCAGTAAGGGATCAACTCACTAACAGGGTCATGGCTGAGATGACCACATATGTGTTAAAAGTTAAATCAGTCACGTCTGAGGTGATAAAAAGGTTTTCAAGTCAAAACGATCATGTCTAAGATGATCAATTGCTCATAACGTAAATTTCTGCAATTAAAGGGATTTTAAAAGTTAAATATTCAAATTGGCAGAAAAGTTAATAAATATGACCTATTCGCATGAATGGACTATCCGTATGGACCAATCATACGAATGGAAGCTATTCGTACGAATGGACCATGAATATGGACTATTCAACCGAATGGCCCATACGATTGGCCCAGTCGGATGTTTAAGGGAGAATGAGTGAGTCAGTCGCACGACTGAGATTCAGTCGGACGACTGAAGAAGGACGATTGAACCAATCGCACGACTGAGTCCCACTCGCACGACTGAAAGGTGCGTATGAGCTCAGTCGCACGATTGAATCTAGGGTTATATAAATAGAAGGGGAGTCGGTCGCAGAGACTCACCACCTTCAAAATCACCCTGAATCGCACGAATTAACCCAACTCTGCAAAAATCTCAATTGATCGTAAAAACCCCTGTTTCTTGATTACTGACCATCTACATCGACTCTACAGGTAATTTACTGTATACATGCACTCCCATAACTTTTAAATTGATGAAAAAACGGTACATTCAGACACGCAAAGTAACCGAGACTTAAGTGACTAAATAACCTACCTAAATGACTCAAACAAACGAAAGTAACGATGTTAGGTGGTTTAAGAATGAATTGCGAGTCAAATGAACCACATAACGATGTCTAAAACTCAAAAATGGTGAAAAGGTAATTTTGAATTGAACAGTCCGTACTTCATGCGTATGGACAGAGTGATGAACTTCAGTCGCACGACTGAAGGGCTCAAACTGCTTAAACGCATGACTAAAACAGGCGTATGAAGTTCAGTCGCACGACTGGTGTAACCGCATGAGGGTATATACGTAGGAGCCCAGTCGCACACTCAGAGGTACGTATGGGATCATTCGCACGACTGAGTCCCATTCGTACGGTTCAATCGCACGACTGAACCCCTTCACGGTTCAATCGCACGACCGAACTCCTTTCGCACTGTTCATTCGCACGCCTGAACTCAGTCGCACAATCTCAATCACATGACAGAAAGATTTTCTTCAAGCTTAAAGATTTCATGACTTTCTTAGTCAATGGTACTAATGTTTACTATCTTTGTGTAATAGATGGCGAGTAGATGGATTATGAGCACAAAGCACAATATATGTGCTCATCTGGACTTAACATCGAGAAACGCTGCTGATTTCTCTGGCATAATCACATTCCTACTGAGATCGAGGATTGCACATGCCATATCTACTCCTTGCACTCCGTATCGATCCATTCAACAAGCCTTCTGGGAAGGGGCTACAGTTGATAGATCGTCTGAGCCTCATTGCATCAGAAGTACCATATTTGGAGAGGCTATTACTATTTCAGAGGAGGATCTAAGGATCGTACTACAATTGGGGATGATGCTGATTGTCCGACTCGATTACACCCCCTCACAGTCAGAGGATGCTTTCTTAGAGCCAAATACTCTGGGGACATCAATTCTGGGGTACTCAACAAGAGTACCTCTGTCCCCAGTTTAAATATCTTGCGCATGTGCTGCTCAAGTGCATGGCTTCCAGAAAAGGTGTTTTGATGAGTTGTCTGACCAGATGCAGAACGCGTATGTTGCGTTGGTGCTGAACCATCCGTTCAGCTTCTCCAAGATGATCTTCACCTATCTGGTGGAGAACATTGAGGGGAAAGGGAAGGAATCCTTTTGTATGTACCCGAGGTTTATGCAGATGATCATAGATCAGAAGCTTCCCTCCCTGCCGAAGGAAAAGGAGGATGCGGTAGTCTTGGAGGTAATGGATGACACTACCCTGGGAAGGATGAAAGTGTACAGGGGAAAGCAAGTGAAGCCTCCTGTCAGGAGGTTGTTTGGTCATCTTGCCCGGGATGACTACGTGGTGCCAGCAAAGAGAAAGTGGCATCATGATGATAGTGACTCTGATGTGGAACAGATAGCTCTACCCACTCATGACTCAGATGATGATGACAGTGGGGATGCTGGAGACGATATGCCTATTCCACTCAGAGGAACTATGTCTGATTCTGTACCTCTAGTGTCCGTCACAGCTGGAGAAGTTACCGAGTCAGCGGGATTTCATCAGGATTTTGTTCTTGGCGCGGAGGAGGAGGATTCATCGAATGAGGAGCCCGTTACGCGAACTGTGGGAAGAAAAGTTGTTCCCACAGAACATGGGTTAAGGGTGGTTGGTGAACACCCGAGAGACTCCGGAGATACCGATACTGACCCAAGCTATGCACTGGGGTCCTCAGGCAGGGTTGTAAGGGGAGCTTCCACCTCAACTGGAACAAGGAGGAAGAGAATGGCTAAACCCCATGGTCAGAAGAAGAAGAAGCGTCGGGTGACCTTCCTCACTACCACAGCCACCACATCCACCCCGCCACCACATCCACCACATCTACCACTCCACCACAGCCACCACATCCACCACAGCCACCACATCCACCACATCTACCACAGCCACCATAGTACAGATCCCTCCACCACCATATCCTTTACTCCCACATCACCTCCACCATTATACAGACCTATCTTCACTACAGCCACCACCACCACGTCACACCAATCAATACCCTCAGCCCATCCCTCACATACTTATAGATCTCCTCTACCTCCAATCGGGGTAGAGGAATAGTTGTTAGCGCTTAACAGAATGGTGATGCGCTTACTGGCTGCTGATGAGAAAAAGCAGCTCAGATCGCCAGCTTACTGACCTGACTGCTGCACAATCTCAGCAAATTGCAGAGCAGGCTCAGTGTATAGAGGAGCAGGCCCAGTAGATGGCTGCTCAGAGCACCAAGATGGACCAACTCCAAGCTCAAATGTCATATCAAGCAAGAAAATAGAGGAGCTGGAGAAGGCAAGGAAGATTATTCTATTAAAACTGAAAGGATCTAAGGAGGAGCCATTGAAGATCAGGGAAGGAGACAGAGATGATGATGATGAAGATAATGATAAGGATGATGAGAGTGATACAAGGAGTATGAAGATACAGAAGAGATATGACAGAGGAGAAGGACGATGATGAAGAAGCAGAAGGAGGGGATGCACCTGCATCGGCCCCTGCTACAGGTCAAGAGAAAAGGACAAAGAACAGACAAATCAATCAGCTTCTACCTCTGCTCCTCCAAGTGATGAAACATGATACAAGATAAAAGTAAAGACTAGATGTTATGTATTTATCTTCTTTTGTATTTGAATCCTGTATTGACACAATGTATTTAATGTTCATATTGACTTTAATGCATTTTTGTTTCATTAATTACTAATGTATATGTGGAATGTTTAAATCAAACAATCAATTACCAAAGAGATGAGTTTGATGTTGCTCCCCTTCAGCAGGTTAAGTCTCAGCTAACAATGATTTTGATGTGCAAGGATTGTTAGGAGGTCATTGAATTATACCCTTGAAGAAGGGGAAATAATTCTGACCTATAAATGAGCAACTCGCAGAGCTTTTCAAGCTAAATCCAGATGAGATAGTAAAAGATGCTCCGACATGCGATTCGACAAGTGACGAAGAGCTCAACGATGTTGATGATGTAGCGATCGAAGATGTCACTGCCGAGGAGTACCCTCAGATGCTACAATGAGGGTAATGTGGTCCCCAATCTGGGTGAATCCCTTGTCAGCGATACTATTGAGGTGTTGAACTATATGGCAAGAAACAAAGAAAGCAGAAGACACAGCCCAAGCCTCAAATGATGATGTCGACATTCGAAAGGCTGAGTGGGCTACATGTTTTGAAGAATTTAGAGTCCAACGTACTGCACCAAAGAAGGATTCCTACACCAAACTCTATAGAGTCAAGAAACATCATAAGGTGTTAGGAAGGATCATAGCATGGGCGTACTTTGAAGATCTCACTACGTATGCAGTTAAGAGAGACAGGGCATAGAGTACTTCAGATTCCCACATGATCTGAAGACTCTACCAGGTTTTGAGCTCAACCAGCTGGCCAAACTAAAGCTTTTGTATGCTCACCCGAGGAAGATGTCAGGCTGGTTTGAGGCTGCCCTAAAGAAGGAGTACCACACTAGATGGGTTAACTTCAGACCCCAACAGCCTACTAGGTATATCAGAAGGTCTGAGGTTGATGCCATTCTGGCAAGCCTAAGATAGTGTTGAAGTGGAATCCTCCGCGCACAATGTCCAGAATCCCACTCAGGGAAATGCCACAGGTCTTCACTCCACATTTTAAGTGGTGGTACTATGATTGGAGAACAGCTGAAGCGGTCATAGTCTTAAGCAAAGAGGGACAAATGGGTACTATCAGGGTTCGACCTGATTGGCTTACAAACTTGTCGGAAAGTGATGTCTATACGCTATACAAGTGGCCACTGTTCTATGATACGCAAGATATTGTACAAGCCCTCCAGTTCCAGAACGTTATACGACTCTGCTTCGTGTTTGAGATTCACACTGAGTCACAAAAGAGGAGAAGTACAAGAAATACAAGGAGGTTATGCAGAAAACAAGAGATTAGAGAGATCTAGGTCAAGGGGGAGTTTGTTGATACATGTATGTCCCAAGATCATGATATGAAATGTAATAGATCTTGTTTATCTGATTCTGGTGTAATTTGATATGATTAATGAAATGATATTGGTTGTTTGTGATTTGTAATGACTAATATTTCATTAACGAGTTGATATTAAATTGGTTAATTAGGTTAGCGATTGTTTGAATGGTTACACATAATGTTTATTAATTAATACATTCAAACTTAACATAATGAAGTTCTCATGCGAATGGCCCATGCGAATGGACCATAAGCATAAATAACTTCATACGAATGACTCAGTCGCACGACTGAACCAGGAGACTGGATTAGTCGTATGATTGTCACATAAGATTGGCTTAGTCGCACGACTGAACACCAGTCGTGTGGATGAATCAACCGCATGGTTCAATCGCACGACTGAACCATACTAATGGTCCAGTCGCACGATTGAATAATACCAACCTATAAATACAACCCAATTCGTGAAAACAAGGGCTTTTGATTAATTACGATTCCAGACGTACTCTAGCCGTCTAGAAGCCTCCCAATTCGTTCTCCAAGTTCATAGAACCACATTAGATCGATTCCCATCGATTTCTAACGTTAGTTTCAATCCTTTATTGATTCTTCTGTGTTCTCACTGATTGGACTGCCAATCAAATAGGATTCCGCACTATTTGATCGGGTTTACCTGCTAATCTCCAGGTATTTCGTTCAAATACCAGGTCCTAACACAGCTCTAAAGAGAGAGTACCACACCAGATGGGTCAACTTCAAACCATAGCAGTCAACAAGATATATCAGACGGTTTGATGTTGATGCCATAATTGGAAAACTGAAAAAAGTGCTGAAGTGGAATCCTCTATGCACCATGTCTAAGATCCCTCTATGGGAAATGCCACAGGACTTCACCCCACACTTTAAATGGTGGTACTATGATTGGAGGACAAGAGAGGTAATCATAGTCTTGAACAAGAATGGTATAATGGAAGCCATCAGGGTGTTTGACTCGATGTGGCTTACTATCTTGTCTGCTGATGATGTCTATACATTATACAAGTGGCCACTGTTCTATAACTCTCAAGATATTATACAAGCTCCACAATTTCAGAACGTGATACAACTCTGTTTTGCTTTTGAGATACACACAGGAGTCACTAGAGAAGAGAAGTACAAGAAGTTTGAGGAACTTATGAAGGATGTAAGACATTAGATGAAACTAGGTCCAAGGGGGAGTTTGTAGATACATGTGTCCCTAGTTTCTAAACTTAATGTAATATGTTTTTATTGTCTTATGCATATGTAATTGAATAGGTACTTAATGAAATACAATGTGTGGTTGTGCTTATAATGTTGAAAATTTAATTGCTTGGTATGTAATAACGCTTATTGAACTAACTATATAGGTTGTGGTTGTTTGAATAAATCTATGTCAATTAATGATTATGAAAAATATTCAAACTTAATCATATGAAGTTCCCATGCAATTGGCTCATGCTAATGGACCATACGCATGAACAACTTCATGCTAATGAACCAGTCGTACGAATGAACAAGGAGACTGGATCAGTGGCATGATTGTGACATGAGATTGGCTCAGTCGCACGATTGAACACTCAGTCATGCGAATGGATCAACCACATTACTCAATCGCACGACTGAACCATACAAATGGTCCAGTCGCACGATTTAGGAACCCTAACCTATAAATACCACTTAAATCATGGAAAAACGAGACACTTTGAATATTTCGATACCTACACGTACCCTAGCCGTCCAGAGACCTCTAGCAACCTATTCCAACTTCATAGATCGTAGTAGATCGATCGCTAATCGTTTTTAATGTTTAGATTCAATCTTTAATTGATTCTATGTGCGTTATCACTGATCGGATCGCCAATCAAATAGGATTCCGCACTATTTGATTCGGTATACGCGTAAATCAATTAGTATTCATCAAGTACACGATCCTAACATATTGAACATGGGTTTCGGTTTCAATAGAACGAGTAATAATGGACTCATAATTCGAATTAACACATGCTATGGGTTCGAAACTCGTGCACGAAGTGAAAGGGTGGTTCATTGGTTAATTTGGGTCAAATTGGGAGGACTTAACTCCGCTGGAGATGGCCAGAGTTGTGGCCGGAGGTGGTCGACGGGGAAAGGGGGTTTGGGTGGTTTGGGTTTTTAAACAAAGTACAATTAAGTCCCTCATCTTTATTCCATTGTTATTTTATGTATAAAATCTCTTAAATTTAACTTTTAAAATTTACAAAACAAACCCTAAACTTTGAAACCTTTATTTTATATAATAACTTGTTTGTAAAAACTTAATAACTTCTTGAAAATCTTGTAAAACTTTTTTTAGTTATTTATTTAAACTTAATAGTTAAAACCTATCATGACACATAGAACATTATAACTTTATTAAATGTTATTTTATAATTTATAAATGATTATATGATAAATCACATAATAAACTTCGCAAAATTGGTTAAGTAATATGTTTATTGCTTTTGAATTACCTAAATGAATAAAGTAGTTTAAGTATCATGTTTGATTTATATAAATGATAAAACGGGTTCGGTCCATATTTTAAAAAATGTACAGATGTTACAGGTTATCTCTATACTGCATTCTATTTAGGAACTTAATATATACAAAAGCTATTACAATTCCAACAAAATAACCCAACTCATAATTAGTAAGTAATTCAATTTTCTGGATTCAGTTAGATTCACTTTCATTTTCATCTCCAATTCATTCTTAGCCCTTAACACTTCTAGAATGATGTGCAATACTCTTAAGCATATCTTAGGATCAAATTAGCGAAGAAACTCACATTTAGAATCTTATTGCAACATTAAATTGCTTTTAGGTTAGAATTAATAAGAAATTTAAAAAGATAAACATACTTACCTTCTTCCCGCAACCATAGAACCTACGCTCAGGATTTTTGGAAGTACATGAAGTTCGTATGATCGTTTCTTTACCACAAAAACATAAAAGCTATTTTAAGTGCTACTATTTGAACGAGTGGTGAAAGTATATATGATGGTTTAAAATAAGGAAATAATAAATTGTATATTGTTATTAATTTTATTAAATATATAATGATCGTATAGTGGTCGAGAATTCATGCTGACTTCCAAGGTTCACAGGTGGAAGGTTCATGAGAAGGAGGACATGAATGCAAAATTTGTTAGAGTATGTGAAATAGATGGTAGTATGCTTGCTAAATTGAATAAAGAAGAATATTGTTATTAAATCTTAGTAGGACATGAATGCAAAATTATTAGGGTAGGTGAAATGGATGGTAGTATGCTTGCTAAATTCAAATCACTATATAACATAGTATAATTATAATTTTTCACTTTTACTTTTTATATTTAAGTTTAACTAGACATCATATGGCAACATTATCCAACTATTACTAGAAATATGGGCATCGCAGTTTGAGGATCGAATGTGATGTAATTTTTAAGGATGTGATTGAATATCATGCACCAGAAAGGGTCATAAGACAATTTGGATGGATTTAACAAATCCATCAACCATATCATTTGACACGATCATTCCATCATTTACTCCACAACCTAAGGCATACGGTGGAGATAACACAATCTTGTAAGGCTTTGATTCTAGGCAATCTCCACAGTTGAGTTTTTAAACATCATAAGCACATAATTCTTAACTTTTAAGCATTCAATAACTAGTAGTGGAATTAAAATGCCAATACAAGGGGTCATTGACATCATCTATTACAATCATCAAGGACCTATCTATCAAACTATCGACTAACAAAATGCCAGTCTTGCATGCAGTCGGGTAACTTCACATCTGTGTCAAGCTAATATGTATACAAAAGTCAGTGACATTGAATGATCTAGTTTTAGAAACTAGAAGAGGCTCTTTGCATATTAATTATTTGTAAATCTTATACTTTATTCAGCAAACTTTATACTTTAGCATTAGTATTATCTTTATACATTCATACATTCATACTATCATAAGTGTGACAACCGACCTCTAGGTCATAACTCTAACCTTACCGACTGCATCTTTTCCCTTTCTACTAGTATTATTGCTACTATTATTTATACTATTCTCTCCTCCAAGCTAATTGATTTATACTTTTGTCTTAAATGATCCTTTTTGGAGTTAATGCCTAAGGTTGACCGCATTTGTTAATGTGAATGACGTGTTCCTTATCCGCATTTCCTCCGTGTTTAACCTCATTTGCTAATGCAAATGGGGACTATCAGCCGCATTTGGTAATGTGGACGTGTAATGTCGGCCGCATTTGGTAAATACGGATGAACCTTATCGGCCGCATTTGGTAAATGCGGATGGGCATTTTTGGCCGCATTTCACCTTGTTATGATTTTTCCGACTTATGTTTTGTGATGATTTTTGTGAGTTCAAGCTTTAGGTTAGGAAAATTAGTGTTCCGGGAAGGTCAATTAGTCACCCTTGCAGAATTTAATTATTGTTGAAAGAATTAAAAGTGTGCGTACACACTTACTTTTTGGTTAATGCATGTATGATCATGCACAAGAGACATCAACTAACTAAACTATACTTCCTAAAATACTACCCAATACTATAAATAATACCACCTACATAATATTATTATCAATAAAATTTGAATAATAAATGCCCCACTAGAGGCCAAATCTCGGTCGTCCCCTCTCCTCCACTCCCTTCTCTTCTACACCACCACCAATTACACCACTCCCCATTCATGCAATACCACCCACACCTCTTTTCTTTCACTCTCCCCTCTCATTTAGAATTTTTCTCCAGAAAACACACACACACACTCATGGTTTTCTCTCTAATCTCAGCCACATTTGAAGAACAACAACAACTCTACCATTGGCCAAGCTCAAAAACCGCAAAGGTGAAGTTTTGTGTGCTTGTGGGTGCACGGTTCCTACAAGTTCGACCTTCTCCAACCTTTTTCGAGACTCTCCAGCTTTTTCCAATGGTTCCCTGGCCATCCTTGTCTAGCTACACACTCCAAACCATGGGCTACACCAAGTGTAAGCTACATGTCACCCGGTTTTGGTCATATCATGTGTTTGTCTTCATTTTTCACTCAAAATCAAACCATTCTCGTATCTAATAGAAACTTGCTGCTAAAACCTTGTTCCTAAAGAGCTATTCACTTTCTTGAAGGTATCTCACTTGTAATATGTGTCATTGATAGGTGTAACACGGTTTACACCTAGAAAACACTCTTTTTGGGTGTATTTACACCATCCAACTTGCACAACTTGTAATCTTTCGAAACTAACCATGTAACCTGCTCAAATGGGTTTTCTAACCTTCTAAGAACCTGATTTCAAAGTCACAAATGGTTTGGGTAATATATAAACTCAAGAGATAATGTTTTTACACTAGTGTAATGGATGAAAATGGTGTAATCTCAAAGTTTCCACCTTGTTCATTGTTTGTTTGATGAAACGTGAGTTACACATGATTTTTCAGTAGGTTTTGGATGATTGGGTGTATAATGATATGTTAATGGCTGATGATAATAATGTCATAGACTTATAACCAATTTGGACATATTCGGGGACCCGAAAAGTGGTAAAATGACTTAAAAACAAGAAAACATGAATTTTAACCATCTTAAAATGCATTCCAGGCTCAAAAAGGGTTAACAAAGTATTTGATTTGGATTTGTTGAATAAATGGTCAAAGAATGGGTTAAATGGAAATTTTTAGTTAAAGCAAGTTTTAACAGGGTAACGTTTGGAGGATAATCCTGAAATTTTGGTATAAACTTACGTAAAATCAGTTACCTAACTTTAAGAAACTATTATTGGGCCATAAAAGTCATTAAATGCAAGAAATCAAACTTGGGGGAGAAACCGTAAATTTTTGAAACTTGGAGAACTAAACCGTAAATCTTGCTAAACTTCTATAAACCGATCCCCTTGAACTAAGACTCATTTAAAAAACTCAAACTAACTTATATAGGTGATTTACATGGTAAATCATGTATTCTTTCCTCTAAGAAACCCTAACTTACTATAAAAGAAACTTTTTATATAAAGACTTAGAAATTCGAAAGCTACTAAGACATTAAAATCATGACACACCTAATACATCTTCATAACTCTAGAATTGTGGATTAACACTAAAAATCTTAATGGTAGGGTTCTAGACTTGAGACTTTTCCCGGCACATGAAGAGACCCCTTTTGCTTGAAATTTTAAGGTGACTTTAAGTGTTTCACTTTTTACCATTGGTTTGGAATGAAGCATGATCTGTCTAAATTAAACTATTTGGGTGCAATATTGTAATGCTATATGTTATGGTAATGTTGAGACCTACTGATACTTGTATCACAGTCATTAATTCTTTTGTGAATCGCTTGTTTATACAGGTAGATCTACTTGGGGAATCCCCCACACATAGTGCCTTTCGTGATGAACGGGAAGGGTTCCACACTGAGATCATGCGGGGTCATATGTGGCATGTAATAGGTTTTATAAGATACTACGGTGGACCATCCGACAGGTATAGTCCACTAGTTTGAGACTCGATTCTCCCCAAGGGGATTTAACCGATAAAATAATTTTTGAAGAGGCTAGCCGGGGTTGAGTGCAGGGTTGATTGTGATCCCCACAACGATGATACTATGATTTTAAATAAAGTGTGGATTCTAACGAATCCTTGTTTTTAAACTTTAAGCACTTGAATTCACCATCTTTTTAGTTGACACAAATTCCTATTTGAGCATATTTCAGGTAATCCATGAAGGGACTCTAGTTGTTGTTAAAGAGCTTGACCTAGCACCGTTACTATGGCATTGGCTTCTCTGATTTTTTTAAAACAATCTGAATAGTTTTTTATGTATTGTTAATCTACACATTTTATGCTTATGTTGGATGTACAATTTAATTTGAGGGCTAACTTTGTTTCTAGCCCGGGTTGACTTTAAACTTTTAATGCCATGTGACGTTCTCTCCTTTTGTGCTCTTTTGATGGTTTGTTCCCACTGCCATTTGTATTGCTAGTCTATGATGTCCCACCCTACGTGGGCCTAGGGTGTGACAGTTTGGTATCAGAGCCAAAGGTTGTAGAGAAGTCGGGAATACCATAGTAGACCCTAGGTTATAACCCTGTTACTTAGGACCACCTTTATGGAAAGTGTTGGGATGATCGGGTTGGGTAAATTGATTATTACACTTGATCAATGTAATCATGAATTTACCGGACGCGTAAATTCCAGCATGGACCTTAGGTCATGTTTGGACCCTTCCCTATTTGAAATGCATGATTTCTAAAATTTTCTTTCTCTGGTATAAGAGTTTTATTAAAAGAACCTTTCTATTTGTTGTCATTTGACGAGACTATTGATTTCTAATACTATTATTGACTATTATTGACTATTATTGACTATATTTACTATTACTTATACTATTAATACTATGAGCTATGAGAAACCAAATTACTCATGATAATTTTACACGTTATCTGACACTATGGCAGGGAAAGGTAAGGCACCAGCTCACCCAGTTCACGAGACTACTTCGATCGGGAGCAGTTTGAGGATCACCCGTCGGACGGAATACGAGGCTTACCTCAAGAGGTGTGGACACCCTGGGTTTCTATCTATGGCTTCAGACGAATCGAAGCCATGAGAAGACTCAACTTCGACCTCCCCAGCCAGGAGCCGCACACACTCCAACTTACCACATGTCATCGCACCCACTCACTCACTTTTTCCTCCTATCAAGGACAGGGGTGCACAGACTGTTACCTGCCCACGAAAGAGTGATAGGCTGGGACCTTCAGTTTCTTTCAAGATACCTCCTCCTCGGCCTCCACCAATCAAGAGATCGATACCGGCCCCATAGCCATTTGACCCACTCTGACACTAACCACGTGACGAGCATTAGATACCATTTAGACACAGCATGAATGACGGCCCTAGAGTACTAGCTGGTGACCAGTACTCCCAGTCTAGTCGTCGGGCAAGTGATGCAGGTCCCTCCGATGCTGCACTGGACAAGATTAGGAAGACCGTCCGTCGTCATGAGCTGACTCTTCAGCACGTCACGCGAACCCTGCAATCTGCCCAGTTTTAGGCCATGATGGCTTCACATGGGGTTCAATGGTTGGAACAAGAGCAGAAAAAAAGAACTTGGGGTGGCTAGGATGGTTGGAAAAGAAGTGGATGTGAAGGCCTGGTGGGAAATGGATTATCTGTCTCTTAGACAGTTGAAGGAAACAATTTCTATTATTAACTGGTACTATTATTATTTATTATGGGGGTAACGGTACCTTCCAAGTTATGAACCATGACATATTTTACTTTAATCTCTATGATAGATGATCTTATGGTTGTTTAAGAAACTATTACTATCTGATACTAACCTTGCAGGGTGAATTGGTATGGAGTATGTAACTCCACTAGCTTGAAGGAAACAATTCGGTTGCTCGGGAATAAACTCCCCAACCATGCTTAATGAAACTATCAATTATGTCATGTTGTTCATGTATTATGATTTTTGTGCAATTGTTGGGATGAATTTTAGGGCAATAAATGTGTTGGTATAATTGAAACCTATTATATGATGCTAAATGAGTTTCTTGTCTTAAAATCAGAATGTTGCCAAGAAGAAGAACCTGTGTGGGTAGGAGAGGAACAGGCAAAGGCCCCCGTGAGGAGCCTAGATGAGAAGGGAATCGACCACCAACCGCTAGTAATCAATAACCCAGGAAGCGATGAAAGAATTGCAAACATTATGGCCCAACAAATCGCTAACTCCATACCCACCATCATTACACAAATCAATACGGATCGGGACAATGCCACTTGAAACAGGGGAGATCACCGGGATGATAGCGAGGGTGCTATCAAGACTTACTGCTGGATGGATGAGATCGAGGCGAAACTAGACATAAGCGAGTGCAAGATGGAGCACATGGTACGATTCGCCTCCCAATCCCTAAAAGGATCAGCGCTTGAATAGTGGAAAACCATCATTCAGTCCCGAGGAAGAAATGCTGTAGGCCGTATGAGTTGGGCCGAGTTTAGAGAATTGATGATCAACAAGTACTGTTCGATCAAACAGCTAGAGAAACTGGAATCTGAGTTCTTAGGCCTAGAGATAAAAGGGCCGAACTACATCGAGTACATCAACCAGTTTCTAGCCTTGTCCAGACTGGTGCCCCACTTGGTGACACTAGAAGCCAAAGGTGTAGGCCGATGTATCTGAGGGTTACATCCTAGGGTTCGAGAGATGGTCCGCTCTTCCAGGCCTACGACCTTACAATCCATGGTGGATCTCACTAGCAGCCTAACTGATGACCTGATTAGGGCTGGATGGATAGAAAAGGGAAGAACTGAGGAAAGGAAGAGAAAATGGGTTGATGCATGGAAAGCGATGGGGAACAACAATGGTTCGAGCAGGAAAACAGGTGAAGGTGTGAGAGATGACGATCAAGGTGGAAGGGCCAGAAGGCTGTATGTAGGCACAAACCTTATAGAAACAAGTGCAAATTACACCATCTAGGGGAGTGCAACCCAATGCCTTGTTTTAGGTGCAAGCGAAACGACCACTTGATCAAGGATTGCATATTCACACTGGGTAAGCAGTGTTATGAATATGGAGACCTAGGGCACATGAGGCATAAGTGCCCCAAGTTGGTGAGAGACAAGGATGCGAAACCTAACAAGCCTATGGGATGGGCATTTGTGATGGGACCAGCTGATGCTCGGAAGTAACCTGATGTGGTCAATGGTACGTTCCTTATAAACAACCATCCTGCTACCGTACTCTTTGATACCAGAGCAACTGCTAGTTTTGTCTCTAGTGCTTTTAGGCCTTTGATTGACTTGAATGCATGTATCTTGACTAATCTGTTTTCCGTATTAGCCAATGGTAACATTATAGAAATTAATGTAGTTATCAAGGACTATTCAATGAATCTAAAAGGTAGTACATTTAAGATAAACCTCATGCCTATTAAGCTAGAGGATTCGATGTGGTTGTTGGTATGGTATGGTTGGCTAAGCATAGAGTCGAAATCGTCTATGAGGAACGCCTGCTTAGGATATCATTGAGCGACGGGAGTAAACTAGAGATTCGTGGCGAAGGAAGTGACACGCTATGCCCTATGATATCCCATCTGAAGTCTACCGGAGCCTTGAGAAGGGACGTCTAACTTTCATGGGATATGTGATGAAAGCAAAAGAGGAGAAGAAGATTCAGGATATTCCAGTAGTTTCTGAGTATCCAGTAGTGTTTCCCAAAGATATACCGGGACTCCCTCCAAACCGACAACTTGAGTTTCAGATAGACCTACTGCCTAGTGCTGCACTAGTAGCTAAGGCACCATATCGTCTCGCCCCTCCCGAGATGAAGGAACTGATGCTACTTTTCTAAAATAGATTTAAGATTAGGATATCATCAGCTGAAGATAAGGGAAGAAGACATACCCAAAACAACCTTTAGGACAAGATACAGACATTATGAGTACCTAGTCATGCCCTTTCGACCGACTAACGCATCAGTGGCATTTATGGACCTCATGAACCGTGTATGTCTCCCGTATCTTGACAAGTTCGTGATTGTGTTTATCGACGACATTCTAATCTACTCCCGTAGTAAAGAAGAGCACGCGAAACACCTTAGATTGATTCTTGAGCTGCTAAAAAATGAACAATTAAATGCCAAGTTCTCCAAATGTGAATTTTGGATGCGAGAGATCCAATTTTTAGGGCATGTGGAAAATGAGAATGGGATTCAAGTTGACCCATCTAAGATTGAGGTGATTAAGGATTGGTAAATTCCTAAAACACCTACCGAGATAAGGCAATTCCTTGGATTGTCCAGATACTACATAAGGTTTATCAAGGACTTCTCGCGCATTGTGCAACCATTGACTGCTCTGACAAAGAAGAACACAACCTTTGTGTGGGAACGAGAGCAGAATGAAGCGTTCGAAACACTCAAGGAGAAGTTGTGTAGTGCACCTATCCTCACTCTCCCAGAAGGAATTGAGGATTTCGTGGTCTATCGTGACGCCTCGCGCTAAGGACTAGGATGTGTGCTAATGCAATGCAACAAAGTAATCGCTTATGCATCAAGACTACTAAATGATCATGAGAAGAACTACACAAAGCATGATCTAGATTGGGTGCCGTAGTGTTTGCACTCAAAATATGGAGGCATTACCTCTATGGCATGAAGTGCATTATTTACACTGACCATAGGAGTTTGCAGCACATTCTGAATCAAAAGATGCTGAACATGCGCCAACGAAGATGGGCCGAGTTACTGAATGACTACAAATGTGAGCTATGCTACCATCCTGGTAAGGCCAATGTAGTGGCCGATGCCTTGAGTCGGAAAGAAAGGGAAAAACCTTCATGCGTCCATGCCTTATGGATGAGTGTGTACACCGACCTTATCGCAAGACTAAAGAAAGCACAAGGCGAAGCGTTGAAGGAAGATAAGGCAGGGGAAATGTTAACAAGAATGGAGAAGCGATTGGAGCTGAAAAATGATGGTATACATAAATGTAAAGAGAGAATGTGGGTACTAGAGCACGAGGGAATTAGAGAGGTAATCCTCAACGAAGCCCACAAGTCTAGGTACTCGGTTCACCCTAGAAGTGACAATATGTACCATGATCTAAAGGCCCTTTTCTGGTGGCCTAGAATCAAGAAATCCATCGCCATTTATGTGAGAAAGTGTTTGACGTGTGCATGTTGAAGGCTGAAAACCAAAAACCATTAGGGACGTTGCAACAACCTGAAATTCCAGAGTGGAAGTGGGATAACGTCATAATGGGTTTCGTCACAAAGCTACCCAGAACTTTTAGAGGTCATGACGCATTTGGGTAATAGTGGATAGGCTAACCAAATCTGCTCACTTCTTGTTGATTAGGAAGACTACGACCTAACGAAACTGGCTCAATTGTATATTGATGAAATAGTGACTAGGCATGGTGTGCCTTTGTCAATCATCTCTCATCGTGATAAACTTTTCACTTCACGTTTCTGGAGATCACTCCAGCAAGCGTTAGGAACCCGTTTTGATTTAAGCACTGCATACCACTCACAAACTGATGGCTAGAGCGAAAGAACTATTCAAACCCTAGAAGATATGCTAAGAGCTTGTATGGTTGACTTTGGCGGGAACTGGAACACCATCTTCCCGTGTGTTGGTCCATTTGATCGTATTATAATGCAAGTGAAATGAATAATCGTTCAATATCAAACACACAAACATAACAAGATGAACAATGAATATTTAACATAATAACAACTCAACAATATAAGACAATGAAGATCATAACATTCAATAACATCAAAGCACAATGATATTTCTTTGTAATAACTGATTAGAAATGGTAACTTGCAACAAGGATCAATGATTAGGGTTTTGCAAGATTACCTACAATGATAATGATCAAAAACAATATATAGCAGTCTTAGTTTCGCAAACAGTTTCGCTGTCAGTGAAACTGTTCTGCCGAAACTGTAGTTTCGCCCGGTAGAAAAAGTAGTTTCGCCGAGTGAACTAATGAGCTGACTGTGAGCGAAACTATAGTTTCGCTCACAGTTCCACTCGACTACAAAACTACATAAATCTAAATAGATACAAAAGGAAACTAACAAAAGACCTATTACAAGCAAAAGTAAACATTCTAAACTAAGGTGAGTCCAACCTATACATGATGTTCAATACTCCCCTAGGTTGGAACTCACCACCTTCACTCGTCTTGATGTATCTTATCAGCTCCAGTGTCCTCCGTTGCCTTTGATTTGTCTTCAATACCTCTTGCAGCAGCTTCCTCAAAGGCTTCAGCAAATGATTCTCCATGATCTCTTCCTGCTTCACGAGCCCCTTCGGGATGAGCACTAGCTTGCCCAAACTGCCTTGTCAGATCTTGTATATCCATGTTCAGATCATCTTGAGCGCATACTCGCTCGGCAAGCCTTTTCACTTCCGCCCTCACTTCTCTGATCTTATTTGCCACAGTCATAAACAGACTGGCCTCTTTCCTTGTCTCTTCTCCTGCCCCAGCCTTGATATGATTCTCACATAAAACCACCAAATCTTCATCAAAGATTCTAAAGAGCTCCATAGGATCAAATACCTTGAATTCTATACCATCCTTAATATTATCACTACCTCCCCCATGTTGTTATCATAAACCCATTTCTCAAAGTTCAGTAACGGTTGGGGAAGGGGATCTGCTAACCAGACTCTATTTATAGTCTTTGGAGGCTTTACCCTCAGGACTATTCTTCCTTTTCCTGTTTCCCGATCTTTGTCTCTCTTTGATCGTTTCCTCTCAGCCTTCATGTATCCAAAAGACTCAAAGTTGTTATTTAGGCCATTCATAATCTCTTTCTCCAAAAGTGAGGCTCATTCACTCAGATTTGCATTTAGTAATGGCAGAGCCGCCAACTGCCTCAGATCCCATTTAGGCAAGGTCTTGAATGCCTTCCTCTTATGGATGTAGCTAATTTCACCCCCTCTCCTCTTTATCATGAACATCTTGAGGCTGGGGTTATAACACCAACTTATAATCCTCTTATCAGCCTCCTTCTTACTCAACCCTTTCATGTGTTGGAAACGGGGAGTTACTTCTTCTGGCTCCTTCTCCTTCTCTTTAACAAACCATTTAGCTTTATCCATATCAAAGACATCTTCTTCAAGCTCTCCCTTCTTGGCTACATACATCAATGGTCTCTCATCAACTTCATAGAATTCTTGTTCAGAATCATAATTTACCAGTTGTTCATCGTCCTCTTCTTCATCAACTAGTCCCTTTCCTTTCTTAGCATCTCTATGAACCGACCTCTCCCTCACCATCTCTTCTCCAACTAGATCTTATTCAACATCAAGTCCCATGTTTATAAACCCAGCCTCCTGAATTTCCTCCTCATTTTCCCTACCTTCATCTTCATGTCTTATTTCAGAACCTTTAGCACGAGCAGCTGCTACACCAGATGTGCCCTTTCCTGCCCTGGAGGAAGTACCCACATTCAAGAATGGGTATTTAGAAGTATTAGTTAGATCATCTAACTCAGATTGAGTTAGTTGATTGGGCAGGCCGGCAACAACTTTCAATTGATCAACTTCTTCAAACAACTTCTTCAGCAGTAAGTTTTGATCTACCAGCATCTTCTTCATTCCCTCTATCAACTCATCTTTTCGCCTTTCCCGCATCTCTTGATTAGTGAGTTTGATATTTATCATGCTCAATTCATTTGCCAGTGAGCTGTTAAGGTTACGAATCATATCTGCATCTAAGCTTCCTCTGTCTTCCCTTGCTGGTGTTTTAGAGAATGCTTGATGTCTCTGTTTAGTTCTCCTTTCCGATTCTCTAGTATTAGCCTTCTTCTTCGATCTCCTCTCTTTTTCAACCCTTATCTCTTCAGCCCTTTCATTCAATTCTTCTTCAAAATCATAATCCTTCTCTTTGGCATATCTCTTTCGCTTCTTAGCAGCATCAGTTTGTTCTGCTCTAGTTTCTTCAGCTCGCTTATTCTCCGACTCGTCCACCCTTCTAATATAGTTCCATCTCTCGGGTGGGTACATGTTTTCCGAGAGACGGGTGATCTTCCCACTAAAGTCATGTCAGATAGCACAACAATCTGCAAAAATGCATGGGTTCATCTGCACCAACCTTGTCACCTCCCCGTGTCTTGGCATATTTGGAATTAGATCATCAAAGATCATCTGAAGAAATCCAGGATACAAAAGCCACTTATCCTTTTTCAGGGCTATCACATTCTCAGCCATACAAGCAAATATCAATCTTGGAATGTTTGCCTTTTCCCCTCTGCAGCATAACACCATAGCTTTTGCCTGGTCTATGTTTAGCCCATCTGGTCCACCTTTACGGTGATCTAAACACGTAATAAAGACATGGGCCATGAATCTCCATTCCTTTGCGAGAAAGGACTTCTTGATCTCTTTTGGGAACCAAAAGCTGGCCCCTCATATCCCATGCTCCTGTGTGCTGCGAACACTTAGTATCTAACATAGTAACCTCTTCTCCAGAATTCTCCTCTAGCTTTAGAATCCTTCAAACTGTCTCAGCAGTAATAGTCACCTCATTCTCTAAGACTTTGGCAGTGATCCTTTGGGTGTTACCTCTCGTATCATACTCAGTAGATCTCCAAAAGTCTCTGATGTGTAGATCACATATAGTAGTATAATGAGAGATAGCGTAAGCTATAGGGGATCTTTGCAGCCACTGAATACAGTCTTTAAACCCTGCTGCTTTAGGATGTGTATCATCCAAAATGGCGGTGATGTTGTTTCTCACATCAAACTTTAGACTAGCCATTTACATGAGATATAAATGAAATGAGTTAATAAAAGTATATAAAAAATAATAAAAAAACATAATAAAAGAATAAGGAAAAAAATCAAAAATTAAATTCAATCCGCTGGCCGAAACTATAGTTTCGCAGGTTGAGTATTAATTTCGCCAGGCGAAAGTATAGTTTCGCCAGCAAGATAACACCAGTTTCGCCCAAATAGTGAGGTAGATTCGACAAGCCGAAACAATAGTTTCGGCATAGTGAAACTAAACATAGCAGTGAACCTATTAAATTCGTTCGGACAGAATAACCTTGCAGTTTCGCTGAGAATTCATGAACTTTCACTCAGTTTCGCTAGAAGAACAACGAAGGTACCAAAGAGTCTCGATCAAATAAACTCACAACATGATATTATTAACAAGATTAAACGATGGTCCTAAGTTTGAAACTCACTTGCGAACATGAATCAACAAACAATCAATATCAAAAACACAGAAACTCAGAATCACATGTAGAGGACATGGAACAACCCTAAGAAACTAAACAGTTCAATGGTGTTAAAGTGAGGTGATAATTTCGCAAACATACATAAATAGCAAATAGTTTTGTAGCTAGCGAAACTATACTTTCACCGGACGAATATATAGTTTCGCCAAGTGAAGCTACAATTTCGTCAAATGACACACAAATCAAAAATGACATCGCACAGGATGAGAATGCTGAGCGAAATTGCAATTTCGTCTAGCGAAACAAGTAGCGAAAGTATAGTTTCGCAATCAATTTTTTTTATGTATAAACAACAAAATCTGAGATCTAAATCGATCAGAGATCACATCTTCAAGATATATATTAGCACAAAGATGACTTTAATCATCGACCAGCAATGAGATCATACCAATAACTGAATCAGATCATAGTGTTTAAAGGAACCGATGAAATTCTTAAACATATCAATAACGATGCTGATATGTTTGTCCACTTAAACCCATGTCGTATCTTTTTCAACAAACAACATATGCTTCGTTAAGGTTCGATTAGATCCTTTAGAATGTTAGGACCCCACAATCATTTGGCAAAAACCTTCACCCAATCTCAGGATTTCTTGAATTTGGATACGATCTTAAGAACAAGGCTTGTACAGATCTGTGTAACAGAATATTGCAATCTGTGAGGAATTCATTATTGAGATGATTTAATACAACTTAGATCTAGATGGTGAGAGCTCCAGGTCTATACTCACGTATAACAAAGGAGATGACCATTTAAACATGTGTCGATGAGAGCTCCAGGTCAGTACTACCATACAGAAGAGGAGATCATCACTCCATGTTAGTACTACCGTACAGCAGAGGAGATAAGCACAAGTACAAGATACAAAAATACACCAGACATGATTCAGAGATATGACATATAAGATTTGTATCATGGTGTGTGAAAGATCAATTCTCAATACAATTTTTGTCAGGACTTAGTTTTTGTGCAGGTCAAAATGATTAGGTAAATCAGACATCCTTAAGTGTATATTTTAAATAAAATCAACATGTTACTGTCTACTTTATTCATCAGGCTGAGTCTACCAAGCATATTGTTAAAGAATCTGTTTGTTTTTCTATTATTAACAAATAAAAATAAGATGTGAATCAGATTACAATATCAGTTATTATCATTTCTCATTTTAAATGGCAGTCATGCGCAGACGAGCATATCTAGAAGATATACAATCATTTCTCGTCATTTCAAATCCAGTTCCCAACTTTTTTATGTAACTCATAAAAACTCCCCCAAAATTTTATTTTAGGAAAACCCTTTTATATTTATAAAAAAGAAGAAAAGAAAAGAGGTTTAAAAAGATATTAACCCTAGCATAGAGATCAACTCATAAAAGCGAGGTTTATTAAAAGTTTTTGTAAAAAGATCTGCCTTTTGATTTTTAGTATCAATGGGAATAATATCGATAAAACCATTTTCTTCTGCATCACGAATTTCATGAATCCATGTTTCGATGTGCTTGGTTCAAGAATGATGAATAGGATTTTTTTTGATCCCGATGGGGCTTCGTTGTCACAAAACAACGGTGTGTGGAGAAAATTGATTCTATAGTCAATCATCTGGTGTTGTATCCAAAGAACTTGTGAACAACAACTAGAGGTAGCAATGTATTCTGCTTCCCCTATAGAGAGGGAAACAATGGTTTGTTTCTTGCTCTGCCATGAAACCAGACAATTGCCCAGGTATTGACATCCTCCGGTCACCGATTTTCTATTTAACCTGCAACCATTTAGAATCACTGTGAGAATAAGCATGTAAATCAAAATTCCCACCATAGGGGTACCAAAGACCTAAACAAGATGAGCCTTTGAGATAACAAAAAATTCTCTTTACAGCCTTTTCATGAGACTCTTTTGGGGCAGACTGGTATCGAGCACAATATCCTACAACAAAAGTGATGTCAAGACGACTTGCTGTAAGATACATAAGGGAACCGATCATAGATCTATAGTGTAAGGATTCCTTAAGTCTGATGCAACCCAAAACATCCGAAGTGTCTCAGCAACATGCACTAAGTACTGAAGTGAAGAATGCTTCGGAAGTTTTACAAAATGCATTAGAAAATACTCTAAGTGTAAAAACTTCCGAAGCCAAGACCAATATCTTCCGAAGCCAAAGATGAAGTCTTCCGAAGTCTCAGAGACAAAGTCTTCCAAGCTTCAAGTTATGAAGACAGATTTCTTCTGAAGACTTTTAAGACATGCTTTTTCTGATGTACTTTTCTGTAAAGCTGGACACCTTTCCGCTGTACCTCTGCAAGTCACCAACTTACATGAGTTGGTGAAAAGATCCATGCTTTTGGTAACTATACATTGAGGTCTTGAGTCTGTATACTTTCTACTTTATGTACTTATCCTTTTTGTAATAGATAAGGATGTGAGCTATGGCATGTCATAGTCACAAGTCAAAAGGCAATCTGCCTTTTGACTCTACAATTGATTTTATTTGTGTGTCTAGTCCATTGTATCCAGCTGGCTTTCAAAGTATAGCCAGCTGTAGGATGTAGTATAAGTATCTCATGTTCTTGTATCTTTTATCTTATGCTTTGAAACACTTGTAAAAGAACATAGAGAAAGCAATATACTGCATTCTTGAAAACCAAACTCTCTTGTTCTGTCTCTTACTTTACTTGTGCTCTTTATATCACTTTGGTTAACCCAGTTCACTATTTGATTAAAGTTTAGTTAATCTCCTCTTTTGTGTCGTTGTGTTGTAATTGTGTTAAAGCCCTTAAACGGTCCCGCAATTGGTATGAGAGCTTTCCAGGTTCTTGATATAAGATCTAACCATCTTAAGACCCTTCTCACACACAAAAAAAACTAAACTCTTCAAATGGCTTCCATCTCAAAGACTGATATGGAGACTGGAACCATGAACAAATCCCCACTGATCACTCTTGATGATTTTGACACTGGTGCATGAGGATGGAAGGCTTCATCAGGTCTCTTGACTCAAGAATGTGGAAATCTGTTGTAAATGGACCTTTCATACCCAGCACCCCTTCTGCTACTGGTGCTGGTATGATCCATAAAGATATGGCCAACTATTCAGATGAAGATAGGAAAAGAGTAGAGATTGATAGGAAGGCCATGACTGCTCTTCAGACTGCTCTCCGAAACTCTGTATTGTTAGGACCTGGTATTCGACTGAAATACCTAGAGATCACGTGTATACCGGATCAAATAGTGCGCAATCCTATTTGATTGGCGATCCAATCAGGGAGAACACATGAAGAATCAATCAAGGATTGAAACTAACGTTAGAAATCGATAAGGAATCGATCTAATGTGTTCTATGAACTTGGAGAACGATTTGGAAGGTTCTGGACGGCTAGGGTTCGTATGGAATTGAACTTGAACGAATCTCCTGTATTCACGAATTGAGTTGTATTTATAGGTTGGCACTCTTCAATCGTGCGACTGAACCATTAGTTTGGTTTAGTCGTGCGATTGAACCATGCGGTTGGTTCATTCGTGCGACTGAGTGTTCAGTCGTGCGATTGAGCCATTCTTATGTTACAGTCGTACGACTGATCCAGTCTCCTGGTTCAGTCGTGCGACTGAGTCAATCGTATGAGGTTCTTCATACTTATGGTTTATTCGCATGAGCCATTCGCATGAGAACTTCATTAAGTTAAGTTTGAATGTTTTAGTTAATTAATATAATATTATATATAATCATTCAAGTAATCATAAACTCAATCAATTCATTTACGACTCATTAAGAACTATTAAACATTATAACCAACAGACTATCAATATCAGTTCATTAATCATACCAAACAAGATCTATTACATCACATATCACGATCTAGGGACATACATGTATCAACAAACTCCCCCTTGGACCTAGATCTCTCTAATGTCTTGTTTTCTTCATTACCTTCTCATATTTCTTGTACTTGTCCTCTTGTGTGACTCCCGCGTGAATATCAAACGCGAAGCAAAGTCGTATAACATTTTGGAACTGGAGGGCTTGTACAATGTCTTGTGTGTCATAGAACAGTGGCCACTTGTATAATGTATAGACATCATTAGTAGACAAGTTGGTTAGCCACATTGGGTCGAATACCCTGACAGTATCCATTTGATCCCCTTTGTTTAGAACTATGACAGCTTCAGCAGTTCTCCAATCATAGTACCACCATTTGAAATGTGGAGTGAAGTCCTGTGGCATTTCCCTCAGAGGGATTCTTGACATAGTGCAAGGAGGACTCCACTTCAACACAATTTTAGGTTTTTCAGTAATGGCATCCATCTCAGACCTTCTAATATACCTTGTAGGTTGTTGAGGTCTGAAGTTAATCCATCTGGTGTGGTACTCTTTCTTGAGGGCAGCCTCAAACCAGCCTGACATTTTTCTCGTGTCAGCATACAACAGCTTCAACTTGGCCAGCTGGTTGAGCTCAAATCCAGGTAGAGTCTTTAGATCATGTGGAAATCTAAAGTACTCTATTCCCTTTACCTCTTAACGGCATACACGTTAAGATCATCAAAATATGCCCATGCTATAATCCTGCCTGACACCGTAAGATGTTTCTTGACGCTGTAGAACTTGGTATAGGCATCCCTCTTGGTGCATCACGTTGGGCTCTGACTTCTTAAAACATTCAGTCCATTCAGCCTTTCGAATGTATACATCTTCGTTTGAGGCTTGGGCTGTTCCTTCGATCTTTCCTGCTTCCTGCTCCATCTTGTCCAGTACCTCAACATATCACTGACTAGGGACTCACCCAGATTGGGGACCACATTACCCGCGTTGTCAGCGTATTGAGGGTACTCTTCAGCAGTAATATTTCAACCTCAACGTCATCAACGTCGTGTAGTTCGTCGTCACTGGTTGAATCAACTGTTGGAGCATCCTTGACAATATCATCAGGATTGAGTCTGAACATTTCTGCCAGTTGCTCGTTAGATAGGTCGTGAATTATTTCACCTTCTTCAGGTGTATAACTCACTGACCTTCTGACTATCCTTGCAGATCAAGAATCATTGTGAGTTGAGACTTGACCTGTTGAAGGGGAGCAATATCAAACTCATCTCTGTGGTACTTTGGATCTGTTTGATTTACACATTTCACATTCAAATCATTAGTAATATATCAAACAAAATGCATTAAGTTAATATAAACATTCAGTACATCGTTTTTCAATACAGAATACAAAAGTAATTAAATACATAAACATCCACTATTTACTTTTATCCTGTATGCTAGTCTCTTCGTGTGAAGGTGCAGAAGTAGAAGCTGACTGATCCTGTCGGTTCTTTGTTCTCTGCTCTTGCCGGGAGCTGAGACAGAGTCAGCTGCTTCTCCTTCTTCAGTCTCTTCATCAGCACACCACTCTTCTATTTTCTCTTCAGAGTCACTATCATCATCATCATCATCATCACTCTCTCTTTCTCCATCCTTTATCTTTAGAGGTTCCTCCTTTGATCCTTTTAACTTTAACAAAATGGACCTCTTTGCCTTTTCCAACTCTTCTATCTGCTTACCTGATGTGACGCTTTGTGCTCGGAGTTGGTCCAACTCAGTGTTCTGAGCAGCCAATTCTGGGCCTGCTCCTTAATAGCTCAATCTTGCTCTGCGATTTTCTGCGATTGTGCAGCAGTCAGGTCAGTGAGCTGGCGGATCTGAGAGGTCTTTTCCTCATCAGCCGCCAGCAGTCGTAACACCATTCTGTTAAGGCTGCCAGCTGTTCCTCTACCCCGATTGGAGGTAGGGAGATCTAGAGGTGTGTGAGGGGTAGGCTGAGGGCTCGGTTTGGTGGCTAGTGGTGGTGGTGGAGGTGGTGAATATCGGGTAAGGTCGGATGATGGTGGTGGTGAGTGTGGGGTGAATGTAGTAGTGGTAGCAGGGGTCTGGCTTGTGGTGATCGGTATGGTGGTGGTTGTGGTTGTTGTGGGGAGAGGTATGGTGGTGGAAGGTGTGTCTGCAGAGGTGGTAGTGGTGGAAGGTATGGGGGATGTGGTGGTGATGAAGGTTACCTTACGTTTTTTCTTTTTCTGGCCATGGGGCTGAGCCATCCGCTTTCTCCTCGTTCCCCTCGAGGTGGATGCTCCCCCTTCAACCCCACCTGAGGACTCTGGAGCATATGATGGATCAGTCTCTGTATCTCGGATCCTCTCGGTTGTTCACCGACAACCCTCAACCGTGTTCTGTGGGAACCACTTTCCTTCCCACAGTTCGGGTCAATGGCTCCTCATCAGATTCATCTTCATCTTCCTCGGTAAGCACAAAATCTTGATGGAATCCTGCTGACTCAGTTACCTCAGCAGGTGAGCCAGACACCGAGGAACAGAGGCAGACACGGTGCCTCGGGATGGAACAGCCTCATCCTCAATGTCATCCTCCTCAGAGTGATCAGGAGGGAGGACAATCGGCCACGTCGGAGTCAGTCACTGTCCGTGACGCCATAGGCGTCTCCCCAGTGCCACATAGCTTTCATCAGCTAAGTGGCCAATTAGTCTCTTTTCCTGGGGCTTAACTTGCTTGCCCCTATATACCACCATTCTACCCAATGTGGTATCATCCATCAGTTCCAATGTCACTGCATCTTGACTTTCCTTTGGGAGCTGAGGTAGCTTCTCATTGAATATCATCTGAAGGAATCGTGGGTACATACTAAAACCTTCTTTTCCTTTAGTTTCAATGTTCTCTATCAAATAAGCGAAGATCATATTAGAGAAGCTGAAAGGGTGGTTCAGCACTAGAGCCACGAAGGCATTCTGTATCTGATCTGATAGGTCATCAAATCCACCCCTTCTTGAAGCGATGCATTTAAGAATCACATGTGCCAGATATTTGTATTGAGGGCACATGTTGCTCTTATTTAGCACCCCTGAGTTGATGTCTCCTGCATACTTGATTCGGAGAAAACACCCTCTCACAGTCAATGGGTGTAGCTTAGTGGGGTGAGTAGAGTCATCTCAAACTCAAGGATTCTTTGGATGTCCGTGGCGGTGATGTCGATAGCTTGACCCAAGATGGTGCTTCTGATGTTGTATGGCTCATGAGACCGATCCACTGAGGCATTCTCCCAGAATGCCTAGTGCAGAGATTTGTAAGGTGTGCAGGGCGTAGATATAGCCTTATGTATTCGTGAACGTTTGAGGAAGGCTATAATATCGGAGAACTTTGCCCCGTTCCTTGTCGTGTGGTCTAAATGGGCACAAATGTTGTGCTTTGGATTTAGAGACCATCGGTCAGCCATTTTTCCTGTAGAACACACAAGACTAAGAACCATTAGTATATAAGACATGAAAGCTTCTGTTCTTAGTGTAAAGTTGAAAGTCATTTTGATTCATTCGTGCGAATGAATCATGCGACTGAAGTCAGTCGCCTGTTTGAGACATGCGACTGAGTTTAATCGGGTGTTTGAGACATGCGATTGAGTTCAATCGGCTGATTGAGCCATGCGATTGAGTTCAATCGGCCGACTGGACTCATTCGGGTGGTTCAGTCGGTCGAATGATCCAATCGCAAGGTTCAATCGTGCGATTGGAGTTCATTCGAACGTCCAGTCGCTCGCCCCACTGTTCGATCGCCTGTGGGTCGAATCTTGACCAATCTAAGTCTTTTAACAGTGTGTACTGGTCCATTTGCCTCGTCTACTTGTCACTAATAACCTAGTCAACTCAATTTTAACATATTGCTTCATTTACATAGGCAACTAGGTCAATTCAATGTTCGGTTCTTGATTCAATCCAATGTAGATATTGTAGTTTGGTGATGTACTGATTTTGATAGGTTCAAGGAGTAGTGTACCTGTAAAACGTCACTGGAATGAAGAATCTTAAGCGCAAAGTATATCAAAAACGGAGGCAATTTCGACAGAGTAACGGTAATGAGCGCGATTCGGGGGTTTTGGGAGTGATGAGTGATATGCGATCGATTAAGACCTTTAAATACTAACCCTAGGTTCATTCGGCCGACTGGCCTCAGTCGCTCAGTTCAATCGGGCGTCTGAGGTTCAGTCGTACGATTGGCCTAGTCAATCGCATTCAGTCGGCCAACTGAGTCTCAGTCAGTCGACTGACTCATTCGGTCTCCTTCATTCGCCCCTTTAGTTGACCGACTGAGCCTCAGTCGGTCTCCTGTTTCATTCTTCCCCTTCCATTCGGTCGAATGAAACAATTTCATGTCCATTCGGCCGATTGGAGGCCATTTGCATAGTTGGTCGATAACCATGATCCACTAGTGCGAATGGGTCACACTTTATGAGTTTACAGTCATTTTCAACATTTACTATTCAGACCCTTTTCACTTTTGATAATAAACTTGTAAGCTCTTAACCAATTCGGTCACTTCAGACATGACCATTTAAATTTTAAAACCATGTGGCCATCTCAGACATGACCTTTTCAGGTGAGTTAATTCCCTTCTGATTACCCTGATGTAGTCCGACAGACACACAACTCAAAAATAAACATAGTAACTTAAACTAACTACACAACTAAAGTTTATGTTTGGACTTTTTGTGAGAGATAAAACCCTAAGATGAGAATCTAAGGTATTTGATTAGGAGTAGACAGCTTTAACTTAGATTGATCATATCTGGACCAAATCAATTTTGAAATCATACAGGAATATCAAATCATTTTGGGACTTGTTATTAAGCTCTTTGACGCTTAATTCTCGGTATTCATCCAGAGTCATTAGCAACTTAAGGAAATCATACTGAAACTCTTAGATCTTCACATTGAGTTGAACCTTTGAGAAGGTAGCCACTAAGATTGTCAGTATATTGGTCCACTTAAATCCATACACAGACTTTTGACGCGCTCTGGTGACTGATTTAGGTTTAATTATTTCAGCTAACATTTGTGGATCCCACACTTATATGGTAATCAACATTCCTCAGAGGTTTTGAGCGGTCTACGGGTATTATACAAGAAGAGACTATTCTTAGAGCTTTCAAAGAGAAGCCTGTCCTCAGGTCAGTGCCATCGCACAGCAGAGAGGCGGCAAACAACAATGAATTCTAGAATATCTAAGTTATGCTTATCCTCAGGTCAGTGCCATCGCACAGCAGAGACGCACACAACCTATCTCCTTGTTAGAGCAGCTTACTTTTATTTTACACAAAATGCACCAACAACATGAGCCATTAGCTTTATTGCATTTGTCTTTCATTTTTTTTCTTGCTTTGCTCTAATTTTGGTCATCCGCACACTTTTGTGGCGTTTAAATGCTCATTGCCCCTTATTGGAATATATTGATTGTGTTAACCAGTGATAAGATGGAAGTCCACAGTCAGTTGAACAGCTTAGTTGATCTGAGATCACCAATCAGGTCTAATTGTCTATTGTGTTGAATCTACCAACATATCATTTGTGGTCTAGCCTCCTCTAAGTCTACTTTCTCTGTGTCACCTTAGGAGTTGCCAGTTTTCTATCATTTTCCCCGTTTTATATTGCTTAGACTACGCAGACTTATACTTTGAACTTTTGCATCTTTTCAAACCTTAAATTTTAAAATCCCTCTTGATTTGTTCCTGTGTACTATCATATTCAAGGTATTGAATTAGTATCACAGACACAACTACCTTATTTCAGCTAGTTTCCCCTTCTCCCTCATTTATTTATTTTTATTTATTTTATTTTTTTATTATTTTTTTTAATGTTAACTTGCTGACATATTCTCCCCCTAAAATACTAAAATCATGTCGGATTTAATTATTTTTGGATTTTAATAAACAGCAAGGTAACATGAAGTTAAATGTAACAGAAAAAAACAGATAACATAAGATAAAATAAGCTTTAACGAAACTACATCGGACTACACATTATTCTCATCAGGAATTACCTCACTTTTCTTTTTAACACGTTGACCTCTAGCAAGTATTGAAAACGTGGTTTATCAAAGGCTTTTGTATAGAGGTTAGCACGTTGAAAATCAGTATTAATTTTAACCACATCTATTAAGTTCATTTCAAAACAGTCTCTTATGAAGTGGTATTTAATACCGATGTGTTTGGTCTTAGGATGTTGAACCGGGTTTTTGGTTACTGCAATTGCAGCAGAGTTATCAACAAAAATAGGAGTAGACGAGAATTTCAAACCGTAATCCCGCATTTGCTGTTGAATCCAAATGATTTTGGAACAACAACTTGCAGCAGCAACATATTCGGCTTCACAGGTTGACAATGCAACCGATGTCTGCTTCTTACACTGCCATGTAACTAATCTTCTCCCAAAGAATTGACACCCTGCTGATGTAGACTTGTAGTTCATTTTGCAGCCTCCATAGTCCGAGTCACTATACGCTGTGAGCTCAAAATCGTCATCATGAGGATACCACAACCCCAGGGTGGGTGTACCCTTTAGATAGCGAAAGATCCTTTTGACCCCGATTAGATGATTGACCTTAGGTTTAGCCTGATATCTGGAACATAAACATGTAGCATACATGATATCAGGTCTTGAGGCAGTGAGATACATGAGGGATCCAATCATGCCTCGGTACATAGTGGCATCTACAAGATCTCCACTCTCATCAGGTGCTATATCATGATTTGTAGCAAGTGGAGTCCCAGCAGCAGAATCATTCTCCATGTCAAAGTGACTGAGAATGTCTCCTACATACTTGGTCTGATGTAGAAAGATCCCATTAGGTGTTTGATCCACCTGTAACCCGAGAAAGAACTTCATCTCCCCATTGCACTCATCTCAAACTCTTTTTTCATCACTGCTTCAAACTCTTTGCATAACTCTTCGTTCTTTGACCCGAAGATTATGTCATCAACATAGATCTGTACAAGCAGTAGGTCACCATCCTTTTCTTTAATAAACAGTGTACAGTCAATGACTCCCCTGCGAAAGCCGTGTTTCACAAGATGAGTCGAGAGTTTCTCGTACCAAGCTCAAGGAGCTTGATGAAGCCCATATAAAGCTTTGTCGAGCTTGTAAACTCTATCCCGATGATAAGGGTCTTCAAATCCCTCGGGTTGACTGACATAGACTGTTTCCCTTATTTCACCATGAAGGAATGCACTCTTCACATCTAATTGGTAGACTTTAATCTTCATGTACGAGGCATAGGCAAGAAGATACGAATAGCTTCCATCCTTGCCACGGGTGCAAACACTTCGTTATAATCAATACCCTCGACTTGGCAAAAACCTTGAACCACCAGTCGAGCTTTGTTCCTTATGATGACTCCTTGGTCATCCTTCTTACATTTTAGTACCCATTTGGTGCCAATGACTTTAGCACCTTTAGGTCTATCTACCAGTGTCCATACACCTAACTTCTTAAACTGCAGAAGTTCTTCTTGCATGGCACTCACCCATGCCTCATCATTTAGTGCTTCACTGACATATTTTGGCTCAACCTGCGAGACAAAACAGCGATAAGCACCATCATGTGTAACCCTTCTCCATAACTGAGGCGTAACAGCTGAGTATAGCTGATTTCGGGTTTGTACTCCTGAACGGACATCTCCAATAACATTGTCAAGGGGATGATAGACGTTTAGTCGTGATCCTGGAGTAGTCGGCACAGTCACCTCCGAGCCAAGATTGTGAACATTTTGGTCTGCATCGGAGGAGGTTGGAGTTTGAGGTTCCGAAGTCGAGGGTGCATCTCTTGTGGATGCTTGTGGACTTTCAGGAACTGGAACCTGTTCCTCCTGACCGTTCTGGTCATCTGCTTCAGTTTCATCTTCAGTGGAGGAGTCACTTTCATTGACGATCCCTTCTGACTGAGTAGATGACTCTCCCTGTGTGCTGGATGGAGTGTTTAGTATATCATACATCATCCTAGTAGCTAACTCATCATCCGAGGGAGAGAGAGGGATGTTGAAGGATTTGAAGAATCCATCATAATCGAAGAAGTATGCAGGTCCTTTGCCTGTAGGCGGTGTGGTATATCTCTGAACGTCGACATTACACCACACTTCACAAGACCCGTTGAGTTATTGTAAACTCGCTTGTTCGGTATGTTGTATCCTAGAAAAATTCCTTCAACTGCCTTCTCGCTGAATTTTCCTTCTTGTGTCTTCTTCAGAAGTGTACACGGTGCGCCAAAAGGTTCAAGATACTCCAAATTCGGTTTGCGTCTTTGAAGTAGCTCATAACATGTCTTTCCGTGGCGCTTGACTATTAGGACTCTGTTCAGTGTATAGCAAGCATTTGCCACTGCCTCGTTCCAGAATTGGATAGGCAGTTTCGAGTCTGCCAGCATAGTCCGGGCTGTTTCTATCAAGCTCCTGTTCTTTCTCTCAGCAACTCCATTCATCTGAGGTGTGTAGGCAGAGGTGAATTGATGCACAATTCCCTTTTCCTTGCAGTATGCCTCCATCCCTTGATTCTTGAGTTCTGTCCCGTTGTCTGAGCGTATTTGTCGAACTTTGAGCTTGTAGAGTGATTCCAGTGTGGTTACTAATTCTTTGAATGTCTCCAAAGTTTCTGATTTTGATTTCAGAAACATTACCCAAGTGAACCTTGAGTAATCATCAGTGACCACATAACAGTACGCGTCGCCTGCGATGCTCCTTGTACTAACTGGACCGAACAGATCCATGTGAAGAAGCTCAAGAGGAAGTTCTATTGAATGAACTTTCTTTTCCTTATGAGACTTCTTTGTCTGTTTGCCCTTCTTGCAAGCTACACAGAAGTCAGGAAGTTGGAAGTTCTTGACATTCACTCCTCTAACTAAATCCTTCTGAATCAAATGATTCATCTTCCTTTGACTAATGTGTCCCATTCTCCGATGCCAGGAGATGGAATCCTTCTCAGTAGCTTTAGATAAGAAACACTGAACCTCATGATCCGTTGTGGCAGCTGTTGACAGATCCAAGACATAAAGGTCTTTATATCTTGAAGCAGTCATCAGAACTTGGTCTTCTGGGATCATATATTCTTTCTTCAGCATGTAACACTTCTGATTATCGAAGACGACTTTAAATCCTTTATCACAGATTTGGGACACAGAAAGTAAGTTGTTCTGAAGTTATTGAACGTAGTTCACTTTATCAAACTTAACTTTCTGATTTCCCACTTCTCCCTAAGCTGTGATATATCCTCCTTTGTTTCCTGCAAAGGAAACATGCCCTCCTTTTATTTGTTTGACGTTAGATAAAAGGGCGCTATTTCCAGTCATGTGCCTGGATGCTCGCTGTCTATAATCCACGTGTTAGTGTCAGCGCTATATCGAGCACCCTGAGTTGGTCCAGAAGTATTAGCCATCAGTGCTGCATCAGATGATTCTGGTTCTGTCGACTCTGGCTTTTCAGTCTCTGAGGTGGAGACTTCCTTATTTGGCTTGTAGCTGACCTCGGCTGCAGTTGTTTCTTCACTATGTGACATTGCAATTTCAACTGCTATATCGCCTTCACTCGCAGAATCATCGTCAATATCCTCGACACTGGCAATGTTAGATTCTCCTGGTGAGACAAACCTGAAACTCCAATCCTGTCCTTCATCATCATGAGCAGTTAGTGCTTTAGGGTCCTTGTTTGATGAAGTAGAATTAGAGGGTTGCTTCTCCTGGCGAGTAAATGATGAGAACGGGTTCCCATTCCCCGTCTTCTTTGGCTTGACACATTCTCGTTGAAGTGCCCCTTCTCACCACAGTTAAAGCAGGTCACTTTACTCTTATCGAAGCCAAAGGTGGTGTCCTTAGTAGCAACCAAGTTCTGTCCAGTCTTTTTCACAAAATTTTTCGCCCTTCGAATAGCACTTGCTAAGGCCCACATTATATCCATTCTTTCGAGCTCCATTTCATCCACCTGCTCGTAGTCCTCATCTGCCAGATGGCAGTTTCCAATCTTTCCAGCAACGAGTCCATCATATGAATGAACCACTGCTGCTAGGAGATCCATATGCTCTCGTGCTACTTCCACGGTCACATTTCCGAAGTTCTCAGTCTTCAGTTTAGTAGCATTAGCTTCTGATCCAATATGATGGGTACATGATGACCTAGACGTGTCTGATCCAGAAGTAGAGGCATGTGAAGGACCTGACGAGCTAGACACAAAAGCAGTCTAGAGAGGTGCTCCAGATGCCTTTGCTTGAGGTGTGGCATTGTATAAAGCTGGATTTTGTGTGTATGAAGACTTCTGAGCTCTATACTTCATCCTTAGTGCTTCTTCGCGCAACTTAAGAATGAAGTCATTTATATCCAACTTTACAAGGATACCATTCTGTCTCAGGTTAGACACGAATGTAGCCCACTTATCCGGCAACCCGTCTGCGAAGTTGCTTACTTTTTCTTCCATGGTAGTAACCACTCCATGGGTATGCAATTCGCTCATCAAGTGGTAGAATCTATCTATGACGTCGTCCAAGCTTTCATTACCAATTGAAGAGAAGTTATCGAATTCCTTCTTTAACTCCTTTGCTTTGATTGCCTTCAATGATGCATTACCATCATATCTCTTCTCTAGCGCATCCCACAGTTTCTTGGATTGCTTGTTCTCGGAATAATGGTGGAATATGTCTTTGGGGATCGACTGAGTGATCAATGCATATACTCTTTTCTCTGAATTTTACTTTCTGCGCGTCGGTCATCCCGCTTAATGTTAGTTTAACCCCATCAGCTCCCACCGGTGTACTATAACCTGTCTCAATGGCTTCCCACAGATTAGGATCTACTCCATTAAGATAGATCTCAAAACGTTGTTTCCAGTGGGGAAACTCATCTAAAGTCAAGAGCTTTGGTGGTTTATTGTGATTCCCCACCTCACTCTCAAGCAGCAACAGATTCTGTATCCTTGAGTCTTTCCCAGCAGTAAAGGATGACATCTGATCTTCCATGATGAATAAACTTATAATCTAATCAAACAAACTTTTACTGATGCGACTGAAGGAAGCGACTGAGCTAATCGTGCGTATAAGCTCTGCGATTGGTTCAATCGTGCGAATGAACTGGGCGATTGGTTCAGTCGGGCGAATGAATCTGGTACGTATGAGCTAGGCGAACGAATGGTCCAATCGGCCGAATGAAGGTGCGACTAGGTCCAATCGTGCGTATGAGTAGTACGAATGGAGTCCAGTCGTACGAATAAGTCAGTCGTGCGATTGAAGCCGCTGGTTTGCGAAAATTTCTAGGTTTGACGGTTTTCAGCCGTAAAAACTCAAAATTTTACAAGTTCTGATTGCCTGAGTCCGTAGAAACCACACGTCGATGAGAAAGGAACTTCCAAGATCACTTTTGATGCCAAAGATTGCGTTTTTTAGTGTAAAAACAAAAACTTTATGCAATCTTGATTGAATCAACACGTAATCACGAGCCAAAAGCTCTGATACCACTTGTTAGGACCTGGTATTCGACTGAAATACCTAGAGATCACGTGTATACCAGATCAAATAGTGCGGAATCCTATTTGATTGGCGATCCAATCAGTGAGAACACACGAAGAATCAATCAAGGATTGAGACTAACGTTAGAAATCGATAAGGAATCGATCTAATGTGTTCTATGAACTTGGAGAACAATTTGGAAGGTTTCTGGACGGCTAGGGTTCGTATGGAATTGAACTTGAACGAATCTCCTGTTTTTCACGAATTGAGTTGTATTTATAGGTTGGCACTCTTCAATCGTGCGACTGAACCATTAGTTTGGTTCAGTCGTGCGATTGAACCGTGCGGTTGGTTCATTCGTGCGACTGAGTGTTCAGTCATGCGATTGAGCCATTCTTATGTTACAGTCGTACGACTGATCCAGTCTCCTGGTTCAGTCGTGCGACTGAGTCAATCGTATGAGGTTCTTCATACTTATGGTTCATTCGCATGAGCCATTCGCATGAGAACTTCATTAAGTTAAGTTTGAATGTTTTAGTTAATTAATATAATATTATATGTAATCATTCAAGTAATCATAAACTCAATCAATTCATTTACGACTCATTAAAGAACTATTAAACATTATAACCAACAGACTATCAATATCAGTTCATTAATCATACCAAACAAGATCTATTACATCACATATCACGATCTAGGGACATACATGTATCAACATGTATACAGAGGTTTTAAGAAGTGCAAAACAGCTAAACAGCTGTGGGATGCACTGAAGCTGATGTATGAAGGCTCCTCTGAAGCCAAGGAGAACAAGAAAGATCTTCTGAAGCAGCAGTTTGAAAATTTCACCTTCAAAGCAGGTGAAACCATGACCTAACAATACTTCAGGTATGTTGAGATTGTGGATACCCTAGTGGATGGAGGAGTACCTCTTGAGAACAGGGACATTGTAAGGAAGTTCATGTCCTCACTTCCTAGGCAATGGACACACTATTGTGTGGTGATCAAGAGGACTGAGAACCTTAAAACTCTTACTCTGACAGAGTTGTATGGGATTCTCAGTGGATACCAGATGGAAATGAACATGCAAGGTTCATCTGGAAACTCCAACAATCAAATGGGTTCAACCCTTCATGTAGTTGAAAGGGACAGCATAGAACCCCAACATCATCTCATATGCTACCCTGACAACTCACATAAGGGTCCTTTCATCACCTTCCCGGAGACACCAAGAGAGAACTTTACTCAAGGAAGTCCATTCCAAGAGACAAGTTCTTCTCAAGCCTTTGTGTCTAATGATGAAAGCTGTGGGAATTATCTCTTCACTCTTGAAGACCTAGACTGTATTCATCCAGATGACCTGGACTACATGGAGATAGTTTAGCAGATGGCTCTCCTCACTCACAGAGCCAAGAAGTTCTACAAGAGAACAGGAAGAAGATTTCCAAGCAATGCTATCAGTGGAAAGTTTGGGCTGGATAAAAGCAAAGTTAAGTGTTACAACTACAACCTTATGGGTCACTTTGCTAGGGAGTGTAAGGCACCTAAAGAAAATGGGGGCCAAACACAACCCAGACCAAACTACACTGACAAAGCTCCTCAGTCTGAGAAGACTAAGCAACATGCTGCTGTCGCTGTTGAAGAAGGAGGTTTTGACTAGAGTTTTCAGGTGGAAGATGCTTCTCCAAACCAAGCACTGATGGCTGATCATGATGAAGCCAAGGTATTGGAACATCTCTGTACTCCTGAATGCATTGCTAAAGTAAATAGATACAGGTCCTACAACTTGGAGATGAGATCTGATCTTGAGTCCTTAAACATTTTAAAATCTGATTTTAGAAAGTCTGAAAATGATTATAAACTGAAAATAGAGGACTTAGAGAAAACCATTTCAGCTCTAAAACATGAACACACAGACTTTAGAACTCAAATTCAAGATCTCATAACCAAGCTAACTGAGTGCCAGGCTGAGCTTGTGATCAGCAAAGCCAGGGCAGAAAAGAGTGTTCTTGAAGAAGAGACCTTCAAGAACATGATATCCACATCCCTGCACAACAAAGTGCGCTATCAAAACAGACATGGACTGGGATCAAATGAGATAGCTCCTCCACACACAATCTTGTCTGTAAGATCTCCTAGATGTGGAACTTGTGAAGATGAGCTTCCTCTCATAGATCCTATAAGTGAGGATGATGAAGAAGTGATAGTGAAGAATTCCTCTGAGAAGAGTGAAGATGAGGATTCTTCCAAGGGCCACTATCCTTCTGAGGAGAAGAAATCAACTGTGATGACCAAGTCTAAGAGAAAGAACTTGATCAGGAAGAGCAAAAGGAAAGCAAAGAAGGCTCAAGAAATCAAGGCTACTTATGATGCTAAGCAGAAACAAGTTTTTATCTCTGCAGGTTTCAAAGTAGTAAAGACTGAAGACATCAACCAAGACTCCTCAACTAAGAGTATGGTTCATGTTCAAATCATCACAGTGCAAGAAGAAGACTGAGCTGCTGTGTACCACTGCTGCACAGCCTGGACCATCAAACTCCAAGAATAGTTCACAGCCCAAAAGAACTGTCTCAGCATCTACCAAGATGAAGGTGGAGAAGGAATGTGACCAAAGCCAGTCTTGCTCTCAAAAGGAGACTCCTTGAAGAAGAAAATGTTATGTGTCATGTGTGAAAGTACTTCTCACATTGCCAAGGATTGCCCATACAATCCTAAAAGTACCATCCACATGACCAATTCAAAGACTTCAAAGAATCTCAAGAAGTCTCAAGCTTCGGAAGGAAAGTCTGTTTCCTTCGGAAGCTCCAAATAAAAGAAGAAGGTAAATGGAAAATTACCTTCGGAAGTAAAATTAGTCTCGGAAGAAAGGAGTTCTTCCGAAGCACTAAAGTCTGCTGCAGTGACTGTAGAATCTTCCGAAGGTTCCGTCATCAAAATGTGTGAAGTTCCAAAAGCTTATAAGGTTTTGAAGGTCAAGTCCAAGACTCCAAAGGTGGTGTGGAAGTCTAAGAAAGACCAAATGACTGAAATTTCTCCATCAACAATAGCTGAAGATCCCCATAGTACAACCATAGGATCTATTACTGTTGCATTACCTTCTATTACACTTAGTAAGCCCAAGACAAGTAAGGCTTGGGTTTCCAAATGTAACTAATCATTTTCTTTGTGCAGGAACAACTCAAGACAAACAGGAATGTCTGGATAATTGACAGTGGCTGTTCCAGGCACATGACAGGCAATAGGTCTCTACTCTATAATTTTGAGAGAATTGATGGAGGACCAGTTGCTTTTAGAGGACATGAAGGTGGTTACATTTCTGGAAGGGGCAAGGTCACAAATGGTAAGCTGAGCATCGAGAAGGTAAACTTTGTTAAGGAGCTTGGGTACAATCTTCTGAGTGTATCCCAATTTTGTGATCAGAGTCATAACATGCTCTTTACTGAGCATGAGTGCATTTTTCTCAAGCCAGGAGTGGTCATTCCTCATGAGCATATCCTGCTCAAAGCCCCCAGGAAAGGGAACATGTACAAGATGGATTTGCAAGAAACATCTCCTTCTGGAGAAGTTTCATGCTTTCTATCTAAAGCAAATAGTGATGAGTCTTTCCTATAGCATAAAAGAATGTGCCATGTAAACTTTAAGAACATAAATAAATTGATTAAACATGATTGGTAACTGGAATGCCAAAGAAAGAGTTTACAAGTGATGATCTTTGTGTTGCATGCCTGAAAGGGAAGCAACACAAGGTATCTCACAAGCTAAGGAAAAGAACTCCATCACTACTCCCCTACACTTGTTACATATGGATCTCTTTGGCCCCACCAGTGTAATGAGTTTAGGAAGGACCTCTTACTGTTTGGTGATCACAGATGACTTTACAAGATTCACTTGGGTCTTTTTCCATAGAACTAAGGATGAACCCCTGAGATTCTGAAGAATTTCATCTTAAAAGTTGAGAATCAATGTGATCATAAGGTCAAAACCATAAGATGTGATCAAGGAACTGAATTCAAGAACCAAATCCTTGATACATTTTGTGATGAAAAAGGTATTACAAGACAATATAGTGCTCCCAGGACTCCTCAGCAAAACGGAGTTGCTGAGAGGAGAAACAAGACACTTATTGAAGCTGCAAGAACTATGTTGTCTGACTCTAAATTGCCTATCACCTTCTGGGCAGAGGCAGTTAATACTGCTTGCTATGTGCAGAACAGAGTTTTAGTAGTTAAGACACATGGTAAGACCCCTTATGAACTTTGGCACAAGAGGAAACCTTTCATTGGTTTTCTCAGGTCATTTGGATGTCCCTGCACCATCTTGAATACCAAAGATCAAATCACCAAGTTTGCTGAGAAATCAAACGATGGACACTTCATTGGATACTCCTCTCAAGCTAAAGCTTATAGAGTATACAATCTCAGAACTAGAATAGTTGAGGAGTCAGCCAATGTGACTTTCAATGAACACACACCATGTGTTGTTGGTTCTGGTCCGGATTGGCTGTTTGATCTTGATTTAGTTACCAACTGTTTTAACAAATCTTGTGAGCATGTTTCAGGATCTGCAGAAAACTTAAATACAGGTGATCCTAACCCAAGATTTGAGCTAGGAAGATCTTCAAGACATACATCTTCAGCGCCAGTTGAAACTACTTCAACAAATGAAGTTTCTATCAGCACAACAATGACAAATTCAGCAGATACATCTGGTATGCCTTCAAATTCCAGCTTAGAGGCTTCTCAACCAGATAAAGACACCTCAATTGTAGAGGATAACAATGGTGATGGTGATAGTGATCAGGAATTTCTTGATGCTAATAACCATACCATAGATGACAACATCAATGATGTCACACACTCATTGGATCAAGTTAATCTTGATAAGTGTGATAATGTGGAAGGTAAATCTTTAAGCCCAGATCTAAATTTCTCAAATTTGGATCTCTCTCAGCAACTTGCTGTGATCCCTCAACTAAGGATCCACATGTCTCACCCCACCACAAACATCATTGGAGATGTTGACACAGGGGTAAGAACAAGAGGACAAACTCATGAAGAAAATATTTTTCTTCACTCTTGTTTCTTATCTCAGATAGAGCCAAAGAAAGTTGATGAAGCTCTAAAGGATGGAAGTTGGGTTGAAGCTATGCAACCAGAGCTGCTTCAATTCAAAAGGCAGAAAGTTTGGAACCTTTGTCCACTTCCTCATAGGAAGAGTACCATTGGCACCAAATGGGTTTTTAGGAATAAGAAGGATGATAGAGGAATCATCATCAAGAACAAGGCAAGACTAGTTGTTCAAGGATACACACAAGAAGAAGGGATTGACTACACTGATGTCTTTGCTCCTGTAGCGAGACTAGAAGCTGTTAGGATATTCCTGGAATTTGCTGCATCCAAGAACTTCAAAGTCTATCAACTTGATGTAAAGTGTGCTTTCTTATATGGAGTGATTGATGAGGAGGTTTATGTCAAACAACCACCTGTTTTTGTAGACCTTAATCATCCAGATTATGTCTGCAAGCTTGACAAAGCTCTTATGGGCTGCATCAGGCACCCAGGAAGTGGTATGAGACACTTTCTGAGTATCTCTGTAAACATGGTTACAAGAGAGGTGCTATAGATGGAACTCTCTTCATCAAAGGACAGGAAATGACTTATTGCTGGTTCAAGTATATGTAGATGACATCATCTTTGGTTCAACCAATCCAAAGCTCTGTAAAGACTTTGAGAAGCTGATGAAAGACAGATTTGAAATGAGTTCAATGGGAGAACTCAACTTCTTTCTGGGAATTCAAGTGAAGCAGGTTGAGGATGGCATCTTCATAAGTCAGTCAAAGTATGTTCAAGACATACTCAAGAGGTTCAACATGACTGATTGTAAGATTGCTAAGACACCCATAGCCAGAAACCACTCCCTTGGTCCAGATCTTGAGGGGTAGTGTGTAGATGAACACTTATACAGGGCTATGATTGGGTCTCTTATGTATCTTACAGCTAGCAGGCCTGATATCATGTTTGCTACATGTATTTGTGCAAGATATCAAGCCAACCCTAAGATGTCTCACTTAATCACTGTGAAAAGAATTTTAAGATACCTCAAAGGTGCTTCAACACTTGGTCTATGGTATCCAAAGAATCCTAATTTCAATCTGTATGCCTATACAGACAGTGATTATGGTGGTTGCAACATGACTGCAAAGTCTACATCTGGGGGATGTCAATTCCTTGGTGGAAGGATTGTCTCATGGCAATGCAAGAAACAATCCTGTGTGTCAGCATCAACTGCTGAGGCTGAATACATTGCTGCTGCAAGCTATTGTGCTCAAGTGCTTTGGATTCAAAATCAGATGCTGGACTATGGATTTAACTTCAAAGAGACTCCTATCCACATAGACAACAATAGTGCTATCTCTATCACTGAGAACCCTGTGCAGCAATCAAGGACCAAACACATCAACATCAGGTATCATTTAATAAGAGATAATTATGAAAAGGGATTAATTAAACTTGTCAAGGTTCACACAGATGACCAATATGCTGATTTGTTTACAAAGGCTTTTGATGAACAAAGATTTAAATATCTAATATCAGCTATTGGGATGATCAACCTTGAGTAAATTTTTCTTAAAACTAATTCTTATTATTTCTTAAAAATGTGTGTTCTAAGTTGTCTAGTCAATCATCTTCATAAGCTCATTTTTTTCCTTGGTTGGAAGATTTTCTTTAGATTAATTGATGATTTTATTCTTTGGAAGTTATTCATTTTAACTTCGAAAGAAAATCACATCTTCAAAATATTTAACTATCTAAGAAATTTATCTTCGGAAGAAATTTCAATTTTATCTTCCGAAGCTTAAATAGTTATCTTAGACACATACTTATTTTCAAGGACCATTTCCTTCCGAAGCAATAATTAACTCTCGGAAGCTATATTGATCCCTATACAAAGCTTTCAAGTCTTAAAATTTTCTTCCGAAGCAAAATCATCAAATACTCTCAAGAAATTCTTCCGAAGTCATTTTAGCTTCGGAAGCTTTTTCATTAAAACTTCCGAAGATAATTTACCTTCGGAAGCTTTTCGAATTCCAAGAAAACTACTTTTTGAACAAAAGAAAACTACTTTTTCAGAGGTGGGACCGACGTTCGGATTTCAAAGTTTATCCTCTTTCATTAAACTTTATCTGAAATCCCTCTCTCTCATATAAACCCAACGGTTTCCCCCTCTTCTCTCATCTGCTTTTCATCCAAACCTAAAACCCAAAATCTTCTCTCTGAAATTTCTTCTTCATCTCTAAGCTACCTCACAATGGCTAACCTTGCTCACAGAAATGATCCAACTTTACCATGCAGCTACACAGACAACATAATCAAGTTGCTCTGTTATGCTCTGAGAAAGATCCTCATTTCTCAAAGGTTTGTCGTTTCTTGTCTCTGTCTCACTATTTCACCTCCCTAACCATTGATCATCCACTTTATGAGGATCAGTTGCTTGAATTCTGGAAGACCTGCCAAGAGGTCATTATGGACGGGAGAAGGCACTGTCTGCCACAGTGCAAGGGAGAACAATCTTGATCACTCCGGCCATCATCAACCGACATCTTTAGCTGGATGATGAAGAAGGTGAGGTGTTCTTCCCAAAGGAAGCTGTAAATCATTCCTTTGAGCAGATGGGCTACGAAGGAGATTTCTCTGTAAAGACCTTCAGGAAAGGGAAGGTCTCATCCTAGTGGAAATACCTGCTCCACATGGTTATCCACAGCTTATCAAACAAGCATGGTGGATGGGACTAGATTTCTGAGGATCTCTCCTTTATAGTTCATGGAATGGTTCAGGGGGTGAAGTTCAGGTATTCACAATTTGTTTATACTAATTTACTTGCAAACTTAGACTCCTTAGAGTATTACATGTTTCCTAGATATGTTCAACACATTCTCAATTGTGAACTGGGCTCACAGTTGAGGGAAACAAGTAATATTCTTAAATTGGGATAGATGAAGCCCGGCATCTTTAAAATAATGAAGAAGCCCACTATAGGCTTCTCAGGGGTGGAAACAGCCCTAGTCCTAAAAATGTTAGAGCTCATTGCTCAAGGTGACAACCTAGCAGCACAATCTAGTGTTGAACCCACACCTGCTGCTTTCCAACCACCTACACAGCCCCAAATATCCATCACCTACCAAATAAAATACAAACGAACCCCTGCTCAAACTATTTCGTCTGAGGAGGCACCCATATACTCACTCATACAGGAAGAAGTGGATACTAGAGCTCCCACTTCTCCTGAGGAGCAGACCACTCCTATTTTCCAAGAATCAGTGTTGAGGTTCCTCATGCTCAGCCTGATGAGCTCACTAGCCCAACAGCCTTAAGCCTTCACTTTGAGTCTCAACACTCAATTGAACAACCTTCTGGGGATAGCTACCATCCCCAGCCTTTGGATCTCAACCAACCAATTCCCAACCTATTCTTCTATACTGATGAAGACTTAGGATTCAGTGAGTACCATGAGTCTCTCTTCCCATCACCTACTTAAAGAGAGATGAGTACCTCTGACTCTCCTCAGTCTATCCCATATCAGTCACCTATTACTGAGGTGGACACTTCTGAACTTGTTCAGGATGTCCATATGGAAGAGGCTCTCACTTTTGAAAGTGATTACATCATTAAGACCTCCACCATGGCAACTCAGCTCCCTGGCATCTCAACTGAGGCTGCCAGTGAGCAGAGGAAAACCAGCAGCCAAGAAACTCAAGTTGGTGGTGAGCGAGAGAACCTTGGTCCAATCATCTCATCCCCCACTGATTCTTGTGATGAAGATGAGGGGAATTTGAGACTAAAGGTGCAGAAATTGTCAAAAACATGCACCTATTTAGTCTCTAAGGTTAGTCACTTGGAATCTCAGGTGACTACCTTACAAAACCAGGTCAATGATCAGCAACTTCAGATTTCATATCTGCAGGAAAAACTAGCTGAGAGACCTTTAAGGAAAACTCAACCAGGAACACAAGAACCTATGGAAGTAATTGACTTATCCTCCAGCTCACCTATGCAAGTGGGTGCTGCTACCAAAAAGGGGGAGAAAGTTGTTAGAACCACAGAACCTGGGAGTTCTTCAAAGAGAATGGACATAGAGGACTCACCATCCTCACTTGTTGTTGTGCATTCTCAGCAACTTCCTCAATTTCACATTAATGTGGACTCTATAGACTCAATCATCAGGAGTCTCTTTGAGGAAGGTATACCAAGGGCTGTCTCATCTCCACCACAAGGAACTGGCAACTACATCATAAGGTGGAGGTATGATGAGGATAGAAGAGCCCTTATACTTCACAGAGTTCAAGGCCAACAAGAAGTTTTTCAGTTCCAAAGCCTGAGCTTCTATGAAAGACTGGATTTAGTCAACATGCCACTTGTCAATCCAAGCAATTCAAGACAAGCTGACAGGCTGGCTCAAAGAATCCAAGAAAGGATCCTTGCAGAGTTCTCTCTAAGAAGGAGACATAGGCAATCAGGCAATGTCATCGGTCAACTGGATGTTGAGGTGGACCCTAAGATTAGCTTCATAGGGGAAACCTTGACTGAAGGCCCAGTGACAGAACCTGAGACCCCTGTCTCATCATCAACAACTGCTGCAGAGGTCCAAACTCCATCTGAAACACCTGCTGTTGAAGGTGTTTCTCAGCCTCTCTCTGGCTAGAGCATGGAAGCTACACCAAGCAATGAAGGCCAAGTCTCAATCCACCCTGAGTCACAAAGGTCTGTTGGTGACAAAGGGAAAAGGAAAATGACTCTTGAGCAAATTGAGGAGGAAGGGAGAGAGAGGAAAAGGAGGCTGAGGGGAGAAAGTTCTTCTGGGTCATCTACCTTCATGCAAGCTGCAATCAGGGCTGCCCCTAGACCAAATACTCAAGATGATGAGTTAAGGGCAGTCAGGATTACCTATTTACAAACCAGGAACTATGATATTGATGAAATCATCTCCCTCCCCTTAGAAGAGTTAAATGAACTGGCTGACATGGAAGTGTCAAGAGAGATGAAGGAGAAAGAGGATGCAAGGTTACTTCTCCAATTCAAAGAGGAGAAGAGACAGAAAAGGCTTTACAAGCATGCTCCCACTCTCTCTCCAGTTCAAGAAAGTCCTGCACAGGAAGATGTGGCTCCACAAGAACCTCAGGTAGATAAAGAAGAAGATAGGATCAAGATGATCAACTACCTGAGTGCCACAGGCTTCTATCAGGCAAATGCACTTCTTCCCCTATCCTATGACTTCATTGAGTTCGAGTACCTAAAGCAACTTGAGCTTGAGCTAGTCAAAGAAAGAAAAACAACCAAAAGGAAGCTAAGGGAAGAAGCTGCAAAGTCAAGAGCCATCATTCAAAAGAATGCAAAGAAGTCTGCTGACAAACAAAGAATGATGAGCTTCTTGAAGCTATATGGATTCTCCGGAAGGAGACTTGGCCCCATGTGTCTATCTACAATGGATGAGCATATAAGAGTGATCAAGCAGAAGATTAAAAGTGGAGAACTGATTGACTTGCACTCTCTTCCAAGTCAAGTCCCACCTGAAGTGGAGGTCAAGTTTGAACAACCTGAGACACCTCAACCAGAACCTCCAGCTAAGCCTCATCAAACTTCATCTTCTGATCCAAGACAGGGTCAAACTCCCTCTCCTTCTAAACCTGTGAGGGAGGAACACCCAACTGAGAAAGACACTGATGATCAACATGGTGCCGCAGACCAGTCTTCTCAGTTAAAGACATCTAAGAGGAAGAAGAAAATGGCTTATAAACCAAAGACTAAGAAGAAGAAGCCAAAGTCATCTACCTCTACACCTCAGGCTGAACCAGATCAACCTGAGGAAGTGCATGATGAGGCAGCCCAATAAACTCCTATGCAAGTGGCTCCTCTAACAACTGAGACACCCATCTTGTCCTGGACTTATTCTACCAATCCAGAAAGATGGCATGTTATCAGAGATCAAGGTGTTGAGAATGTCCACTCCTGGCAAGACATAATCAACTTACCTCTGCATGATCTCTTTGAGATGAGAAGATACTATGAGAATCTTGATGATCCTGACCATCTAATGAAGAAGGAATGGTCTTGATTGTACTGAAGACTACCAACATCTGAAGATCTTCTAAGTGTTTTGGTAGCATCAGCCTAGGGGGAGTTTGTAAGGATTCCTTAAGTCTGATGCAACCCAAAACATCCAAAGTGTCTCAGCAACATGCACTAAGTACTGAAGTAAAGAATGCTTCGGAAGTTTTACACAATGCATTAGAAAATACTCTAAGTGTAAAAACTTTCAAAGCCAAGACCAATATCTTCCGAAGCCAAAGATGAAGTCTTCCGAAGTCTCAGAGACAAAGTCTTCCGAAGCTTCAAGTTATGAAGACAGATTTCTTCCGAAGACTTTTAAGACATGCTTTTTCAGATGTACTTTTCTGTAAAGCTGGACACCTTTCCGTTGTACCTCTGCAAGTCACCAACTTACATGAGTTGGTGAAAAGGTCCATGCTTTTGGTAACTGTACATTAAGGTCTTGAGTCTGTATACTTTCTACTTTATGTACTTTATCCTTTTTGTAATAGATAAGATGTGAGCTATGGCATGTCATAGTCACAAGTCAAAAAGGCAATCTGCCTTTTGACTCTACAATTGATTTTGTTTGTGTGTCTAGTCAATTGTATCCAGCTGGCTTTCAAAGTATAGCCAGCTGTAGGATGTAGTATAAGTATCTCATGTTCTTGTATCTTTTATCTTATGCTTTGAAACACTTGTAAAAGAACATAGAGAAAGCAATATAATGCATTCTTGAAAACCAAACTCTCTTGTTCTGTCTCTTACTTTACTTGTGCTCTTTGTATCACTTTGGTTAACCTAGTTCACTATTTGATTAAAGTTTAGTTAATCTCCTCTTTTGTGTCGTTGTGTTGTAATTGTGTTAAAGCCCTTAAACGGTCCTGCATATAGAGATGAGGATCAACAGGTTTCCCGTTCTTATCAGGAGTGAGGAATGTTTGAGCAGTAAAAGGAGTCATTTCTGGAGACACGTCATCCATCTTGAATTTCTTCAAAATTTCTTTTATATACTTTTCCTGGTGAATGAGAATGCCTTCTAGCTTTTGTTCCATTTGTAATCCAAGGAAAAAGCAGATTTCTCCCATCATACTCATTTCAAAACGATTACGCATCACCTCTTCGAACTCCCGACATAATTGTGAATTTGTTGAGCCAAAAAATATCATCGACATAACTTGGACAATCAACATTTCACCATTTACTTCTCTCTTGAATAGAGTCATATCGATGGTGCCACGAGAGAACCATTGCTTAAGAGGTACTGTGTTAGGGTCTCATACCAGATCCTAGGCGCCTGATGAAGACCATAAAGAGACTTGTCAATCTTAAAAAAATTATCAGGAAAATCAGGATCCTCAAAACCGGGTGGTTGACACACATATATCTTCTCATCAAAGTCTCCGTAAAGGAAAGCACACTTGACATCCATCTAATAGACCTTGAACTGTTTATGAGCAGCATGAGCGAGAAAAATCCTTATTGCTTCAAGCCGAGCGACGGGAGCAAAAACTTCAGTATAGTCAATCCCTTCTTCTGGAGCAAATCCTAGCACAACCAATCTTGACTTTTTACGCACCATAACACCACGATCATCTGGATTGTTCTTAAAAACCCATTTCGTACCAATTGGGCATTTGTTTGGAGGTAAGTCAACCAAAGTCCATACTTTGAGTTTTCTGAATTGTTGAAGCTCCAATTACATTGATTCCACCCAGCTAGGATCCTGGAGAGCTGCATGCATGTTTTTCGAGACAATTTGAGAGATAAAGCAGGAGAAAAGACAAATGTTAATCAAACCAGATTGACTCCGTGTCCGTACACCATCAGTGATAGATCCAATAATGTTATCATGAGGATGATCTTTCAAAGTTTTGAAATCTGTGGATAAAGGTAGGATGTTTGGAGAAGTTTTGCTGACATATGGTGAATGAGTAGAAGAGGCTGAGAGAGAGGGAACGGGCTGTGGTGGGATAGATGTTGGTGATGAAGGAACAAATGTAGAAACATGTGTCGGTGAAAGATCAAAAGATGGAGAAGATGATCCAACATCAACTAACATGGGTTCATTTGCTGAAGGGGTGGAATGGACAGGAGATGGGGTAGAGGAAATAATATTTGTTTGAACATTTGAGATGGACACATCATCGTTAAAAACTGGAAGATTAAAAGAATTAAACACAGTATCGGAGTCAAAGAACCATGTTGGTTCTGATCGAACATCATAAGAGTTAGACTCCTGCCAATCAACATAGAACGACTCTTGAAGAATACGTGTTCTCTTGTTATAAACTCGATAAGCCTTTTGAGAAGAAGAATAACCGACAAAGTAACACTCGTCAGACACGGCACTGAACTTTGTCTTTTGGGATTGAGCATTCAAGAGAGTGCATGAACAGCTAAATGGTCAAAAGAAGTCAATTAAAGGTTTCCGTTTATGAAATAATTCATAAGGAGTCTTCATTTTGTCCTTGACTATCAACACCCGGTTTAGTATGTATGAAGCACAGTTTACCGCTTCACCCCAAAAGATAATGGGTAATGATGATTCCATCAACATTGTACGAGCGGCTTCAATAAGAGTGTGATTCTTTCGTTCAGCTACACCATTCTGTTGAGGCGTCCTTGCAGCAGTAAATTGTCTCACAATTCCCTTTTGAGCATAGTACAAATCAAGAATCTGATTTTTGAATTCAGTATCGTTGTCAGTTATCATGGCCAGAACCTTTCTCTTGCTTATCGTCTCGATTGAAAGTATTAACTTCTGCATTTCCTCAGCAACCTCTCCCTTGTGAGCAAGAAATCACACCTATGAATATCTTGAGAAATCATCTGTAACAACAAGACAGAAGGATTTGTTAGCAATTGATTTAACGTTGATTGGGCCAAACAAATCAGTATGTAACAACTCGAGAGGTCAGGTTATGCTATTTTCAAGTTTGGGCTTATGTGGTTTTTTATGTTGTTTTCCTTTGGCACAAGCCATACATTTTTTGTTCACAGAGAAATCTTTTAAAGGAAGTCCTCTAACAAGATTGTTTTTGACTAATTTGTTTATTATTTTAAAGTTAACATGGCCCAATTGGCGATGCCATAACATAGACTCAAAGGTTGAAGCTTTTGAAAGAAGACAGGTTGCAGTAGACTTTGATTCCCTTTAGTTCATATCAAGAAGATATGTATCATGCTTTCTCAGAGCACGCATAAGAATCAAATCTTCTGGAATATCAATCTCTGATTTTAAAAATAGACATTCATCGGATTTAAACAAGACTGAAATGTCTTTATCGCAGATTTTAGATACACTCAAGAGATTAAATGCAAGCTCCTAGACATAGTTGACTTTCTCCAATGTTAAAGAACCACTGGAAACTTCTCCTTGACCAATCATCTTTCCACCCTTTTTGTCACCAGCAAAAGCAACATATCCTCCATTTATTATCCGATCATTGGTCAACAAATCTTTTAATCTCATCATATGTCTGGAGCATCCACTATCTACATGCCATACGCTGCTTATAATCTTAGTGGATGACTCTTGTGATCAAATAAAGTACAGATTAACCACGTGCAATAGGAACCCAAGTTTGAACAATTTTAGCTTTAGAAGAAGCAGATTTCTTACAAAAGAATTATTAACTAATTTTGTTAATTTATTTCCAAAATAGTTCCTATTTTCATGGCCATGAAGAAGTGTAGGACAATCCTTGACAAGATGATTCTCTTGACCACACCTGCAACAGTGTGGTTTGTGTCTAGGTCTGTGATGTGATGAAATAGGAATATGATCAATGTGAATTTCCTCATCACATTCGGACACACTAGAATCAATGTCACTAAATGTCTCATACATCCCACAAGGTCGAAGTTTATGTGAAAAAGAATTATTATTTACAAAAGTAGATGAATGATCATCTGAAGTACAAGTAGAACTAGTACCACTTGTGCTAGCTTCAGATGAAGTTACAGTTCTTTCATTTGTTAAAGAAATATTTAATGGAGTAAAAGATGGAATTGGATGAGAAAAGAATTTATCAAAGTAATTAGTTTTAAGTCTGTCGTTGGTCTTTGTGGTAAGATCAGTTGCACCATTATCATCACCAGAATCCCGATTTAATCCTAGCTCCCCGTTGAGATTTACATAAATCATCATGTTTCATTCCTGAAATGGTCCATTTGTCTAATTTTGACTGAAGTTTGCTTGTTTCAAATTCAGCAAGAGCAACTCTTTCAGTCAAAGTGTTTATCTCAACATTTCTTTCCAAAACAATTCATTTTAAGTGATCATTTTCTTTCAAGGCCTCATTTAATTTAACAAAATATTTTGATTCATTGATTTTAAGTTCCTCATTATCAATTAATAACCGATCAGTTTTATAAATCCCAAATAATCTTACTTTGCAAGCAGATGAACACATATCCTGAATTACCTCATATAAAAGTCCTATCGCCACCTTTTCAGCTGCTAAGGTCTTTTCACATTGGCACACCGGAGTACTTGACTTGCTTTCCTCAACAGTGATAGTAGCATCATCATAATCCTTTCCTTGCTCAGTGATGAACTTCCTTCCTGCTTTACTCCTTCAGATTTACTTTCTCTCATTCTCTCATCTTTCTCTTCTTTCTCTTTCACAGACAACTCAACCTCCTCTTTGAGTTCCTTGAAAGGATCAAATCCATCTTTAATTTCTGCCTTCGTTTTCCTTTTAACAAACTCAACCACCAATGCATGATTTATCTCAGTCCTTGTCTCCTAAACCTCTGCACTCCAACCAAAGTTAGAAACCAAGGCAGTCTCCTTTTTGTGATTCATATCTTCCTTTTCCCTCCCAATGGTTAATCTTGGAACTCCTGAATTACTTTAATCGGTGACGATTGGTGATGGACATTCACGTTTGAAATGTCCTATTGTTTACAGTTGAAACATCTCAGTTTGGACTTATCAAATCCTAGTTTTGAATTAGAGGTTTGACCGCCAAAGTTCTTTCGTCCAGTGTGCTACATAAATCTCCGAGCTCTAAGAGTTAACATTGCCATTTGCCATGGAATATCAGTTTCTTCAAGATCATCAGGAACCACCTGATACATGTCCTCCATTGTCATTCCTTCCCATTAAACTCTCCGGCCACAAGTGCTTCATAGCTTTGAACAAACATTCCAAAAGAGCCATTGTTTCTGATGGAACTGAAGTTTCAACATTCACCTTAGAATTAGCATGATCTTTTCCAACACTAAGGTTTCCTCCTGAAAAATTACTTGTATTAACTCCTCCTTGAATTGAAGTCTGTATTTGAGAGTTTGCAGCGGATGATAGTAAAGCAGCATTTTAAGTAAAACTAGATGAAGGCATCATGGTCTGGTTAAATTCCTGTCTTTTCATGTCCAATTCAAAGACTTAAGCTTATTGATAATATCCATCAGCTTGTAATTTGTGAACCCTCTTTCTTGTTTTAGCATTTTCACCTGATGGCTCCACTAAGGTGGGAGAGAGTCTAGTAACCTGTTAACTTGTTCACTGTTAGAGAGTTTTTCATCATATTTCTTTAAGGTGCTTGAAACTGTCAAGAAGCGATTTGTGAGATCTGCCAGACTCTCGTTCTTATATCCAACAAAGGAATTGAATTCCTTCTCTTCTTGAATGCTCTTATCCTTTACCAGTTCGTCATTATCATCATAGAACTCACATAGGGCATCATAAAGGGACTTAGCATTTTTGTGCTCTGCAAAACGATTGTAGATGTCTAGTGCCAGGCATAGTGTTAATGCACCAAAAGCTTTCTAGTCATGATCGATTAGCTTCAGATCCTTTTCACTGAAAGTAGACGGGTCCTTATTTTGAGAGACAACATCACCAACAGTGACAGTTGGTATGTGAGGACCAGAAATAGTTGATTCCCATTGATTGTGGTCAGTGTAGAAAAAGAAAGCTTTAAGACATCTCTTCCAATCTTTAAAATTGTCTCTGTTAATGAGTCTCGGTGGCCTATTGGGAGCAACACATTCAAGATTGGCAAGAGTGAGTGAGGTTAACTTTGACATGGTAGTTTCGCTGGGATTGATGTAATTTTGGCAAGAGAAGAGGCAATTTTGCTGAAAATTCAGTAGTTTCGCAGAAGAAAAGTAAATTCCCAGACAACTTCGCTGAAAAAGCTAATTTCACTGAGTAGAGTAATTCCGCTGACAATTTCGGCAACAGTTTCGCTAGCCAAATGTCACAAATAGCTTAGTTTCACCGATAAGATCGCACGAAACAAGCTTGAACTTTCGTTCAAAATTACTTTCGGCAACAATTTCGTTTCTTAAACCTTCACAAGCAATGGTGAACTTTCGTTCAAGGAAACTAGTTTCGCAGAACTACAAGAAACAATTTCAGTAGTGATAACACTAGTAGTTTCACATAAAGAACTTCACAATTTCGCTGAAAGAATACTAGTTTCGCTGGTCGAACTTTTAACCCTTTTCTCAACACAAAATCAATCTGAAATCATCAAAAACTCAATGAATCTGAGATCTCATGATTAACAAAGCTTCCCAACCAATAACCAGCAAAACTCAATCAATTTCCATGTCAAATACACATTATTTTGAACTGAAAATTGATGGAAACTTGATATTGAACTAAAACAACCAAAAACTCAACAAATCATGAGCACTAAGGCTCTGATACCATATTGTTGATCCATTTGATAGTATTATAGTGCAAATGAAATGAAGAATCATTCAATATCAAACACACAAACAAAACAAGATGAACAATGAAGATTGAACATAATAACAACTCAACAATATAAGATAATGAAGATCATAACATTCAATAACATCAAAGCACAATGATATTTCTATGTAATAACTGCTTAGAAATGGTTACTTGAAACAAGGATCAATGATTAGGTTTTGCAAGCTTACCTACAATGATAATGATCAAAAACTATATATAGCAGTCCTAGTTTTGCAGACAGTTTCGCTATCAGCGAAACTGTTCTACCGAAATTGTAGTTTCGCCTGGCAGAAACAAAAGTTTCACCGAGCGAACTAATCAGCTGACTATGAGCGAAAGTTTCACTGGACTGCAAAATTCCATAAATCTAATTACATACAAAAATAAACTAACAAAAGACCTATTACAAGCAAAAGTAATCATTCTAAACTAAGGTGAGTTCAACCTATACATGATCTTCACCTTGGTTGAGTTCTCCTATAATAATAGTTACCACGCAAGTATAAATGCAGCTCCATATGAGGCCCTATATGGTAGGAAATGCTGATCACCATTGAATTAGAATGAGATTGGTGACAACCAAGTAATGGGACATGACATCATGTTGGAAACCACCGACAAGATATTTAAAATTAAGGAGCGTTTGAGAGCAGCTAGGGATCGTCAAAAGAAATACGCTGACAGAAGACAAAAACCTTTAGAGTTTCAAGTGGGTGTTAAGGTAATGCTGAAAGTGGCACCATGGAAGGGTACCATGAGGTTTGGAAAAAGAGGAAAACTAAGTGCGAGATACATTGGACCATTCGAGATACTAGCAAGAGTTGGACTCATGGCATATAAATTAAAGCTGCCGTAGGAGTTAAGTTACATACATGACACCTTCCATGTGTCAAACCTTAAGAAGTGCCTGGGGGACAAGACCTTAGAGATACCATTGGTCGAATTTAGGATAACCGATAAGTTTAACTTCGTGGAAAAACCCATAGAGATCACTAACCAACTAGTCATGAAACTCAGACAAAGTCGCATACCCAAGGTCAATGTAAGATAGAATTCTAGGTGAAAACCTGAATTCACTTGGGAGCGAGAAGATGAAATAAGAAAGAGTTATCCGCATCTTTTCAAACCCACTCATACCGAGTCTGGGCGAAGCTAAAGTTTCAGGACGAAATTTCCTAAACGGTGGGAGAATGTGATAACCGAACTCTAGGTTATAACTCTAACCTTACCTACCTGCATCTTTTCCCATTCTACTAGTATTATTGCTACTGTCACTTATACTATTCTCTCCTCCAAGCTAATTGATTTAATACTTTTGTCTTAAATGATCCTTTTTGGAGTTAATGCCTAAGGTTGACCGTATTTGTTAATGCGGATGACGTGTTCCTCATCCGCTTTTCCTTCGTGTTCAACCGCATTTGCTAATGCGGATGGGGACCATCAGCCGCATTTGGTAATGCGGACATGTAATGTCAGCCGCATTTGGTAAATGCGGATGAACATTATCGGCTGCATTTGGTAAATGCGGATGGGCATTTTCGGCCGCATTTCACCTTGTTATGATTTTTCCGACATATGTTTTGTGACGATTTTTATGAGTTCAAGCTTTAGCTTAGGAAACTTAGTGTTCCAGGAAGGTCAATTAGTCACCCTTGCAAAATTTAATCATTTTTGAAACAATTAAAAGTGTGCATACACACTTAATTTTTGGTTAATGCATGTATGATCATGCACAAGAGACATCAACTAACTAAACTATACCACATAAAATACTACCCAATACTACAAATAATACCACCTACATAATATTATTATCAATAAAATTTAAATCAAAACTACCCCTCTAGAGGCCAAATCTTGGCCGCCCCCTCTCCTCCACTCCCCTCCCTTCTACACCACTACCAATTCCACCACTCCCCATTCATGCAATACCACCCGCACCCTCTTTTCTTTCACTTTCCCCTCTCATTTCGAAATTTTCTCCAGAAAACACACACACACTCATGGTTTTCTCTCTAATCTCAGCCACATTCGAAGAACAATAACAACTCTACCATCGGCCAAGCTTAAAAACCACAAAGGTGAAGTTTTGTGTGCTTTTGGGTGCACGGTTCCTACGAGTTCGACCTTCTCCAGCCTTTTTCGAGACTCTCCAGCTTTTTCCAAGGGTTTCCTGGCCATCCTTGTCTAGCTACACACTCCAAACTGCGGGCTACACCAAGTGTAAGCTTCATGTCACCCGGTTTTGGTCATATCATGTGTTTGTCTTTATTTTTCACTCAAAATCTTACCATTCTCATATCTAATAGAAACTTTCTGCTACAACCTTGTTCCTAAAGACCTTTTCACGTTCTTGAATATATCTCACTTGTAATATGTGTCATTCTATAGGTGTAACACGGTTTACAACTAGAAACCCTCTTTTTGGGTGTATTTACACCATCCAACTTGCACAACTTGTAATCTTTCGAAACTAAGTTGATTTTGAAGTTATAAAGGGTTTGGGTAATATAAACTCAAGGGATAATGTTTTTACACTAGTGTAATGGATACAAATGGTGTAATCTCAAAGTTTCCACCTTGTTCATTAATTTTTTGATGAACCCGTGAGTTAGACATGATTTTTCAGTAGGTTTTGTATGATATTCGGTGCACAATGAGATGTTAATGGCTGATGACAATAATGTCCTAGACTTATAAGCAATTTGGACATATTCGGGGACCCGAAAAGTGGTAAAATGACTTAAAAACAATAAAACATGAATTTTAACCATCTTAAAAAGTATTCCAGGCTCAAAAAGGGTTAACAAAGTATTTGGTTTGGATTTGTTGAATAAACAGTCAAACAATGGGTTAAATGGAAATTTTTAGTTAAAAACGGGTTTTAACCGGTAACGTTTGGAGGATAATCCTAAATTTTTGTATAAACTTACTTAAAATCAGTTACCTAACTTTAAGAAACTAATATTTGGCCATAAAAGTCATTAAATGCAAGAAATCAAACTTGGGGGTAGAAATCGTAAATTTTGGAAACTTGGAGGACTAAACCGTAAATCTTGCTAAACTTATATAAACCAATACCCTTGTACTAAGACTAGTTTAAAAGACTCAAACTAACTTATATAGGTGATTTAACATGGTAAATCATGTATTCTTTCCCCTAAGAAACCTTAACTTACTATAAAAGGAAACTTATTATATAAAGACTTAGCAATTCGAAAGCTACTAAGACATTAACCTCATGACACACCTAATACATCTTCATAACTCTAGAATTGTTGATTAACTCTTAAAATAATAATGGTAGGGTGCTAGACTTGATACTTTTCCTGGCACATGAAGAGACCCCTTTTGCTTGAAATATTAAGGTGAGTTGAAGTGTTTCCTTTTTTACTATTGTTTTGGGATGAAACATGCTCTGTCTAAATTAAACTATTTCGGTGTTATATTGTAATGTTATATGTTGTGGTTATTTTGAGACCTGCTCATATTTGTATCACAATCATTAATTCTTTTGTGAACCTATTGTTTATATGGGTAGATCTACTTGGGGAATCCCCCACACATAGTGCCTTCCGTGTTGAACAGGAAAGGTACCACACTGAGATCCTGCAGGGTCATATGTGGCAGGTAACAGGTCTTATAAGATGCTATGGTAGACCATCCGGCAAGTACGGTCCACTGGTTTGAGGCTCAGTTCTCCCCAAGGGGATTTAACCGGTAACATAATTTTTGAAGAGGCTAGCCGGGGCTGAGTGCAGGGTTGATTGTGATCCCCACAATGATGATACTATGACTTTTAAATAAAGTGTGGATTCTAACGAATCCTTGTTTTTAAACTTTAAGCACTTGAATTCACCAACTTTTTAGTTGACACAATTTATTTTTGAGCATGTTTCAGGTAATCCATGAATGGACTCTAGCTGTTGTTGAAGACCTTGACCTAGCACCGTAACCATGGCATTGGCTTGTCTGATTTTTGTAAAACAATCTGAGCAATTTTTTTATTTTAATCTATACATTTTGTCCTTATGTTGGATGTACAATTTAATTTGAGGGCTAACTCTGTTTCTATCCCGGTTGACTTTAAACTTTTAATGCCATGTGACGTTCTCTCCTTTTATGCTCTTTTGATGGTTTGTTTCTGCTACCATTTGTATTGCTAGTCTGTGACGTCCCACCCTACCTGGGCCCAGGGTGTGACAATAAGCATCCATACTTTATACTTTACTTGATCATTTACTTTACTTTAATCTTTCACTTTCTCTTTGAGCTTGATACAAATGCTTAGCTCCTTTATCATGTGAGGATACATAAGGTATAACTCTTTTATTAGGTGAGAATACACAACACATGTCTCTTTTTCAAGTGAGAATACACTAGGCATATCCATTTTAGCAGGTGAGAATGCACGAGACATATCTCATTTAGAAGGTGATAATATAACTAATGCAAACTCCTTTCTCCGTGTTTGCAAGGCTTTCAGTACTTTGGGCCCGTATACTTTTTCTAATTATTAATATCTTTCATTTTTGTATCATTTTATCATAATAACATAAATAATTCATACATTACCATAGTCATGGTCATACTCTATACTATTACACATATTAACCATCATTTACTTCTCATAAATAACATATATCTAAGATTTCATTTATAGAAAGTGTAGTTCATCACATTACATAACTTTCATTCTTTACCATTCATCATCATACTAATACAAGTATCCTAAGCACATTCAAATATATCACAAAAATACAATAGACAAAGGCGGGTAACATGGGTGGACTAATGCAGGTGAACTAATTATTCATCCGCATTTGGTCACTTAGGCTTAATAAGTGCGGCTAATACAAATGCGGACAATCAGCCCAATAATTGCGACTGACTAATCAACTAATGTGCGTGGACTATATGTTCATCTTCATTAGTTTTACTTGGATACTATCTGAGAAACACAACCTTTGTAACAAATGCAAATGAATTACTTGTTCATCTGCATTTGTACACCTGGGGCATACTGAGGCAACTAGTAACAAATGCAGGTAACATATCATGCCCCCATTTAAGGACAAATATAGACAACCATAACATATACATTCATATAAACAAATGTGGCTCAACTAGACACATTCACATTTGTACACTTAGTGAAATAAGACGCAAATATGGATGACATATGATGTGTGAAAATATATATTAAGTTATTATATAAATAATTCTTTTCACATATTAGTTTTAATAAGGAAATTCCTAACTAAACTTCACACAAACAACAAGTGTACCGGTCATGATATAGTAAGTTTAGGTAAGTCTAGATATCTAATCCGTGGACACTATTGGCCGCTCTCGATAATAAACCTCTAACTTCTAACTTGATTAATTTAATTATTTCAAGTAATCATTAATAAAAAATAAACAATTTAAGTAAACTTAATCTATCAAACCATGACAATTGAAATAAAGAAATAAGAAATCAAACTTGAAACTTGAAAATGATCAAATATGCGAAATAAATACCTAGGTAGGAATCCAACTAACATGTAATGACATAAAGACAATGACTTATATAGCTATCTCCAAAAATACGAATCTAGGGTTAACTAGGTATATTGCTACTCTCTAAGAAAACCAAAGACACATGTGAAGTTTTACTAGCTTCTCATTTCGACGAGCATGCTTCTTCTTTCTCCGAATCGGTTCCTAGTGTTAGTCAATCAAGATTCTCCATCAAGGGGGAGGACCCACTTTAGGTTAGGTCGGTCTCGTCATTGACGCAATTCCCCCATCTATCGAATAAAATGTCTAATGGAAGATCGCCCTTAGATAATCTACCATAATATCTTTAAGATTGTATTCTACAACTCTAAAACAAAGGACAACCCAATTAAATTCAATCAAGTACCCTAAAACACCAACACCATGAATGAATGACAAATCACGCTTTCACGAAATCTAAACCTACCAAGCAATGAGTAGGAGGTTTAAGCAATATCTATAACCCCTAGGTTTTAGATATTATAACACATTGGAAAATACTATCAAATCATAGTCAAAACTCCTAAGATCATATCTAATCAAAGTTTAAAATTAAAAACACAAACTAATTAATTTTAACATGTGAAACATAATCCAGATGTCAAACAATCAATCAAGATAAAGCTCACACACGCATGGCAACCATTTTTAAGCATTAAACAATACACATACCATATTTAATTAAGAAAACAATCAAGTTCTAAGATTAGTAAACACATATAAGAAATCAAAACCAAATATTTAGTTAAAACATACTAATTTTCAACACAACATAGGTAGTACTAAAAAGTTAGCTACTTATAACAATTAAAAACATCAAAAAACGTTAATAAAGATTCAAACTTTAGAAACATAAATGAGATAATCAATAAAACAAAGAAAATAGTTGTAAACGAGATGAAACCGAATGATCTTCAATGCTTGAATGCTTCAATCCTTGTTTCCCGATGTTACTCTTTGCTTCAGGATTGCTCTCTAAACTTACTCAAAACTCCAAAGTTGAATAAAAATAATTGAATTTTTGTTTCTGTTTTGCGGTCAATTGTTATCTTCCCATTAAAGATATAGGTCTTCTCCTTTTTATATATATTTTTTGTTGTAGGTTAATTTTCTTGCATGAGGACTAATTGTTAATTCCATGGTGGGCCCTTAATGTAAAGCATAAAAAAATCCATATATCAACATTAAACTTTTTTATGAATGAATGTTTTCAAAATATACTATATTTATATCTTTCAAGTTAATAGACTTTGACACTAAAAGTCAAAGTTTATTAACAAAACCTACAAATAAACACATTGTGCTTTTGATCATATAAATCAAACTTTAAATAGTTTAGTTTTATATACATCGTCTTTACTTATTATCTCGTGTATCCCGTAAAATTTAAATGTAAGCCAATAACGTGTAATATCTAATAGTAACTAACCAAAAGTTATTAAAGTGCAGGAAAATATTTATAGAAAAATATATATAATGTATAGTGGATCAACTTACATGAAATGAAATGTGGGTGCTAATGATTTACCTGTATTAACTTCTGTACTTACCATATTTTTCATGTAGACCATTTGGGTTCATAGAACCCACTATTCATCTATCAACTTTATAAAACTCATCAAAATGATAACTTACATAGTATAAAACGTTTATTCTTTGACAAATCATTGTTAGTATGCATACTAGCCCCGAAATACATGAAAACATATAAAGGTGGGGATCTAGAACTCACCTTAACAAGAAGAACTCGATGAAAACCATAACCCAAAAGGGATCAACCGAGATCTATATAAACATTCATCAAGGTGACAACTTAACGATCAAAACGAGGCTAAAACATCCAAACAACATAGATCTAGCTTAGAGCTAGCGTTCCATATGTAAAATTCATTACGTTTGCTTCATTTTTCAACTTTCTCTTTGTAAAAATGTAGCTTTTTCTCCTAAGCCTCCTTTCACGCAAGAACATACATGAAGGCTGCTGGCTTTCTTTTTATAGGGAGGTTTATAGTGCCTATCTTTCATTTGCTCACCTTTAGTCCCTATACTTCTTTAATTCTTTTATTCCCCTTGGTTTTATATATATAAATATAAAAACCAGGATATTACAAGTCTGAATTCAATTGCATGAACAATATATCGAATCTTAGAACAATAGGCATGAAAATGTTGTCAATCGGGAATGGTATAACCAATGTACTATTAATATACAATATATCCAAGATACGTTGAGGGTACCATCCCGTCTGACTTTTAGGATTATGGTGAAAGATCCCAACTCTTCTTTTACTGCATTATTAGTATATGTAGCTTCTATTATTTATTTTATAAACTAATTTATTAAATGTTTTTGCTTTTTTAGATGGACAGTTTTAACCAGAAATATCAACAAAGTACAAAATATATATGGGTTCAAAACACTATTCTAAAAATTATAGTTGTTCTTAGACATGACTATTAATATCTTTTTTGTTGTTTGAGGAATAACAGGTTTCGGGAACTAAACCTATATAAGAGGGGTGGACTTGTAACACTTGGATATTTTTAAAGGCAAGAAAGAAAGAATAAAAGCAAAGAAAAGGAAAGAAATAAAATAAAACCCAAGTTCAGGGGTTAAAAGTGTCACAAAGGACAAAAGTTTCAAAAGTGAGTGTAAAGGGGGCATGGCCGCCCATGTTGTCTACACACCTTTTCATTTGATATTTTAGAGAGAGAAAGTGCAGAATTTTAGGTCCTTAAAAAAGAGAGCAGAAGTTTGAATTCAGGTAAGAATTTTTGGTTTTTGTGGTGTTCTTAACCGGCCTATGCCTCAGTTATGTGTTTATATGTGTTCGGTTGTGTGTTATGGTGGGTTTTAGGTGCTTGAACTCAAAAGTGCATTTGGGTTTGAGGAAGTTCATCTGAAAGTTGCATAAGGTGACTTCTAGAGCCTCCTTTTTACTTGTTTTAAACTAATTTGGGGCTGGAAATACATGTATGTTCATTTTTATAAAAATGGGTTTACACCCATATGTATGTGTATGAATGTGTTTGCGGGTGGGGTTTGATTTGGGTGTTAATATGGTTATGATTATGTTATGAATGTGTTTATATGGCTTGGAATGCTAGTGATAAGCTTAGAACATGTTAGTTTGATGATTGGGACAAATTATGATGATTGATAGTAAGTTTTGACTGCCCATGCACCTAAATAGTGGCCCATGCGCCTAACGTTTCATAACTGCCTAAGAGTGGCATGCGCCCAAACCCCATGCGCCCACATAGTAACCATGCGCCTTGGATTAGCCTGAATTTGACTAAGTGTGCCCAGACACCTATGTGTTGGCCGTGTGCCCCAATAGTGCCCATGCACCTAGAACTTTCCCATGTGCCTAAATGTCCGTTGTGCATTCATAATGCCTATGCACCTAATACTTAAAATATTTTCTGAGATTTTGGGGAAAATGTAAAGTGTAATCTTTGACTTGGGACATGATAAGCAATAGGTCACTACTCAAGAAATTTGAAAAGATTGATGGAAAACTAGTTGCTTTTGGAGGATATGCTGGTGGTTACATTACTACAAGGGGCAAGGTCACAAATGGTAAGCTCAGCATTGAGAAGGTAAACTTTGTCAAGGAGCTTGGATACAATCTTTTGAGTGTATTATAATTTTGTGAACATAGTCATAACATGCTCTTTACTTAGCATGAGTGCATTGTTCTCAAGCCCGAGGAGGTCATTCCTCATGAGCATATCCTGCTCAGAGCTCCTAGGAAGAGAAACATGTACAAGATGGATTTGCAAGAAACATCTCCCTGAAAAGAAGTTTCATGCTTTATATCTAAAGCAAATAGTGATGAGTCTTTTCTCTAGCATAAATGAATGTGCCATATAAACTTTAAGAACATGAATAAACTAATTAAGAATGACTTGGTAACTGGAATGCGAAAGAAAGAGTTACAAGTGATGATCACTGTGTTGCATGCGTGAAACGGAAGAAACACAAGGTATGTCACAAGCTAAAGGAAAGAAACTCCATCATTACTCCCCTACAATTGTTACATATGGATCCCTTTGGCCCTACTAGTGTAATGAATCTAGGAAGGACCTCTTATTGTTTAGCGATCAAAGATGACTTCATAAGATTCACTTGGGTCTTCTTTCTTAGAACTAAGGATGAGACCACCAAGATTCTCAAGAACTTCATCTTAAAGATTAAGAATCAATCTGATCATAAGGTCAAGACCATAAGATGTGATCAAGGAACTAATTCAAGAACCAAAGCTTTGATACATTCTGTGATGAAAAGGGTATTAGAGGACAATACATTACCCCTAGAACTCCTTTGCAAAATGATGTTACTGAGAGGAGAAATATGACACTTGTTAAAGCTGCAAGAACTATGATGTCCAACTCTAAATTGCCCATCACCTTCTAGGCAGAGGCAATCAATATTGCTTGCTATGTATAAAATAGAGTTATAGTTGTTAAGACACATGGTAAGACTTCTTATGAACCTTGGCACAAGAGGAAGCTTTTCATTGGTTTTCTCAAGTCATTTGGATGTCCTTACACCATCTTAAATACCGAAGATCAAATTGCCAAGTTTGTAGAGAAATCAGATGATGGACGTTTCATTGGATACTCTTCTCAAGCCAAGGCTTATAGAGTATACAATCTTAGAACTAGAGTAGTTGACGAGTCAACCAATGTGACCTTCAATGAACACACTCCCAATGTAAATGGTTCTGGTCTTGATATTGGCTTTTGATCTTGATTTAGTTACTAATTGTTTTAACAAATCTTGTGAGAATCTTTCAGGGTCTACAGATACTACCTATAGGTGTTCCTGATCTAAGATTTGAGCTGAGAAGATGTTTAACTCACACATCTTTAGCTCCAGTTGTAACTAACCCTGCAAATGGATAACCTATCAGCATAACAATGAAAAATTCAGCTAATACATCTGAGGTGCCTTTAAATTCTAGCTTAGAGGCACAAAACTCATATGCAAGAGCTTCAAATGTAGGAGAGAATAGTGATGGTGATAGTGATTAAGAACTTCTAGATGTTGATAATCATCCCACTGAAGACAACATCAATGATGTCACAACTCATTGGAACAAGTTTTCACTGATAAGTGCTTATGTGGTGGGTGAAACCTTAATGCCAGATTTAAATTTTTCTAATTTAGATCTCTCTAAGAAACTAATTGTGATTCCTCAGCTAAGGATTCATAAGTCTCACTCTACCACAAACATCATTGGAGATGTTGATTCATGTCAGGATCAGTGATCTACGTTTGATTGATTAGAGAGTATAGCAGCGGAATTCTAACAATGAATTAGCCAATTCACAAGAACAAAAGAGATATTCAATGTAAGAGCTAAACGGTTATAGACAGAGAATTCTGCAAAAAATATTTCATTCAATATTCGCTTTCGTGGTAACGGAATGTCACAATTACAATTAGGTCAACACCTCTTATATAAGAGATGTGACGTCTGCTGATGTCACTTAATAGTGACATCTAACAGAATTTATACAAACTACTGATAGTTAACACAACTACTGAAGATGTCAAACAGCTGACATCTTCTTACAAAAATGCTAAGTGTTAACTATTATTACAACTACTGAAAAGAAACTACTGAAACTATAACAACTGAAGAACATGCTCTTCAGTTGTTTTACAAATACTGAAACAAAGAAAACTACTGAAAGTAAACCATCACTACTGAAGAATGCTTCTTTAGCTGTTTGTAACAAACTCTGAAGCTTCAGTACTTGTACTTGAACTTCAGCTGTTGTCATCAGCTGATGTCTTCAGTCTTTATACTTCAGCTGTTGTACTTCAGTACTTTAGTCTTCAGCTTTTGAAGTCTTCAGCACTTTAGATCTTCAGCTGTTGTTCTTCAGTACTTTAGTCTTCAGCTGTTGAAGTCTTCAGCACTTTAGATCTTCAGCTGTTGTTCTTCAGTACTTTGGTCTTCAGCTTTTGAAGTCTTCAGTACTTTAGTTCTTCAGTTGTTGTTCTTCAGACTTTGTCAAACAACTGATCAAGTCTTCAGCAGTTGTTGTCATGTCTGTGGGACTTAGAGGTTTTTCTGATCAGGCTCATTGGTTCTTTTGGTCCAACAAACTCCCCCTGAACCAATGCAGCCAAAACCTCAAAACTTATTAGAGTTGTCCCACTTATTATGGCTGAAATGTTGGTCTTTTGTCTTCTAGATCAGCTCAGAAGTGACCCTTTTTAAGCACCGGCCTGGGAAGAAGTCTCAGAGATCTGTTTGGCAAAGTATGAATGGGAACTCTGTTTTGGGGAACTGGACACAGAGTTGTTACCCCATTCATGAGATCTACTTCCCCATTATGAATCTGTACGACTCTCTTGTGTAGGCCTCAAGGAAGGTGATTTGTTCCTCCATGGTTAGCTCTTCAGCACCTCCTTCAAACAATGATTCAGGCCCATAGTTCTCAGACAGGTATTTGGCCTGTTTCCCATTCTTTAGCTCCACAGTTGTTATTATTCTGTAAGCAAACTCATCCGGGTGATTACCCTCTAGGAACAACTGGAGCTCATTTTTCCTGACTTCCTCAAGCCTCTTGTAAACTAACCCCTTTTTCACTATTTTGTTTTCCAGCATCTTCTGTGGCGTTAGATTAGCTTTGTAGGCTTCTTGAAGTCCTCTAGGATTTCCCAGGGTGATACTACAAAGACCAGAGAGATCACTTCATCTACGATCTTTTTCACCTGGCCAATGTATCTCTGAGGTATATTTTTCTTATGAATTCTGTGAGACACCCTGGGATTAGGCCAAATCCTCACTCTTTCCTTTTGATATTGAAAGGTATGCTTGAGAGTGTAAAGTCTGAGGGCTTGTTTCTTCTATATTGATGATAGAAGATGTGGCTGCATAAGCTTTGTCAACTCTCTTCAGCAATTCCTCATCATGCTGTTTATGAAGCTCTTCTTCTTCTAGCTTCACTTTAACCATTTGTCTTTGGAATTCAGGAGTAATTGCTGAGGAGTGACTTGTGGCCTTAGGCAATTGAATCACAACTGAGAGTGGCAGCCTATCTTCATCATCTTCTAGCCTCAATACCCTTCTCTTCTTCTTCAAGGGTATATCATCAGCTATGGGTTTTGAGGGTAAGGGAGTTGGTTTGGTGGGTTGTCTTTTTGGGTGGTTTTGGTGTGGGAATGTTGACAGGCTATTCTAGCATTTTTGAGGTGAGTGTGGCTTTTGATTGCCTGGCTAGCTCAGTCCTGCTCCCAGCACCCGCTTCATTCAAAGCTTCAATAACTAGTCCTTAGTATATGCTTCAGACGAACAGATCTTGGTGGTTATTGCCAGATACTGTCCCTGGACCAAGCTTTGATTTCGATCATAGATCTTCCAAGATATTTTGCAATAAATCTAATCATGATCTCCAACCTTTCTCTTTCTAACACTTCATAACTTGCCCATCTATTCTGGATTTTTTCAATCTCTAATCGTCGAATCTCAGAGTCAAGTTTATCGGTGTCATGGCCTTGCCTAAACAGCTGATCAATGATGTTGTCCATTGATCTGCTGTCTTCGGCATCAGCCTCTTTTATCATCAGCTCCAAGGCTTTCTCTTTTTCCTTCTCTTTATCGGTCTCCACATCCAACTCCAACACCTTTTCCACTACTATCCCTTCTGTTTCTTTCTCCTTTTCTTTCCCCTTTGTGCTCCTCTTTCTTTTTGCTTTCACTGACTTGATCTCCCCCATTTTGGTTGCATTGGTTGCAAGGGTTTGATTGACAAAAAGTTGTTTGCCCACAACCTCCTCTACGAATGGTTGTATTACAGAGGAAAGCCTCTCATCAATGGTTTTAATCACTATGTCAGTGATTATGGTGTGATGAAAGGGAGAGAATTTTGAAGGATAGCAGCTATTTGCTTAGGACGGTTCTGTTCCTGAGAAATAGTGCCAGAAGCAGAGGCAGGTGGCTGAGTTGTTGGGAGTGGCTCAATGTTTGGGAGACCTTCAGATGAAGGTGCCATCTGTGAGGTGGGAGATGCAGATGGTCTTTGATCCTTAGAAGTTTTGGCAAGCAGCTCTTTGAGTCTGCTCACCTCCTCTTCCAGGATGGTGTTTTGGCGATTACATCATAAAAGAAGCCCAGGTCATCATCAGTAGTTACTGAATCACCTGACCTCCTGATAGGATCAGGATGAACATGCACTGAGTGTAGCTCAATTGTAGCATGTGCCCCTTTGTCTTGGAACTGGGGACTTCCTGCCTCAGGACTTTGTCCTTCATCAGCAGTTGCCTCTGGTAAGGTCTTAGTAATGGTACCAACTACAACCTGATCATATGCTGAAGCAGGAGAAGTGGCAGCCTCACCAGAAGTTCCAATCTCCATTGCTACACTAGGAGAAGGAACATTGTAACCCCTATGTTGTGGGTTCTCAGCTGCACTTTGGTCCTCCCCCTCAATTGTAAAGGTATTCCCAGTTGTCATTGGTATCTTGGGAGGGGATAAGGAGTGCAACTGAGTCAGCACTTGTGCAACAAGTAATGTAGGACTTTGGGGGGCGGTTGCATGTGGTGATTGGGTAGAAGCAGATTGCACCCGGGGTGAATGGTGCGCTTCAATGGTAAAGGTCCCTGAGATAGGTTCCAGTAGTGTAGGTTCCCCAATGTTGGTTGCAACAGGATCCTGTTGAGAGGATACCTATGCGGCTGTGGCTGGTTGAGTCAGTGTCACAACTGGGGGGTTAAGACCAGTGTGTGGTTCCTGTGTTTGTGATACAGGGGCATCCTCAGGGGACTCATCTCCCTGCGTAGCCTTTTTTGGCTTTTTGGATTTGGGTTTAGTGGGGACTTTGGTTCTGGAGGTGGTGGCTGTGGGTTCCAACTGCGTGGGTTTTCGCAGCTTGGCAGCCTGTTTCAATGTTTGGTCCGAGTTGTGCCTGGAGTATACTTCAGGCAATACAGCCGTTGCAGGGACTCCGAGGCCAACAAGTCCCTTAGCTTTTAGCTGATTCTCTATTATGGCCATAATGAACCGAGGATATAATATCCAGTGGTTAGAAATAGATTTTGAGGCCATGTCCTTAAGTTCCAAAAAAATGATTTTAGAGAAGTTTAGGTTCTGTTGCTCAAGGATAGAGAATAGTACCTGTTGCCACCTTGTAGACATTTGATCCCAAGAGGAAGTCTTAGGAGCCAAACAGACATTTACCATGTGAAATATGAGACGTTCAGCATCATGGAAATGTTTCTTCAGAATGGTGGAGGCACTAAGGTTTCCCTGATATCCATGGTGGGCAAAGGATAAATCAGTTGTGCCCTTTGGATATCCAGCAGGAAAAGTGGCATCATCCAGTTTAGGGGGTTTGGCGAAGTATATCGGGAGTGATGACCACTTGGTGGTTGTTGACGACCGACTAGAGAGACTCTGTGTTGTTCTCCCCAGTGGTGAGGGTGACGTTCATCCAAAACTGGTTAAGGGATTCGGCATGAAGGATTGGATTGAGAAGAAAGGCCGTTTTGTAGGGTGACTGGACCATAAGATCAATAGCATTATCGAACTTAGCCCAGATTGGCGATTTGGTGAGGTAAGCTACACAGTTGTGTCGCGGTTTGAGCTGCATGGTCGCCATTAATGAGAGAGAAGTTTTGGATATTTGAATGTTAGGTTTGAAGAAGATGAAGCATTGAAGGATTAGGTCTTGGATATTTATAGGGTACGGGTTAGAAAACGACTGAAGGGTTTGGTGTTAGTCATCAGTAGTTTTAAAACGACTGTTGACATGGTATTACCCTCTCAGACGTTGAAACAGCTGAATTCTTGGTTTTAGGCATCAGCAGTTATAAAACTACTGAAGACCATCGTTTTGACTTCAGATGTTTGAAAACAATTGATAACTTGGTATTAGTCAGCAGTAGTTATGAAACTACTGAAGACATGTTTTTGTCATCCGTTGTTGTAAACAGCTGATGACTTGGGGTTAGTCATCAGTAGTTGTGAAACTACTAAAGACATGTTTTTATCATCAGTTGTTGTAAACAGCTAATGACTTGGTGTTAGTCATCAGTAGTTGTGAAACTACTGAAGACATGTTTGTCATTAGTTGTTTAGGATGAAACAGCAGTTGTAGAAACAACTGAAGAGAAAGTTCTCATCAGTAGTTTTCGTCAATTCATAGCCTTTCAGTTGTTTCATACTGTCCTCAACACTTACTCATCAGCCTTTTTGTTGTTTTCAGTTGTTTCATAGGACATCAGTACTTATCTGTTTTTACAACATCAGTAGTTACAACTACAGCAGTAGTTGGAACTTTATCAGTTGTTGTAATAGAAGCAGTACTATATGTGATATGGTCACTAATGATCATCAGTACTTATTGACTGAGATCATCAGAAGTTATCACTTATTCTAGCTGCAGCATACCAAGCCTTAACACAAGGTTTTGGAAAGTAGAACTATCCAAAGGCTTAGTAAAAATATCTGCAAGCTCATCAGCACTAGGCACAAACTTAGGATCAATCAGACCTTTTTCAAAACAATCTCGAATAAAATGATGTCTGATTTCTATATGTTTGGTCCTAGAGTGCTGGACTGGATTTTTGACGATACACAGAGCTGAAGCACTATCCATTAATAATGGAGTCTTAGTCTCTGTAATGCCATAATCCAATAGTTGGTTCTGAAGCCAGAGTACCTGAGAAGTACAACTTGCGGCAGCAATGTACTCGGCTTCAGCAGTGGATGTAGCAACAGATGTTTGTTTCTTACTCTGCCAAGAAATCAAACAGTTGCCTAGGAATTGACATCCATCAGAAGTTGATTTCCTGGTCAACTTACACCCTGCATAGTCACTATCAGAGAAAGCAACTAATTTACAAGATGCCTAGTGGAATACCATAAACCTAGAGATTTGTACCTTGCAAATATCTAAAGATCCTCTTGACTGCAATCAGATGAGACTCTTTAGGTGCAGCCTGAAATCTAGCACAACACATGTAGCAAACATAATATCTGGTCTAGAAGCTGTTAAATACATCAAGGACCCAATCATACATCTGTAAAGTGTTTCATCAACATCTTTACCTTTCTGATCTGCATCCAGTTGTGTGGTGTTGCACATGGGAGTAGAACAGGGCTTACAATTTTGTAAATCAAACTTACTCAAAAGATTATTTGTGTATATTTTGACTGATGACTAAAGGTTCCATCCGCCTTTTGTTTGATTTGCAAGCCTAGAAAGAACTGTAATTCTCCCATTGCACTCATTTCAAACCTCTTTTTCATTAATTTTGTAAAATCATCACACAACTGGGGATCAGAGGATGCAAAAATAATATCATCAACATAAATCTGAACAAGTAGCTTATGCTGATCCACCTTCTTAATAAACAAAGTTTTATCAATGGAGCCTCTAGTGAAATTATTCTTAAGAAGAAAAGTGGAAAGTGTCTCATACCAGGCTCTAGGAGCTTGTTTCAACCCATAAAGAGCCTTATCAGTTTATACACCCATTCAGGATGTTGATTATCCTTAAAACCTGGTGGTTGACACACATAAACTTCTTCTTTTATCTTACTATATAAAAATGCACTTTTGACATCCATTTGAAAAACTTTAAGATTGTGGAATGCAGCATAGGCTAAGAACAATCTAATTGCCTCTAGTCTGGCTACAGGGGCAAAGGTTTCATCATAATAAATACCTTCTTCTTGTGAAAACCCCTGTACAACCAGTCTAGCCTTGTTCATAACAATAAGCCCATTTTCATCAGTTTTATTCCTAAACACCCATTTAGTGCCTATTGCACACTTACCTGGAGGAAGAGGAACCAGTTCCCACACTTGTTGTTTCTTGAACTGAAGTAGCTCAAGCTGCATGGCTTCAACCCATCCATTGTCTCTCAAAGCAATATGATAGTTCTTTAGCTCTAGCTGACTGATGAAGAGAGCATAGAAGCAGAAGTTAGACAATTGACTTCTTGTTGAAACTCCAGCATTGATATCACCAATAATTTGAGACATTGGGTGATTCTTCAGTTCTTGATAAACAATGAGATCTGTGCAATGTTTGTAGAACCTTCAGCAGTAGCAATGTTTGTAGAACCACAACATTGGATGGTAACTCAAAAGATGTAGAGGAATCAGAGATCTCATCAGCATTTGTTGTGGATGGAACTGCTCAAGCTACAGAACATCAAATTTAGCAGACACAAGCAGTTGGTCACTAAACTTGAATAGGTGAGTATTGATATTATCATCATCATCATCAATACCACCAGGCGGAAGACATGCTGCAGAAGATGATTTATCCACATGATCTGCAACAGCTGGAGACTGATAAGGAACATATTGCAGTATATCCAAATCAAACAACTCCACAGGGTTTTGTGGAATCTTGTCCATAGGAGATTCATTAAACTTCAAATGCAAAGTCTCTTCAACTATCTTTGTTCTGCAGTTGAAGACTCTATATGCCTTGAAAGTAGATGAATAACCAACAAAATACCCTGCATCCACCTTAGGATCAAATTTTAGGAGTTGATCCTTTGTGTTGAGAATAAAACAGGGACACCCAAATGCTTTGAAAAATGAAATTAGAGGAGCCAAGTGATGGAGAACTTCATATGGAGTCTTCATCAACCTCTGATTTACAAAGGCTCTATTCTGCACATAGCAAGCTGTGTTAACAGCTTCAGCCCAAAAGGTCAGTGGCAAACCAGAGTCAGCCAACATGGACCTTGTAGCTTCAATTAGGGTCCTGTTGTTTCTCTCCACTACTCCATTTTGTTCTGGAGTCGTTGGGATGCTAAACTGCCTTTTGATTCCCTTTGAAAGATAGAAGTCATCAAGTGTATGGTTTCTGAATTCAGTTCCATTGTCACTCCATATACACTTGACTGAAAGGGAATACTGCTTCTCAACATACAACACAAAGTGAATAATCTTCTGAGTAACCTCATCCTTTGAATGTAGAAAGAAAGTTCATACAAATCTGGAGTAATCATCCACAATTACCAAACAGTATTTCTTCTTTGCCATGCTCATCACTCTCACAGGACCAAATAGATCCATATGCAGTAATTGCAAGTAGGCAGTGGACTTAGGCTCTTCAATAGGAGGGAATGAAACTTTGTGTTATTTTTCTTTTAAACAAGCAGTGCAGGTTTCATCACAGTGGAACTCCTTTATTGGTAAGCCTCTGACTAAACTATTGTGGATCAGCTGATTCATGTTTTTGAAATTAACATGACCCAGCCTTCTGTGCCACAGTTTAGATTCTTGAGGAGAGGCTTTGGAAAATAGGCAAGGATGGCCTCTGAGATCTATTTTCTTTGAAAGATCTAAGGCATACACTCTTCCTGTCCTGTTGGCTCTCAGGAGAGTGTGATCATCCAACACCTTATCAATCAAATGCAGAACTTTGGATGACAGAATCCTACAGTTCTGACTAGTGAAAAGAGCAACATGACCTTTATCACACATTTGACTGACACTCAAGAGATGGTACTTGAGATTTTCCACGTGATTAACATCATCAAACTTTATTTCTCCATTGGAGACAAATCCTTTTCCAATGATGTAACCCCTAGCATCATTGCCAAAAGAAACAAACCCCTTCTTTCCTTGAGAGTAGTCATGAAGAAGAGAGTTGTTCCCAGTCATGTGCATAGATCCCCCTGTCTACATACCAGATGCTACTTTGACATGTTGAAGAACCTACAATCATAAACAATAGTTAGTTTTTGAGACCCAAACTTTTTGGTTTTGGGTTTGTTCATATCAACACATGGTAAACTAACAGACTTGTTATGAATAACAGCCTGAGGGGATGGAGATGGTGAAGAAGAAGAATCCTTTGGCATGGATTTTCTCCTCTGTTGTTTCAACACAGGAGCATCTAATTGGTTAACTCTCCCCAATAGTGTTGAACCATCATAACAAGTGGTGTCTGATTTTGTGATAAAGCCTTCAGCTCATCAGACACAATAGTGCTTGAGTTTAATGGATTCCTATGTTGTACCATCTCTCTTTGAGCAACCTCAGCTGTTGCCTGTTTAACCCCTTTCTTTTTGGATGTCTTTTTGGATTTTGGGGTCACAGGTTTTGATGCTGCTGGTACAAATTTGACTTCAAACTCAGTTTTCATTTTATCCATTTTCTCTTTAATGTTTTCATTATGTTTGAGTTTGGAGCCCTTTTTATACCAGCACTCATCAGTAAGATGATTAAATAACCACATATTTCACATAGCTTTTTCTTCATCTTAAGTTGATCATCTATTGAAGAAGATGAAACTACTGAAGACTTGTTCTTCAGCAGTTTACTATCAGTACTAGCTGTTTTCTTCCCTTTAGTACTTTCTTTCTTGATATCCTTTTCAATAGTTTTCCCCACCCTTTCTACTAGCAGTTTTCTTCTCTTTAGTACATGCAGTAGTTTGGGCTTGTCTCCAAGTGTTATGACATTCTGTTTAGTACTTTTAGTACATTGTGAAATCACCTGGAGTGATCACTTGGTCATGTGTGAGTGTCAGCATGGAACCATCAACATCAGCTGCTAGGTTCTGAGAGGGCTTAGTGCTGCCTTCTACTTCTGATGGTGCTGTATCAGAAAGTAGATCACATGATGAAATGATTGGTTATTGCTTTCACACCTCAGATTCTACCTCTGCTCTGGGAGTAAAATCTGTAGGTGGAGTAGTGTGATTATACCCATGCAAACTTCACATTGGAAGCAGATTGCTTACTAGAAGCATTTCAAAACCCTTGCAAGAGTTTACCCATCGATCACACTCTACCTAGGTAGTTGCAAGTGTTTCCTTGAGGTCTCTATACTTCTCTAGAAGTATCTCTTCCCTAGCCTTATCATCAGTGATTTGGCATTTAAGTTTGTAAATCTCATCATTCTTATCATTAAGCACAGTCTCAAATTAGCTTTGCTTTTGGAAATTGTTTGTTCTAGCTCAATGTTCTTGTTAATTAAGCTACATTTGCTTCTCTAATAGATGCAAATGCGGCTATGCATGATTCAGAACATAGTTTGGCTTTTGCCTCAGAGGATACCAGTGATACCTTTGGTGTAGAGGCTTAGAGGATGAAGTATCAACAGAATCCAAAGCCGTAAGAGCTAGATTTCCAAAAGGACTGTCACCACCATGTTGACCAGCACCAGTGAACAGTTGTTCATGACCAGACAAATCATCTGGTAAACTGCTCTAGTCAACAACACCTGGAGTGAAGAAGCTATGTTGTTGAGGTTGAGTTTGTTGATGAGATTGGGAAGGTTGAGGTTCAGGTAATGCATGTGATTGTTGTGCAATAGGAGCTGAACCGGATTTGACTGAGGCAAGTAATAGCAGGAAAAAGGATATGACATTGGACCCTCAGGGACAAAGTATGCAGGAGATACAGGGTGTGAATAATGACCAGAACCAGCAGAATGTTGCCCTCTGTTTTGTGGACTAGTACTAGGAAAAGTCACAATGGTGCAGAAGAGTTAGATCCAGTTGATCTACACTCTCTTGCAAAGTGTCCCAGCCTTTGGCATTTGTGACACCTCAACTTACTCTTGTCAAAACCAACTTACTCTAGATCATCATCAGCTATTCCTTTCAAATCATCCATGATGAAGCATAGATTGTCACTATTATTGCTAGAATGACTATCAATACCAACAAATGCATGATCAGAACCATTTGAAGAGAAATCAATATGCTCATCATAATTGCTTTTAGATGCAGCATATTCTGACTCATGACTAACCAAGGCAGTATTCCCTGGTACAAAGTCAATAGCGATCTTTCCTGATGAGGACAGTTTCCTTTCTGCTCTATCTCTGTCAGGATCAGTGATCACAAGTTTGATGTATTAGAGCGTAACGCAGCGGAATAAGAACAAGAATTAGACAAATGTAGCAAGAATTTGACGCTCGTATGCATTAAGAACAAATACGGTTATAACGAGAGAATATTTTCTGTAACAAGAATGTTTAAGAATATCGAATATTTCTGATCAAATCATTCAATTATTACAATAGGTTGACACTCCTTATAGAGTGTAATCGCTGCTGTTATCACGGGAAAGTGACAACTGGCAGATCTAATACAAAAAAACTAACTCTTAACAAACTACTGAAATGCTCACAACTACTGAGAACATATCAGAGTGTTAAGTACAAAATAAGAAACTACTGATAAGAAACTACTAAAACTACAACGACTGAAGAACAAGCTCTTCAGTCATTTTACAAAACTACTGATAAATATAAACTACTGATGAGCAACACACTGAAGAAGTATTCTTCAGCTGTTGTGTCAAACTACTGAAAAGATAAAACATAAAACTACTGAAAGGTAACCGTCACAACTACTGAAGAAGACCTCTTCAGCTATTGTGACAACGTCTGATACTTTGGTCTTCAGCACTTGTGTCTTCAGCACTTGTGTCTTCAGACTTTGTCTTCAGCACTTATGTCTTCAGACTTTGTCTTCAGCACTTGTGTCTTCAGACTTTGTCTTCAGCACTTGTGTCTTTAGACTTTGTCTTCAGCACTTGTCTTCATACTTTGTCTTCAGCACTTGTGTCTTCAGACTTTGTCTTCACACTTGTCTTCAGACTTTGTAATCAGCTATTGTCTTCAGCTGTTGTGGTCTTCAGTAGTTGTTTGACGTCTGTGGGACTTAAAGGTTTTTCTGATCCAGCTCATTGGTTCTTTTGGTCCAACAAACTCCCCCTGAACCAATGCAGCCAAAACCTTTAACTTTATTGAGGTCCCACTTATTGTTGGCAGAATGGTTGTCTTTTTCCTTCTTGATCAGTTGAGAAGATGACCCATATAAGCACTGGCCTAGAAATGAGTCTCTGATGATTTGGTTGGCAATGTATGGATGGGAGCTCTGTATTGGGAATTGGACACTGAGCTGTTCCCCCATCCATGAGACTCACTTCCCATGTATAAGCCTGTAGGATTCTCTGGTGTATGCTCTGAGAAACATAATTTGTTCTTCCATGGTCAGGTTCTCGGCTTCACCATCAAACAATCCTTCACGCCCATACAGCTCTAGATGTACTTGCCTGTTTACCATTTTTGAGCTCAACTGTTGTAATCTGTCTGTATGCAAACTCATCAGGATGAGTCCCTTCAAGTAACAACTGAGCTCATTTTGTTTGAAGTTCTCAAGCCTCTTGTAGACTAACCCCTTTTTAATAATTATGTTCTCTAACATCTTTTGGGGTGGTTGTTTAGTCTCATAGGCCTTCTTGAAATCTTCTACAATCTCCCAGGGTGATACTACAAGAACCACTGTGATCTCTTCATCTACGGTCCTTTTTACTTGGCCCTTGTATCTCGAAGAATGTCTTTCTTTACAATCCTGTGAGCCACCCTAGGATCAGGCCATACCCTCACCTTTTCCTTCTGATATTGAAATGTATTGGCAAGGGTGTACAACCTTAGAGCTTCTTTCTTCATACTAATTATTGATGAAGAAGCAGCATAAGTTTTGTCGATGCTTTTCAACATCTCATCGTCATGAAGCCTTTGTTGGTGCTCTTCTTCAATCTTTACTCTCACAATTTCCATCTGTGAGGTGGGAGTGATGGGCATGGGTTTGGCTTTAGCCAATGTTAGGACTGCAGACAGAGGCAGCCTATATTCTTCCACATCATCCTCTTCTTCTTCTTCTTCTAGCCTTAACACCCTTCTCTTCTTCTTCTTAGGTGCATCATCGGCTGTTGGTTTAGAGGGTAATGAGTTGGTTTTGTGGGTTGTGGTTGTGGTTGTTTTGGAGAGGGAATGTTGACAGGCTGAGTTAGCATTTTGGAGGTGAGTGTTGCTTTTGAGTATTTGGCTAGCTCGGTCCTGCTCCCTGCTCCTGCTTCATTCAAAGCTTCGACTACTAACCCTTAGTGTATGCCTCAGATGAACAAATCTTGGAGGTTATGGCCAAGATGTTGTCCCTGGTCCATGATTTTACTTCAATCAATGATCTCCCAAGGTATTTGCTGATAAATCTGATCATGATCTCAAGTCTCTCTCTATCCATAGTACTGTAGCTGGCCCATCTTTGTTGGATCTCTTCGATCTCTAATCTTCTTATTTCAGAATCCAGCTTTTCAGTGCCGAAACTTGCCTAAACAGCTGATCAATGATATTGTCCATTGATCTGCTGTGTTCAGCATCAGCCTCTTTAACCATTTCATTCAAGTTCTTCTCTTTCTCAGCACTCTCTTTTTCTTGTATGTGACATGAAAATCTTTTTGACTTTCATGTACTTTTTCAATTTCAGATCCCTTCTCAATCACATTCTCCTTCTCTTTTTCGGCCTCATACACACAATCCTTCTCTTTTTCACCTCTTTATCTTTCTCTTTCTCCTTCTCCTTCTCCCTCCTTTTCTTTTAGCTTTCACTGCTGAACTCTCCCCCTTTTTGGGTGCATTGGTTGCAAGGGATTGAGTAGCAGAAAGTTGTTGGCTTAGTACATCCTCCACCAGAGGTTGTAAGACAGTAGAAAGTCTCTCATCAACAGTTTGAATAACAAATTCAGTTAGCTGTGGTTTGATGAGAGATACGGGATTTTGAGGGATAGCATCCATTTGCTCAGGGGGGTTTTGGTCCTGAGAAATGGTGCCAAAAACAGAGGCAGGTGGCTGAGAATTTTGAAGTGGCTGTGTGTTTAAGGGACCTTCAGAGGAAGGTGCCATCTGTTGGGTTAATGTGGTGGCAGATGGTCTTTCTCCTTGAGAGAGTTGGTCAAGTAGTTTTTGCAGCCTACTGACTTCCTCATCAAGGATTATGTTCTGGGCAAGAACATAATAAAAGAAGCCTAGGTCATCATCAGCAGATGCTGAATCACCTGACCTCCTGCTTGTACCAGGATGTACATGCACTGGGTGTAGACCAGTTGTAGCATGTGCCCCTTTTTCTTGGAACTGGGGACTTCCAGCCTCAGGACTTTGTCCTTCATCAGCTGTTGCCTCTGGTGAGGTCTTAGGAATGTTACCAGCCTCAGTCTGATCATATGCTGATTGAGAAGAGGTGGTAGCCTCACCAGATGTTCTGGTCTCCATATCCACACCAGGCGATAGAACATTTAAATCCCGGTGCTGTGGGTTGTCAAAAGCATGGTGATCCTCATCCTCAATGGCTGTGGTTCTCCCCTTTGTTGGTGGTTATTGGGGAGGAGGAAAGGCATGCAACTGAGTCAGCACGTTTGCAATGATAAGGGTGGGACTTTGGGGGGCGGTTGCATGGGGAGATGGGGTAAAAGCAGTGTGCACCTGGGGAGAATGGTGCTCTTCAATGGCAATCTCCTCAAATGAGGAAGATCCTAGATTTGTGGGTACCCCTTCTGTGGTTGCTGCAGGCTCCTTTTGAGAGGAATCCTGAGCGGTTGTGGCTGGGAGAGTCCTTATATCCACTAGGGGTTATAACCAGTGGATATAGCCTACGTTTGTGTTGCAGGGACATCCTCAGGGGACTCATTTCCCTGAGTAGCCTTTTTGGTCTTCTTTTTAGTGGGTTTGGTGGGTACTTTTGATTTGGAGTGGTGGCTATGGGTTCCAGCTACGTGGGTTTGCGCAGCTTGGCAGCCATTTTGAGTGATTGGTCAGAGTTGTGCCGGGAGTATACTTCAGGCAATACAGCCATAGCAGGGACTCCCAGGCCAACAAGTCCCTCAGCTTGAAGCTGGTTTACAATTATGGCCATTATGAACCGAGGATATAACATCCAACGGTTAGCAGTTTGTTTTTGAGCCATATCCTTGAGCTCTAAAAATAGTATTTCCGAAAAATTTAAAGGTTGTTGCTCAAGATGGAGTACATTACCTGTTGCCACCTTGTGGACATTTGATCCCATGATGTGGTCTTGGAGGCAAGGCATACATTTACCATATGAAACATGAGACGTTCGGCATCTGGGAAATGTTTCTCTTCAAGGTAGATGCACTCAAGTCACCCTGGTATCCATGGTGGGCAAATGATTGATCGTTGTGCCCTTTGGATAACCAGTTGGAAAGTGGCATCATCCAGATTAAGGGTTTGTCGAACAGTGTCTGGAGTGATGACCACTTTTTGGCCATGGACAAACGATTGAATAGACCTGTGTCGTTTTCCCTCAGAGACCAAGTGACGTTTGTCCAGAATTGATTAAGGGATGCGCATATATGGTGGGATTTACCAGAAACGCCGTTTTGTAGGGTGATTGAACCATTAAATCAATGGCATTGTGAAACTTGGTCCAATATGGCGATTTGGTGAGATGTGCGACACAGTTGTGTCGTGGTTTTAGTTGCATGGTCACCATTGATGAAGAGAGGTAGAGAGTTTTTGAACGTTAGGTTTGAGAAGAAGATAAAAACTCTGAAGGTGGGATAAGGTAGTTAAAGGTCGGGATAGAAAACGACTGAAGGTTTTGGTGTGAGTCATCAGTTGTTGAAAACTGGACGTGGTGTATTAACCATCAGACGTTGAAACAGCTGAAGTCTCTGATTTAGTCATCAGTAGTTATAAAACTACTGAAGACAATTTTGACTTCAGGTGATGAACAACTGAAGACTTGGTATTAGTCATCAGTAGTTGTGAAACTACTGAAGACAGTGGTTTTGTCAGCAGTTGTTGTAAACAACTGAAGACTTGGTGTTAGTCTTCAGTAGTTGTAAACTACTGAAGACATGGTTTTGGCTTCAGTTTGTTTGAAACAGCAGTTGTAGAAACAACTGAAGAGAAATTACTCATCTTGTTTTCGTTAATTCTTAGCTTTTCAGCTGTTTCATACTGTCCTCAACACTTACTCATCAGACTTTGCATCTGCTGCTTTTCAGGGTTCTAGGACGTCAGTACTTATCTGTTTGTACTGATTTCAGTAGTTGTACTACATCAGTAGTTGTAACTACATCAGTAGTTTAGAACAGATAAAGTACTTCAGTACTTGTGAGGCATTTAGCCTTCAGTAGTTATAAAAACTACTAAGGGTGAGAACTCATGAGTACTTATATGTGACATGGTTACCAATGATCACCAGTACTTATTACTGAGATCATCAGTAGTTGTCACTTATTCTAGCTGCAGCATACCAAGCCTTAACACCAGGTTGTGGAAAGTTGAACTATCCAAAGGCTTAGTAAAAATGTCTGCAAGCTCATCAGCACTAGGCACAAACATAGGATTAATTAGACCCTTTTCAAAACAATCTCTTATAAAATGATGTCTAATTTCTATATGTTTGGTCCTAGAGTGTTGGACTGGATTTTTTACAATGCAAAGAGCTGAAGCACTATCCATTAATAACGAGTATTAGTCTCTGTAATGCCATAGTCCAAAGTTGATTCTAAAGCTAGAGTACTGGGATGTACAACTTGCGCAGCAATGTACTCGCTTCAGCAGTGGATGTAGCAACAGATGTTTGTTTCTTACTCTGCCAAGAAATCAAACAGTTGCCTAGGAATTGACATCCATCAGAAGTTGATTTCCTGGTCAACTTACACCCTGCATAGTCACTATCAGAGAAAGCAACTAATTTACAAGAGTGCCTAGTGGAATACCATAACCTAGAGATTGTGTACCTTGCAAATATCTAAAGATCCTCTTGACTGCAATCAGATGAGACTCTTTAGGTGCAGCCTGAAATCTAGCACCAACACATGTAGCAAACATATATCTGGTCTAGAAGTTGTTAAATACATCAAGGACCCAATCATACATCTGTAAAGTGTTTCATCAACCACTTTACCTTTCTAATCCGTATCCAGTTGTGTGGTGCTGCACATGGGAGTAGAACAGGGCTTACAGTTTTGTAAATCAAACTTTTCCAAAAGATCTTTTGTGTATTTGGACTGATGAATGAAAATTCCATCAGCCTTTTGTTTGATTTGCAAACCCAGAAAGAACTGTAATTCTCCCATGGCACTCATTTCAAACTTCTGTTGCATCAACTTTGTAAAGGCATCACACAACTGAGGATCAGAGGATGCAAAAATATATCATCTACATAAATTTGAACAAGTAGATTATGCTGCCCAGCTTTCTTAATGAATAAAGTCTTATCAATGGAGCCTCTAGTGAAATCATTTTCCAGAAGAAAGTTTGATAATGTCTCATACCAGGCTCTAGGAGCTTGTTCAACCATAAAGAGCCTTATCAAGCTTATACCCAATTAGGATGTTTATTGTCCTCAAAGCCTAGTGGTTGACATACATAAACCTCTTCTTTATTTTCCCATACAAAAATGCACTTTTGACATCCATTTGAAAGACACTAAGTTTTTGATAAGCAGCATAAGCTAAAAACAATCAAATTGCTTCCAGTCTGGCTACAGGGGCAAAGGTTTCATCATAATCAATACCTTCTTCTTGTGCAAACCCCTGAACAACCAGTCTGGCCTTGTTCTTAACAATAAGCCCATTTTCATCAGTTTTGTTCCAAACACCATTTAGTGCCTATTGCACACTTACCTGGAGGTAGAGGAACCAGTTCCCACACTTGCTGTTTCTTGAACTGAAGAAGCTCAAGCTGCATGGTATCAACCCATCCATTGTCCTTAAAGCAATGTGATAATTCTTTGGCTCTTGCTGACTGATGAAGAGAGCATAGAAGCAGAAATTTGACAATTGACTTCTTGTTGATACGCCAGCAGTGATATCACCAATGATTTGAGACATAGGGTGATTCTTCAGATCTTGATACACAATGAGATCTGTGCAAGTGTTTGCAGCAGGTTCAGCAGCAACAGATGGTGATGGTGAATCATTTCCTTGAAACCAATTAGTGGATGGTAATTCAAAGGAGGTTGAATTTGAGGAAATCTCATTAGCATTTGTTGTGGATGGTGCTACTGGAGCTACAGGAACATCAGGTCTAGCTGAATCAGGCAGTTGATCACTAAACCTGAAGAGGTGAGTACTGCTATCATCATCATCAGCAGCACCAGCAGTACCACCAGGTGGTGAACTGTTGACAGGAGCAACAGCAGGAGTTTGATAAGGAACATATTGCAGTATGTCCAAATCAAATAGCTCCACAGGGCTTTGTGGAATCTTGTCCTTAGGAGATTCATTAAACTTAACATGTAGAGTCTCTTCAACCATCTTTGTTCTGCAGTTGAAGACTCTGTATGCTTTGCAAGTTGATGAATAACCAACAAAGTACCCTGCATCCACCTTAGGATCAAATTTTTGGAGTTGATCCCGTGTGTTGAGAATGAAACAAGGACACCCAAATGCTCTGAAGAATGAAATTAGAGGGGCCAAATGATGAAGAACTTCATATGGAGTCTTCATCAACCTCTGATTTACTAGAACTCTATTCTGTACATAGCAAGCTTTATTGACAGCTTCAGCCCAAAAAGTCATTGGCAGTCCAGAATCAGCCAACATGGACCTTGCAGCTTCAATAAGGGTCCTGTTCTTTCTCTCCACTACTCCATTTTGCTCAGGAGTTCTTGGGATGCTATACTGCCTCTTGATTCCCTTTGATAAGTAAAACTCATCAAGTGTGTGGTTTCTAAATTCAGTACCATTATCACTCCTCACACACTTAACTGGTAGGGAATACTGCTTCTCAACATGTAACACAAAGTTCACAATGGACTGTGCAGCCTCATCCTTGAATGCAAGAAGAAAGTCCATACAAATCTGGAGTAATCATCCATAATTACCAGACAGTATTTTCATTAGCCATACTCATCACTTTCACAGGACCAAAGAGATCCATGTGAAGAAGCTGTAAGCAGGCAGTGGACTTAGGTTCTTCTATGGAGGGAAATGAAGCTTTGTGTGTTTTCCTTTTAAACAGGCAGTGCAGTTATCTTCACACTTGAACTCCTTCAATGGCAGTCCCCTTACTAAACCATGGTTTATCAGCTGATTCATGTTTTTGAGATTAACATGACCCAGCCTTCTATGCCATAGAATAGATTCTTGGGGGGAAGCCTTGGAAAATAGGCAAGGATGGCTTTGAGATCTATTTTCTGGAAAGATCTAAGGCATACACTCTTCCTGTCCTGTTGGCCTTTAGGAGAGTGTGTTCATCCAACACCTTATCAATCAAATTTAGAACTTTGGATGACAGAATCCGACAGTTCTGACTGGTGAAAAGAGCAACATGGCCTTTGTCACACATTTGACTGACACTCAAGAGGTTGTACTTGAGATTTTCCACATGGTTAACATCATCAAACTTTATTTCCCCATTGGAAACAAAGCCTTTGCCAATGATGTAACCTTTTGCATCATTGCCAAATGACACAAACCCCTTCCTTCCTTGAGAGTAGTCATTAAGAAGTGATCTGTTTCCTGTCATATGCATGGATCCTCCACTGTCTACATACCAGATGCCTCTGAGGTATGTTGAAGAACCCTGCAAGATACAACAAATTAGTTAGATTTTGAGACCCAAACCTTTTTGGTCTTGGGCCTGTTCTCATCAACAGATGGTAAACTAACATGTTTGTTGGAAACAACAGCCTGAGAGGAAGAAGCTGGTGAAGAAAAGGAATCCTTTGGCTTGGACCCCTTTTCTGTGGTTTCAACATAGGAACATCTAATTGGTTAACTCTTCCAATAGATGTTGAACCATCATAACCAGCTGTGTCTGATGATTTTGGGATAAGGCTTTCAGCTCTTCAGACACATTGGCATTGGAGTTTGATAAGTTCCTATGTTGCACCTTCTTCTTTTGAGCAATCTCAGCTGTTACCTGTTTAACCCCTTCTTTTTGGATTTCTGTTTGGACTTGAGGGTTACAGGATTTGATGTTGCTAGTACAAATGTGGCTCCAAACTCAGTTTTCATTTTAGCCATTTCCTCTTGAATTTCTTCTTTATGTTTGAGTTTGGATCCCTTTTTGTACCAACAATCATCTGTAAGATGATTGAACAAACCACATACTTCACATGGTTTCTTCTTCATCTTATGATGATCATGAACTAAAGAGATGAAACTACTGAAGACTTGCTCTTCAGTACTTTAGAAGCATTATTTGCTTTCTTGACTTCCTCTTTAGTAGTCTTCAAACTCTTTCTACTGACAGTTTTCTTCTCTTCAGTTGTCATTAGTTGGAGTTTGAACTTCAGGTGTTAAGTCTTGCTCTCCAGTCCTTTCGGGACTTTCAGAAATAACTCCTGAGTTGATCATCTTTTATCATGTGAGTGTCAGCAGTAGAACCATCAATATCAGCTGATGGGTTCTGAGAGGGCTTAGTGCTGACTTCAACTTTTGATGATGCTCTATCAAAAGGTGAATCACATGATGAGGTGGATTGGTTATTGCTTTCTCCATCAGATTTCACTTCTGCTCTTGAAGCAAAATCTGTAGGAGGAGCAGTGTGATTGTAACCAATACCAAACTTCACATTGGAAGCAGATTGCTTACTAAGAAGCATTTCAAAACCTTTGCATGATTGTACCCATCGATCACACTCTACCTGGGTGACTGCAAGGGTTCTTTGAGACTTCTCTGGTCATCCAGAATAACCTCTAGCTTAGCCTTTTCATCATTTAGTTTGCATTTAAGCTTGTAAATCTCATCATTTTTACAATTAAGAGCAGACTCAAACTCAGCTTTTCTTTGGAAATGGTTTTCTCAAGCTCAAGTTTTGATTTATTAATGCTACATTTGCCTCTCTAGTTGAGATAAAGGCAGCAATGCATGATTCAGAACATAACTTGGCTTTAGCCTCTGAAGATACCTGAGTTACCTGTGAAGATGATGCATTTGACAGGAACCCTTAGTAGACTCCAGGGCCATGAGAGCCAGATTCCCAAAAGGACTGTCACTACCATGTTGACCAGCACCTGTGAACAGTTGTTCATGACCAGACATGTCATCCGGTAAACTGCTCCAGTCAACACCTCCAGGGGTGAAGAACCTGTGTTGTTGAGGTTGAGGAGGTTGATGAGATTGAGATGGTTGAGGTTCTGGTAGTGCATGAGGTTGTGGTACTATAGGAACTTGAACTTGATTTGACTATGGCATGTAATAACAAGGGTAAGGATATGGCATTTGACCCTGAGGAACAAAATATGCAGGAGATTGTGGTTGAGAATGATGACTAGAATTGACAGGATGTTGCCCTCTGTGTTGTTGACTATTGCCAGGGAAAGTCACAAAAGGTGCAGAGGAATTAGATCCAGATGATCTGCATTCTCTAGCAAAGTGTCCAAGCCTGTGGCATTGTGACACTTCAACTTACTCTTGTCCAAACCAACTTTGGTTTTGTCAGAGAGTCCTGGGAACTTTCTTCTAGTTCTTTTGTAGAACTTCTGAGATCTGATATTTATCAAGGCCATTTGGCTCAAAATATCCATCTCTTCTAAGTCATCATCAGCAATCCCTTTGAGATCATCCATGATGAAGCATAGATTGTCATTATTACATCCAGTAAACTGACTATCAACACTCACAAATGCAGAATCAGAAGTGTTTGAAGAGAAGTCAATATGCTCATCATACTGGCATTCAGATGAAGCATATTCTAACTCAAGACCGACCAAGGCAGTGTTGCCTGGTACAAAGTCTTCAGTGAGCTTTCCAGGTGAAGTCAGTTTTTGTTTCTGTTCTATCTCTCTCTCAAATGTGAGCAATTTCCCATGGAGTTGGGTGAGAGATAGTTTGTCCAAATTTGCACTGGAGCGTAGGACAATAGTATATGTGTCCCATCTCTCATGCAGTGATCTGAGAAATCTGTTATTCATCTGGCTATTGGTGTACTCATGTTTGACCATTTTTAATTCAGAGATCAAACAAGAGAACCACTCGAACTGTTGAGTCAGTGTCTCACCCTTCCTATGAGAGAATGTCTTATATTGTTGGCAAGGATTTATCTATTATTGCCAAGACCTCATCTGTTCCTCCAAATTTTTCTTTCATGGCATTCCAGAGGTCATGGGCAGTTTCATGATGCATTAGCCCAGAATAGATTTAATTAGCCAGTGCCATGGACAGAATTCCATGGGCTTTTGCATCAATTTCAAACAACTTCTTATCCTCATCTGAGTATTGCTCCCTCCTCTTCGGAACCATTTGATTGGTTTCCGGGTTATTCACCATAGGCTTGTGTGGACCATGTACCACTGATGTCCAACAACCTGCGCTGTTAACAGACAGGTGATGGAGCATTCGTCGTTGCCATATGTTATACTCATTCCTAACCAGCATTGGAGGCTTGGTTGAGGAACCAGTATTGTGAGGATCATTGGAAGGAGTAGTCATTTTGAGTCCAAATACAATTTAATTCAAGCTTTTAAACGTTTTTATAAAGACCACAACAGACTCAATGAAACCAAGAGAAAATCTCAGGATGATGACCAGAAAACACAGAAAATTCAATCTCTATAACCGTTTCTTGTAAAACACAAAAATGCTAATTCAATCAAACTTGGATCTTGAATAGCAGTTTCAATGATCAAATATTAGATCGATCAATGATTAACCGGCTCTGATACCATTTGTCAGGATCAGTGATCACAAGTTTGATGTATTAGAGCGTAACGCAGCGGAATAAGAACAAGAATTAGACAAATTGTAGCAAGAATTTGACGCTCGTATGCATTAAGAACAAATACGGTTATAACGAGAGAATATATTTCTGTAACAAGGAATGTTTTAAGAATATCGAATATTTCTGATCAAATCATTCAATTATTACAATAGGTTGACACTCCTTATATAGAGTGTAATCGCTGCTGTTATCACGGGAAAGTGACAACTGGCAGATCTAATACAAAAATAACTAACTCTTAACAAACTACTGAAATGCTCACAACTACTGAGAACATATCAGAGTGTTAAGTACAAAATAAGAAACTACTGATAAGAAACTACTAAAACTACAACGACTGAAGAACAAGCTCTTCAGTCATTTTACAAAACTACTGATAAATATAAAACTACTGATGAGCACAACAACTGAAGAAGTATTCTTCAGCTGTTGTGTCAAACTACTGAAAAGATAAAACATAAAACTACTGAAAGGTAAACCGTCACAACTACTGAAGAAGACCTCTTCAGCTGTTGTGACAACGTCTGATACTTTGGTCTTCAGCACTTGTGTCTTTAGACTTTGTCTTCAGCACTTGTGTCTTCCGACTTTGTCTTCAGCACTTGTGTCTTCAGACTTGTCTTCAGCACTTGTGTCTTCAGACTTTATCTTCAGCACTTGTGTCTTCAGACTTTGTCTTCAGCACTTGTGTCTTCAGACTTTGTCTTCAGCACTTGTGTCTTCAGACTTTGTCTTCAGCACTTGTCTTCAAACTTTGTCTTCAGCACTTGTGTCTTCAGACTTTGTCTTCAGCACTTGTCTTCAGACTTTGTAATCAGCTGTTGTCTTCAGCTGTTGTGGTCTTCAGTAGTTCTTGTGACGTTTGTGGGACTTAAAGGTTTTTCTGATCCGGCTCATTGGTTCTTTTGGTCCAACAATCTCTCTTTCAAATGTAAGCAGTTTCCCATGAAGTTGGGTGAGAGATAGGCTATCCAGATTTGCATTGGAGCGTAGGACAATAGTGTATGTGTCCCATCTCTCAGGCAGTGATCTGAGGAATCTGTTATTCATCTGGCTGTTGGTGTATTCTTGTTTCAACATTTTCAGCTCAGAGATCAAGCAGGAAAAACGCTCAAACTGAGTCAGTGTCTCACCCTTTCTATGAGAGAATGTCTCATATTGTTGGGCGAGGATTTCTCTCTTGTTTGCTAAGACCTCATCTGTGCCACCGAATTGTTCCTTCAGTGCATTCTAGAGGTCATGAGTAGTTTCATGATGCATAAGCCCTGAATAGATTTCATTGGGCAGTGCCATGGCCAGAATTCCATGGGCTTTAGCATCAATCTCAAACAGTTTCCGATCTTCATCAGAGTATGTTCCTTCTTCTTTGGAACCATTTGATTGGTTTCCGGATTATTCACCATAGGCTTATGTGGTCCATGTACCACAGATGTCCAACAACCTGAACTGTTAACAGACAGGTGATGAAGCATCTTCGCTGCCATATGTTATACTCGGTCCTAACTAGCATCGGAGGCTTGGTTGAGGAACCGGTATTGTGAGGATCATTAGAAGGAGTAGTTATCTCAGATTCAATCAAATTTAATTAAACTATAACAGATGTAGAACAAAACACAACAACCAATTGAACCAAGAGAGATCTTAAAATGAATGAACAAAAGCGATAGAAATTCAATAATCTATAACCAGTTCTTGCAAATATGCTAATTCAATCAAACATAGATATCAATTAGCAGTTTCAATGATCAATTGTTAGATCGATCAATGATTAACCAGCTCTGATACCACTTGTTAGGATCAGTGATCTACGTTTGATTGATTAGAGAGTATAGCAGCAGAATTCTAAAAATGAATTAGCCAATTCACAAGAACCAAAGAGATATTCAATGTAAGAACTAAACAGTTATAGACAAAGAATTCTGCAAAAAATATTTCATTCAATATTCGCTTTCGTGGTAACGGAATGTCACAATTACAATTAGGTCAACACCTCTTATATAAGAGATATGACGTCTGCTGATGTCACTTGATAGTGACATCTAACAGAATTTATACAAACTACTGATAGTTAACACAACTACTGAAGATGTCAAACAACTGACATCTTCTTACAAAAATGCTAAGTGTTAACTATTATTACAACTACTGAAAAGAAACTACTGAAACTATAACAATTGAAGAACATGCTCTTCAGTTGTTTTACAAATACTGAAACAAAGAAAACTACTGAAAGTAAACCATCACAACTGAAGAATGCTTCTTCAGCTGTTTGTAACAAACTCTGAAGCTTCAGTACTTGTACTTGAACTTCAGCTGTTATCATCAGCTGATGTCTTCAGTCTTTATACTTCAGCTGTTGTACTTTAGTACTTTAGTCTTCAGCTTTTTAAGTCTTCAGCACTTTAGATCTTCAGCTGTTGTTCTTCAGTACTTTAGTCTTCAGCTGTTGAAGTCTTCAGCACTTTAGATCTTCAGCTGTTGTTCTTCAGTACTTTGGTCTTCAGCTTTTGAAGTCTTCAGTACTTTAGTTCTTCAGCTGTTGTTCTTCAGACTTTGTCAAACAGCTGATCAAGTCTTCAGCAGTTGTTGTGATGTCTGTGGGACTTAGAGGTTTTTCTGATCAGGCTCATTGGTTCTTTTGGTCCAACAATTCAAGTGTAGATACAAGAGTACAGACCCATGATGCAAATATATGTCTTCACTCTTGTTATTTATCCCAGATAGAGCCTAAGATGATTGATAATGCTTTGAATGATGGAATTTGGGTTGAAGCTATGTAGGAGGAGCTGCTTCAATTCAAAAGGCTAAAGGTTTAGAACCTATGTCCTCTTACTCAAGGGAAGACTACTATAGGAACCAAATGGGTTTTTAGGAATAAGAAGGATGATAGAGGACTTGTCATCAAAAAAAAGGCAAGACTAGTTCTTCAAGGATACACACAAGATGAAAGAATTGACTATACAGATGTCTTTGCTCCTATTACAAGACTAGAAGGTGTTAGGATATTCTTAGCTTTTGCTCTAACGAAGAACTTCAAGGTCAACCAACTTGATGTAAAGTGTGTTTTTCTTTATGGAGTGATTGATGAAGAGGTGTATGTCAAACAACCACCAGGGTTTGTAGATCCTAATCATCCTGATTATGTAAGTAGGCTTGATAAATCTCTTTATGGGCTCCATCAAGCACCTAGAAAATGGTATGAGACTCTATCTCAGTATCTCTATCTGCATGGTTACAAAAGAAATACTATAGATGGAACTCTCTTCATTAAAAGAACAAGGAATGACTTAATTTTAGTTCAAGTATATGTAGATGACATCATCTTTGGGTCAACTAATCCAAAGCTCTGTAAGAATTTGAGAAGCTGATGAAGAAAAGATTTGAAATAAGTGTCAGGGGGGAAAATTTCTTTCTTGGAATTCAAGTGAAGAAAGTTGAAGATGGAATCTTCATAAGTTAGTCAAAGTATGATCAGGACATACTTAAAAGATTCAACATGACTGATTGTACGGTTGCTAAGACACCATAGCCAGAAACCACTCCCTTAGTTCTAATCTTGAGAGGGAATGTGTGGATGAACACCTTTAAAGGCTATGATTACGTCTCTTATGTACCTCATAGCTAGCAGGCCTGATATCATCTTTGCTACATGTATTTGTGCAAGATATCAAGCCAACCCCAAGATGTCACACCTAATCATTGTCAAGAGAATTTTAAGATACCACAAAGGTGCCTCATCACTTGGCCTTTGGTATCTAAAGAATTCTGACTTCAATCTATATGCATATACAGATAGTAATTACGGTGGTTGCAACATGACTACAAAGTCTACATCAGGGGGATGCCAGTTCCTTAGTGGAAGGGTAGTCTCATGGCAATACAAGAAGCAATCATGTGTATCTGCATCAACTAGTGAAGCTGAATACATTGCTGGTGCAAGCAACTCTGCTCAAGTGCTTTGGATTCAGAATCAGATGCTAGACTATGAATTAAATTTTAGAGAGACTGCTATTCACATAGATAACAACAGTGCTACCTCTATCATAGAGAATCTTGTGCAACATTCAAGGATAAAACACATCAATATCAGGTATCATTTGATTAGAGATAACTTTGAAAAGAGATTAATCAAACTAGTCAAAGTTAACACAAATAAACAATATGTTGATCAGTTTACAAAAACTTTTGATGAAGATAGATTTAAATATCTTGTTTCAGCTATTGGGCTGATTAACTTTGAACAGTTTTTCTTAAAACTTAATCATATTATTTCTAAAATATTTATGTGTCCTAAGTTGTCTATTTTATCACTTACATAATCCTTTGTTTTTCTCTGGAAGGAAAAATCATTTTAGAAGACATTCCTTAGATTTTTGAAAATTTATATTATATTTTCAGAAGAAATTTCCAATTGCTCTTCCGAAGCTTAACTTTCTCTTAAATGCTTGTATGTTTTAAGGAACAACTTTCTTCCAAAAGCAATTCACTCTCAGAAGTTTTTACTAAAACTTTTAAGTGTTAATCTCTTCCGAAGCAAAATTTTCTAAAATCTCTGGAATATCTTCCGAAGCTTTTTGGCTTCGAAAGCTTTTCATCAAAACTTCCGAGAAATTTCCTTCAGAAGATTTTAGACATCCAAGAAAACTAACTTTTGGGCAAAAGAACTACTTTTTAAAGGTGGGATCGACTTCTGGATTTCAAAGCTTATCCTCTTTCCATAACTTTGTCTGAGATCCATTTCATATATATACCCAACGGTTCCCCCTCTTTCATTATCTTCTTCCTATGTACCTTTGCAAAACCTAAATTCTCTCGTAAACCGCCTTTGTTCTTCATTTCCTTCACACTTAAGCTTTCTCAAATGGCCAACCTAACCGCATAAATGACCTTGATTTCTCCATGCAACTTCACAGGCAACATCATCAGGTTGCTCTGTTGAACTCTAAGAAAGATCCTAGTTTCTCAGAGGTTTGCTGATTTTTAGCTCTGTCAAAATACTTCACCTCCCTAACCATTGATCTTGTTTTCTATGAAGATCATATGCTCGAATTTTAGAAAACCTACCAAGAGGTTATCATGGATGGGGAGAAGAGACTTTCGGCTACAGTGCAGGGAAAGACAATCTTCATCACTCCAGTCATCATCAACAACCATTTTCAGCTAGATGGTTAGGAAGGTGAGGTGTCCTTCCTAACGAAAGTTGTTAACCACTCCTTTCAGCAGATGGGTTGTGAGGGAGATTTCTTTGTAAAGACCTTCAGGAAAAGGAAGGTCTCATCCCAGTGGAAGTACTTACTACATAAGATCATCCACAGCTTTTCCAACAAGCATAAGGGCTAGGACCAGATCCTAAAGATCTCTCCTTCATAGTGTATGGAATGATTTAGGAGGTCAAGTCCATGTACTCTCTGTTTGTTTTTACAAATTTGCTTGCAAACTTGGACTCTTGAGAGTATTATATGTTTCCTAGATATGTTCAATACATTCGTAACTATGAACTGGCCTCACAGCGAAGCCTGACATCTTTAAAATCATGAAGAAGCCACTGTTAGTTTCTCTGGGTAGAAATAGCCCTTGTCCCCAAAATGTTAGAGCTCATTGCTCAAGGTGACTATCTAGCAACACAAGCTGGTGTTGAACCCACACCTTTTACATCTCAACCACCCAAATAGACTCAAATCATCCTCACCTACTAATGAAAATCCAAAAAAACCCCAACACTAGCTATTCAGCTTGTGCAGGCCCCCATATCACTACCTACATAGGTGGAAGTGGACACTAGAGCTCCAATTTCTCCTAAGGAGCAAACCACTCCCATCTTTTCAATAACCAGTGTCGAGGTTCCTCATGCTTAGCCTGATGAGCTCATAAGCCAAATAGCCTTAAGCCTTCACTCTGAGTCTCAACACTTAAGTGAACAACCTTCAAGGGAATGTTACCATCCCCAGCCTTTATGTCACACCCCCGCTTAGAGCGGAAACACGGGGATGTAACGAGACGGGAATCGTCATAACACATGGTAAGCAATAGAGATGCAATAATAATAATGATGACAAGCGTATCATGACAACACCCGACAACAAGGGGACTTGTGTCGTGTTTAGTCAGTATTCACGACAACATAGCCATAAGCATACACATGATATAAGATAAACATAGATAATAACATTGTATGCAATTCCCACAACCCAGGAACAAGTTACAAGTGTAATGTTGTTTGAAACAGATACACCCCAACTGTTTTCAAAATGACAAGTTTAGCCCGAAAATGCATCCTAGGGAATCCACTAAGGCAGCACACCTAGAACCTTAGCTAGCATGATAATCTGAAAAGATATGCTCAAAATGGTCAACAAAATGTTGGTGAGCTCGCAGGTTTAAAAGTAATAAGTAATGTTGCTGTATAAAGTTGTTGCAGAATACCGTGCATACAGTTATAAGTAAGCAAAATCACATGACAAGAGCTGTATAACCAAACCTAACGACGTACACAAAGAATCTTGTCGGAATATATTCACCCAAGGCCCGTTCCTGGATTTTGTTGGTACTAACTAGTATACCAACATGAGGGTGGGGGTGTCAACCCAGTAGTACTACTAATACCTATCCGTCGGTTCCCACACTGGAATTAAATGGTTGTAAGAAAGAACCACAAAGCAGACTCAAGCATGTATCAAATAAGTACCCACAAAATAGTAGCACGTTGATTCCAAGTATGTAAATTGTATGTATGTTGTACAGCATAGAAAACGGGCGAGCATACTTTTCCCCCATGTTTGTAAATGTTTGTAAAGTAGTATAAGCATAAAAGGGGCCATGAAACTCACAGGTTAAGTGGTAAGTATGAATGATCAAGATTCCCAACAGTTGTATGCAATGAACAGTCAAACACCTATTGACAGTTATTGTTAAGCATTAATGACGTGTACAAAGCGTATAGTAATATGTGGTCGGTTCGGGTTGTATCGGTTCGGTCGTGGGTAGCACACACACAAGCGGACACACGTATCAGATCTTATGTAGATCCAAGTACTAAGAGTAGTCTTCATTGCTTATGACATCCATATAAAGATCCCATTGTTATAAAAGATAGCACTTGTTAAATATTTGCAGTTCCGAATGGGTTGTCGATAATTGTAAAATTTTAGGTTGATTTCAATTGAAATAGTATGTGCATGTTGATAGTGTTGACTTTAATCTTTGTGGTCAAGCAATGACACTTTTACTGATGTTACCTTATCATCATCAGACACTCAGGAAGGATATTCACACTCAAACATCATCAGTCACACAACAGGACCAGACGCTTGACTCAACACTCCATTCATACGAATCAACCTTCAATCGTACAAATCAGCTTCATTGGCATGATTGAACCTTCATTCGTACGACTGGCATTCAGTTGTACCACACAACATCCAATCACACGACTTAACCTCCATAAGCACGAATCAACCTTCATTCGTACGAATCAGCTTCATTCGTACGACTGAACCTTCATTCGTACGATTGGCCTTCAGTCGTGCGATACACGCACAGTCGCACACATTCATTCACCCGCATTAACTCAATCGCACACACACTCATCCGCATTGACTCAATCGCGCACACACTCATCCGCATTGACTCAATCGCGCACACACTGATCCGCATTGACTCAATCGCGCACACACTCATTTGATCGCACCACTTAGTCGCATGACATCCCTAGTCGCAAGATTCAGTCGCCCGAAAGACACAGTCGCATGACTCACCCAGTCGCACAACTCAGTCGCATGACATACCCAGTCGCGTAACTGCAGGTTCGCGACTGCTAAAGTGCAGAGCAGCCTTCGGTTGCCCCAAGCACGGGTTTTACACATCAAGAACTTCCAAAATCACACAACAAACACACACGAACAAGAAGCACACACAGAAAGTCATCACACGCACCCACACGACCTCTTGTGTTCGAGTTGACCCGAACACCCGAAACCCTAGAAATGGACAACAGTAAAACGGGCAAGAAATGGATAACCAAGGTCATCTACCTGCAAGAATGGAGTAGAATAGGTTGTAGACGAAGTCTAGACGACGAAAATGAGACCAAGTGGAACGATTTTGGTGCTAAGATGAAGATGTGAAGTGAAGAAGAAGATGATGAAGAAGAATGGAGAGGATGAAGAAAATGGCTGGGAATGGGGTTTTTATACCCATCCCAGGTTTGCAAAATGTCAATTTTAGTCCCTGCACTTAGCCCCCGATTTTCCAAAGTTTGCTTCGGTTGAAAACTGTTGGGACCTGGGATTTGAACGAAATACCGAATGATTAACGTGTAAACCAAACCAAATAGTGCGGAATCCTATTTGATTGGTGATCCAATCAGTGAGAACACACGTAGAATCAATAAAATATTGAATCAAACGTTAAGAATAGATTAGGAGTCCATCTACAGCATTCGATGAACTTGGAGTATCAACTTGGAGGCTTCTGTACGGCTAGGGTACGTATGGAGTCGAAATAGAATGAATGCTGTAGTTTTTCCATGAATTGGGTTGTATTTATAGGTTAGTATTGTTCATTCATGCGACTGAACCATTAGTATGGTTGAGTCGTACGATTGAACCATGCGGTTGATTCATCCGCACGACTGATTGTTCAGTCGTGCGACTGAGCCAATCTTATGTTACAATCATACGACTAATCCAGTCTCCTGGTTCAGTCGTGCGACTGAGTCATTCGTATGAAGTTATTCATGCGTATGGTCCATTCACATGGGCCATTCACATGAGAACTTCATTTTGTTAAGTTTGAATGTATTATTTAATATAACATTCTGTGTAAAAATTCAAACAACCACAAACCTAATTAACCAATTCAACATCGACTCATTAATGAAATATTAAACATTATAAATAACAAACAACCAATATTATTTCATTAATCATTCCAAACATTACATCAGAATCAGACAAACAAGATCTATTACATTCATATCATGATCTAGGGACATACATGTATCAACAAACTCCCCTTTGGACCTAGATCTCTCTAATGTCTTGTTTTCTTCATTACCACCTCATACTTCTTGTACTTATCCTCTTTTGTGACTCCTGCATGAATCTCAAATGCAAAACAGAGTCTTATGACATTCTGGAACTGGAGGGCTTGTACTATATCTTGCGTATCATAGAATAGTGGCCACTTGTATAGAGTGTAGACATCATTAGCTGACAACTTGATAAGCCACATTGGGTCAAATACCCTGATAGTATCCATTTGGCCCTCTTTGTTTAGGACTATGACCGCTTCTCCTATCCTCCAATCGTAGTACCACCACTTAAAGTGTGGAGTGAAGTCCTGTGGCATTTCCCTGAGTGGGATTCTTGACATCGTGCGTGGAGGACTCCACTTCAACACTATCTTTGGCTTTCCAGTAATGGCATCAACTTCAGACCTTCTGATGTACCTTGTAGGCTGTTGGGGTCTGAAGTTAACCCACCTGGTGTGGTACTCCTTCCCTAGGGCAGCCAAACCAGCCTGACATCTTTCTCGAGTCAGCATACAACAGCTACAGTTTGGTCAGTTGGTTGAGCTCAAAACCTGGTAGAGTCTTTAGATCATGTGGAAATCTAAAGTACTCTATGCCCTTTTCCCTCTTAACTGCATAGACGTTAAGGTCCTTAAAATATGCCCAAGCTATAATCCTGTCTGACACCTTATGATGTTTCTTGACTCTGTAGAGTTTGGTGTAGGTGTCATGTTTAGGTGCAGTGCGTTGGGCTCTAACTTCTTGAAAATAGGCAGCCCACTCAGCCTTTCGGATATCAACATCATCATTTGAGGCTTGTGCCGTCCCTCTGTCTTCTCTGACTCCTGCTCCATTTTGTGTAACACCTCAAACGTATCACTGACAAGGGATTCACCCATATTGGGGACCACATTTCCCTCATTGTCAGCATACTGAGGGTAGTGCTCTACAGTGGCATCTTCTATCTCTATTTTATCAACGTCGTTGAGCTCTTCGTCACTTGTCGAGTCGCACATTGGAGCATCCTTCACAATCTCATCGGGATTTAACTTGAAGATCTCAGCTAATTGCTCGTCAGTAAGATTATGAATGATTTCTCCTTCCTCAGGAGCATACATACCGACTCCTGACATACCCTGCAGATCAATAATCAACGTCAGTTGAGTCTTGACCTGTTGGAGGGGAGCAATATCGTATTCATCTCTTGGAAATCAGGATCTGCTTGATGTCAAACATTCAACATAGCAAACATTAGTTAATAATCAAGACAGAAATACATAATCTTAATATAAACATCAAATACATAAGTTTAATACATGATTCAAGTACAAAAGCTATCAAATACATGATCATCTAATCATTACTTTTATCTTGAATCGCTAGATCAGCAGTAGGTGAGGCAGAAGAGGAAGCTTGTTGGTCTTGATTTCTTTTGATCTTATATCTTGACCCTGAGCTGAGGCAGATGCAGCTGCATCTTCTCCTCATCATCATCATCCTCATTCCTCTCCTCTTTCCTCTCGTCCTCAATCCCCTCATCATCCTCAGTCTCATCATCATCATCCTCATCATCTTCGTCTCCCTCTTTAATCTTTAGTGGCTCGTCTTTAGATCTCTTAAGCTTTAGCATGATGGTCTTCCTAGCCTCCTCCAACTCCTAAATCCTCTTAGTAGATGTGAAACTGTGCTCTTGGAGTTGGGCGATCTCGTGGCTCTGAGCAGCCATTTGTTGGGCCTGCTCATCTATCAACCGAGCCTACTCTGAGACCTGCTGAGACTGCGCTGCAGTAAGATCTATCAGATGACGGATCTGCGCCGTCTTCTCCTCATCAGCAGCTAATAAACACATCACCATCCGGTTCAGCGCAGAAAGTTATTCCGCTACCCCAAATGGAGGTAGAGGAGATCCATATATATGTGCGGGATGGGATGAGGGTCCTGCTTGGTGGCTAGTGGTGGTGGCTGTGGTGAAGATGGGGTTAGGTCTGTGAGATAGTGGAGGTAATGTAGGTGTGAAAGATATGTGGTGGTTTGCATATGTACAGTGGTGAGAGGTGTGGTGGTGGTAGTGGTAGTTGTGGTGGCTGTGGTGGTGGATGGTGTGGCTGTAGAAGTGGTAGTGGTGGTGGTAGATGTAGTGGCTGTAGTGGTGATGAAGGTGAGTCTTCTCTTCTTCTTCTTCTGGCCGTGGGGCTGAGCCATCCTTTTCTTCCTCGATCCAGTCGAGGTGGATGCTCCCCCTAGAACACGGCTAGATGACTCAGGGGCACAGCTAGGATCTGCAGTAATCTCTCCCGAATCCCTGGGGTGTTCACCAACCGCCCGGAGTCCATACTCTGTGGGAAAAACCTTCCTTCCCACAGTCCTCGTCAAGGGCTCCTCATCAGACTCTTCTTCCTCCTCACCAGGTATGAAGTCCTGGTGGAAACCCGCTGACTCAGCTATGTCGCCTGTTCGGGCAGATACTGGAGGTATAACATCTGAAGCTGTGCCCCTCAGTGGAATAGGCATATCATCCCCAGCATCCCCACTGTCATCATCGTCTGAATCATGCTCTGGGAACAATAGCCTCTCATCGTCTGAATCGTTGTCATCATGACGCCACTTGCGTCTACCTGGCGCCACATATCTCTCATTGGCCAGATGGCCGATCAACCTCTTTACCTGGGGCTTAACCTGCTTACCCCGGTAAACTCTCATACGACCCAGAGTCGTATCATCCATGATCTCTAATGTCACCACATCGTGGCGCTCCTTTGGTAGGGATGGAAACTTCTCATTGAAGATCAACTGCAAGAATCTGGGGTACATACAAAAACCCTCCTCCCTTTGGCTCCAGATCTCCACCAGATATGAGAAGATCATGCTCGAGAAGCTGAAGGGGTGGATCAGCACCAGTGCCACATAGGCATTCTGAATCTGGTCTGACAGGTCATCAAACCCACCCCTCCGAGAAGCAATACACTTCAGGATCACATGCGCCAAGTACTTATACTGGGGACACAGGTTGCTCTTGTTGAGCACACCTGAGTTGATGTCCCCAACGTACTTAATCCTGAGAAAGCAACCTCTGACTGTAAATGGATGTAGTCTGGTGGGGTGATCAGTATCGTCCCCAAAATCAAGTACTCTCTGGATGTCAGCTGTTGTAATCTCAATATCATGACCATGAATGGAGCTCCATATGCTGTAAGGCTCACGTGAACGATCTACGGAGGCATTTTCCCAGAAAGCCTAATGTAACGACCTGTAAGGAGTACACAGTGTGGATATGGCTTTATGTATCCGAGAACGTCGAAGGAACGCAATGATCTCTGTAAACTGGGCCCCATTCCGAGTTGTATGGTCCAAATGAGCACATATATTGTGCTTTGGATTGATGGACCATCTATCAGCCATTGACCTGAAACACAAGACACAGAACCATTAGAAAGTCGTACATTGAAAATTCAGTTCAAGGTGTATAGTTTAAATTCAATCTGATTCATTCGTGCGAATGAATCATGCGACTGAAGTCAGTCGGTGTCCTTTCATGCGACTGAGCTCATTCGGGTGAATGAGACATGCGACTTAGTTCAATCTGTTGGCTGAGTCTGCGATTGGTTCAGTCGGCCGACTGAGTTCATTCGCATGGTGCATTCGGCCGATTGACCCAATCGCAAGATTCAATCGTGCGATTGGAGTTCATCCGGTCGACCAGTCGCTTGTCCCACTGTCCGTAGCCTGTGGTTCGAATCTTGACCAAATCAAGTAATTTAACATGGTTTAATGGTCCATTAGACTCGCCATCTTGTCACTAATAACCTATTAAACTTAATTTTAACATTTTGCTTAGTTTATGTTGGTTATTAGGTCATTTACAGTCTGGTTCTTGTTTCACTCGAATATCACAAATTAGGGTTCAATGTCTTCTGACTTCGGTAAGATTTCACTACAATATACCTGTATAACCGTCAACCCACGTCAGAAGATCAATAAAGATGTAAAAACAAGGTCTAGAGGAATTTCGGCAGAGTAACGGTACTTGGTGCAATTTAGGAGCGATTGAGGGTGATGAGTGGAATGCGATCGACTATGGCCCTTTAAATACTGATGCTGAGTTCAATTGGCTGACTGGCCTCATTCGCTCAGTTCATTGGGGCGACTAAGGCTCAGTCATGCGATTGGCCCAGTCAGTCGCATTCAGTTGGCCGACAGAATCTCAGTCGGTCGACTAACTCATTCGTGCCCTTTCATTCGTACCTTCAGTTAACCGACTGAGTCTCAGTCGGTCGACTGACTCATTCGCACCCTTTCATTTGGTTGAATGGATCATTCTGATAAGCCATTCGGGTGAATGGCGCAATCTCATGTCCAGTCGTGCGAATGGGATCCATTCGCATGGTTGGTCCATACTTATGATCCTGTCGTGCGAATGGGTTACACTTATGAACATTTAGCACTTAAACCCTTTTTACCTGTTGAAATTAACATTATGAGCATTTGATCATCCTAGACATGATCATTTTAACTTGAAGAGTTTTTTATCACCTCAGACGTGATCCTTTTAAACAATTTAGTCACCTCAGACGTGAACCTTTTAAACTTTGAAAACACATGTGGCCATCTCAGACATGACCCTTTTAGGTGAGTTAATCTTATACTGATTTTCATGATATAGTCCGACAAACAAACAAACTAAAATGACTAACTAACTAGAAACTTAAACTAAATACAAATATAAAACTTGTTTTTGACTTTTTGTGAGAGATAAATCGTAAGATAGACATCTACTGGATTTGGTTCCAGAATAGGCAGCTTAATTTGGTTTGACCACACCTAGACCAATTCAATTTTGGAATCATACAGGCAAGTCAAATCATTTGGGACTTGTTATCAAAACCTTTTGATGCTCAATTCTTGATTTTCATCCAGATTCGTTAGCAAATTTAGGAAATCACACTGGTACTATTAGATTCCCACATTGATTTGAGCTTTCAAGAATTGCAGCCACAATGATTGTCAGTATATTTGTCCTCGTAAATCCATACACAGACTTTAGACACAAACTGGTGATAGTTTTAGGTTTAATTATTTCAACTAACATTTTGGATCCCACACTTATATGGTAATCAACATTCCTCAGGAGCTTTTGAGCGGTCTACGGGTATTTTTACTAGAAGAGACTATTCTTAGAGCTTTCGAAGAGAAGCCAATCCTCAGGTCAGTGCCATTGCACAGTAGAGAGGCGGCAAACAACAATGAATTCTAGAATATCTAGGTTATGCTTATCCTCAGGTCAGTGCCATCGCACAACAGAGAGGCACACAACCTCTTCTTGTTAGAGCAGCTAAATTTTCTTTTGCACAGAATGCACCAACAACATATGTCATTAGGTTGATAGCATTTGTCTTTCATTTTTTCGTGCTTTGCTCTATTTATGGTCATCCGCACACATTTGTGGCGTTTACATGCTCATTACCCCTTATTGGAATATTGTTGATCGTGTTAACTAGTGATAAGATGGCAGCCCACAGTCAGTTGAACAACTTAGTTTGATCTTGAGATCACCAGTCAGGTCTAATCATCTATTATGTTGAATCTACCGACATATCATTTGTGGTCTAGCAACCTCTAGGTCTACTTTCTTTGTGTTACCTTAGTAGTTACCAGTTTTTCGATCATCTTCCCTTTTATATTGCTTAGACTATATAGACTTATACTTTGAATTTTGCATCTTTTCTAAATTAAAATTTTAAAGTCTCTTTTGATTTGTTCCTGTGTACTATCATTTTCCAAAAGGTTTGAATCGGTATCACAGATACGATCTACCTTATATGAGCTATCAACTCCTTCTCCCTCGTTTTTTTTAATATTACTAGCTGACCTACTCTCCCCCTAAAATTCTAAAATCATACTGGATTTAATTATTTTAGGATTTTAACAGACAGCTAAATAACATGAATTTAATTTAAACAGAATAAAATAAATAAGGAAAAAAAAATATAACTACAATGCATCGGACTACAAATGATCATCATCAGGAATAACATCACTTTTCTTTTTAACGCCGTTGACCTCTAACAGATATAGAAAACGTGGTTTATCAAAGGCTTTTGTATAGAGGTCAACGCGTTGAAAGTTAGTATTAATTTTTACCACATCGATTAAGTTCTTTTCAAAACAGTCTCTTATGAAATGGTATTTAGTACCGATGTGTTTGGTCTTTGGATGTTGTACTGGATTTTTAGTTACTGCAATTGCAGCAGAGTTATCAACAAAGATAGAAGTAGAAGAAAACTGTAAACCGTAATCCCGCATTTGCTGTTAAATCCAGATGATTTGTGAATAGCAACTTGCAGCAGCAACGTATTCGGCTTCACAGGTTGACAATGCACCCGAGTTCTGCTTCTTACACTGCCAGGTAATTAATCTCCTCCCAAAGAATTGACACCCTGCTGATGTAGACTTGTAGTTCATCTTGCAGCCCCCGTAATCCGAGTCACTATACGTCGTGAGCTCAAAGTCATCATCATGAGGATACCACAACCCAAGTGTGGTTGTACCCTTCAGATAACAAAATATCCTTTTGACCCCGATCAGATGGTTAACCTTAGGCTTAGCCTGATATCTAGAACATAAACATGTAGCATACATGATATCAGGTCTTGAGGCAGTAGTAGGAACAACTACCTCAGAGCCAAGATTATGAACATTTGGTTCTGCATCTGAGGTAGAAGGAGTTTGAGGTTCCGAAGTCGAAGGTGCATCACCGTTAGATGCTTTTGGACTTTCAGGAACTGGAACCTATTCCTCCTGACTGTTCTGGTCATCTTCTTCAGCTTCATCTTCAGAGGAGGAGTCACTGTCGTCGACTACTCCCCCTGATTGAGTAGATGTTTCTCCCTGTGAACTCGATGATGTTGAATCAAGAGATGGTGTATTCAAGATATTATACATCATTCGAGTAGCTAACTCATCATCAAAATGAGAGATAGGGATGTTGAAGGACTTAAAGAATCCATCATAGTCGAAAAAGTAGGCGGGTCCTTTGCCAGTAGGTGGTGTGTATATCTCTGAACATCAACATTACACCACACTTCTACTAGACACGTTGAGTTGTTGTAAACTCTCTTGTTCGGTAGGTTGTATCCTAGGAAGATTCCTTCATCAGCCTTCTCGCTGAATTTACCTTCTTGAGTCTTCTTCGGAAGTGTACACGGCGCGCCAAATGGTTCGAGATACTCCAGATTCGGTTTACGTCGTTTTAGTAGCTCGTAACATGTCTTTCCATGGCGCTTGACTATCAGGAACTCGATTCAATGTATAACATGCATTAGCCACTACCTCATTCCAGAATGGATAGGCAGTTTCGGGTCTGCCATCATTGTCCGTGCCGTCTCTATCAAGCTTCTATTCTTTCTCTCAGCAACACCATTCATCTGAGGCATGTAGGCAGAAGTGAATTGATGCACGATTCCCTTTTCCTTGCAGTAAGCCTCCATCCACTGATTCTTGAATTCAGTCCCGTTGTCTGAGCGTACTTGTCTCACCTTCAGCTTGTAGAGACATTCCAGTGTGGTTACTAACTCCTTGAATGACTCAAATGTTTCTGATTTGGACTTCAGAAAGATTACCCAAGAGAATCTTGTGTAGTCATCAGTAACCACAAAACAGTACAAGTCACCTGCAATGCTCTTTGTACTGACTGGACCAAATAGATCCATGTGAAGAAGTTCAAGAGGAAGCTTGATCAAATGAACTTTCTTTTCCGTATGAGTCGTCTTCGTCTGTTTGCCTTTCTTGCATGCTACACAGAAATCAGGAAGTTGGAAATTTTTGACGTTAACACCTCGCACTAGATCCTTTTGAATCAAGTGATTCATCTTCCGTTGATTTATGTGTCCTATTCTCTATGCCAGGAATGGAGTCCTTCTCAGTAGCTTTTGATAGGAAGCACTAAACTTCATGATCCGTTGTAGAAGCCGTTGAGAGATCCAAAACATAAAGGTCTTTGTATCTTGAAGCTGTCATCAAAACTTGGTCCTCCGTAATCACATAGTCTTTCTTTAGGACGTAACAATTCTTGTTGTCAAATATGACTTTAAACCCTTTATCACAGTTTTGGGAAACAGAAAGTAAGTTGCTTTGAAGTTGTTGAACGTAGTTCACCTTATCAAACTTAACTTTCTAATTTCCAACTTCTCCCTGAGTTGTGATATAGCCTCCCTTGTTTCCAGCAAACGAAACATGCCCTCCTTTTATTTTCTTGACGTTTGATGCCTTTTTTCCTATCATGTGCCTGGATGCTCCGCTGTCTATAATCCACGTGTTGGTTTCAGCACTGTAGCGAACACCCTGCACATACAATGTAAAACATTAGTTTAGGTTAGGAACCCAAGCCTTTACTAGCTTGGGTTTCCCAGAGGCATCACACATCATGAATTCAACCCATTGACCCTTAGAGGGTGAGGGTAGCTCAGGTTCCTTCTTGTCATCATTATCAGACACAGAGGATGACTTCTCTTTCCATAAGCCATATTTGTGCAATGCCAGAGTTTGTGATAAACAGTCGACTGGCTAATGGGTTGAACGTTAGGTTCACTAGTTCTTTTAGGTGGAGTTAAAGAACTCCTCTTAGAATACCTAGGTTTTGAATCCTGAAGTTCAATCTTCTTCCTAGGTGTCTGATAGTAAGGAAAAAAGAAAGCAATGTGTCCACACTCTCCACAGTTGTAGCACGACCTGCTATCAACTTTATGATTAAACTTTCTTTGTAGAGATGTGTGTGACACCCTAGTAACATCACTTAGTTTGGGTTTTGACTCTGTTTCTTTTGATGTTTTCTTCTGTTTAACAAAATCAATTGTTTTAACATTTTTAACATCTTTTTCCTTTTGGTTAACTGGTTTTTGACATGAAGCTTGTGAAAGATTAACATTAGCAGTCCTTTTATATTCAGATTTGACTTTGTTTGACTCGGACTTTATATTAACCTTTTCAAATTCTTTTTCCAGATTAACACAAGGCATTTTACCCTTTGCCTTGAAGTGGCCTCCTCTTGTTTTGTTCCAGATTCAATTGATGAACATGTGGAATCTGGATCACTAACAAGAGGAGTAGACACCACATGATCCGTGATGGGGTTGTTATTTATTGTTCTACTCTTAGTGTTCATCAAGGTCTCAGGTGGTGGTGGAAACACTTTATAACCCAAACCCTCCCCGTTGTTACGCTCTCTCACTAAGTGTTGGACAATATGAAATGAACTTGTCCAACTGTGTAGTTTTTGCTTTAAAGAGTTAACTTCTACTTCTAAGACTGCTTTTTGTTTCTTAGTGTCTTCTAGGGAGTTAAGATGGTACCTAATGTCATTACCTTGGTTAAATGCTACTACTTCAGTTTCCCTAAGCTGTTTATTCAACATGTCTACCTTTTCTTTATAACTATGCACATTTTGTTTTAAAACGCTATTTGCCTCAGTGCACAGTTTCAAATCCTTTACTAGGATATCATTATGATCTAGCAACCTAGAAAATTTCTGATCTATGCTTTCTCTAAATTTATCACAGTCAGAACAAGCATGAGTTTTGAAAAGTTGGTCAGTAGAACTTACCTGAGGAGGTTCTGATGAGGTAGTCATCAGTGCAGCATCAGATGTCTCTAGTTCTGGTGATTCTTTCTTTGTTGTAGACGTTCCTTCTTCAGGCTTGTAGCTGACTTCTGTTGTAGTTTCTTCACTATGTGACATCGCTATCTCAACTTCTATATCTCTTTCACTTGCGGAATCATCATCTAAGTCATCCACGCTGGCAATATTGGATTCTCCCGGAGATACAAACCTAAAGCTCCAGTCCTGTCCTTTATCATCATGGGCGGTCAAACCTTTTGGATCCTTGCCTGATGATGTAGAACTGCTAGCTTGCTTGTCTTGACGAGTGAAGGACGAGAATGGATTCCCGTTTCTAGTCTTCTTTGGCTTCACACATTCTCTTTTGAAGTGCCCCTTTTCTCCACAGTTGAAGCAGGTCACCTTGCTCTTGTCGAAACCAAAAGTGGTGTCCTTAGTAGCAACCAAGTTTTGTCTGGTCTTCTTCATGAACTTCTTTGCTCTCCGGACAGCACTTGCTAAGGCCCACATAATATCCATCCTTTCCAATTCAGTCTCATCAACCTGCTCGTAGTCCTCATCTGCCAGATGGCACTTTCCAATTTTTCCAGCAATGAGTCCATCATAGGAATAGACCACTGCTGCCAAGAGATCCATGTGCTCTCGAGCTACTTCTACTGTCATGTTTCCAAGATTCTCAGTCTTCAGTCTGGTAGCATTTGCTTCGGATTCGATATATTGGGTACTAGAAGACCCTGACGTTTCTGATCCTGAAGGAGAGACTTGTGAAGGACCAGATGAGCTTGACACAAAATCAGTCTGAAGAGGTGCTCCAGACATCTTAACTTGAGAAGTGGCATTGTACAAAGCTGGATTCTGAGTGTACGAAGACTTCTGAGCTCGATACTTCATCCTTAGTGCTTCTTCTCGCAGCTTTAGTATGAATTCATTGATGTCCAACTTTGATAGCAATCCATTCTGTCTCAGATTTGACACAAAAGAAGCCCAACTTTCTGGCAACCCGTCAGCAAAATTTGACACTTTATCTTCCATGGTAGTTGTGACACCATGTGTGTGCAGCTCGCTCATCAAATGGTAGAATCTATCAATGACATCGTCTAAACTCTCTTTTCCCATCGATGAAAAGTTTTCAAATTCTTTCTTCAGTTCCTTAGCTTTAATTGCCTTCAACGAAGCATTCCCGTCATATCTTTTTTCCAGCTCATCCCATAACTTCTTGGCTTGTTTATTCTCTGAGAATTGGTGAAAAATGTCCTTAGGGATAGACTGTGTTAGTAATGCATATACTCTCTTTTCAGCATTATATTTAACTTTCTGTGCATCAGTCATTCCTCCTAGAGTAAGTTTCACCCCATCTGCTCCCACCGACATACTACACCTAATCTCGATAGCTTCCCACAAATTTGGATCCACTCCATTGAGGTAGATCTCAAAACGTTGTTTCCAGTGGGGAAACTCATCTAACGTTAAGAGTTTTGGTGGTTTATTATGATTCCCCACCTCACTCTCAAGCAACAGTAGGTTCTGGATCCTTGAGTCCTTGCCGACAGTAAATGCTGACATCTGATCTTCCATCTCGATTAACTTTTAAGTGTACTAAACAAACTATCAAACTGATGCGACTGGGTGATGCGAATGGGATATTCGTGCGAATGAACTATGCGATTGGTGCAATCGTGCGGCTGAACTAAGCAATTGGTTCAGTCGTGCGAATGAAGCTGATGCGTATGAACACTGCGAACGGATGCTTCACTCGTACGAATGGAGATGCGACTCAGTCCAATCGTGCGTCTGGTGTATGCGAATGAAGTCCAGTCGTGCGAATGGGTCACTCGTGCGACTGAAGCTGCTGTTTTGTGAAAATTTCTAGGTTAAACGTGTTTTAGCAGTAAAAATTCGAAATTTCGCAAACCCTAATCGCCTAAGGCCGTAGAAACCGAAACTTGATGAGCAGGGAACGTCCAAGACAACTTTTGACACAAAAGATTGCGTTTTTTGTGTAAAAACATAAACTTTTATCAATCTTGATTGAATCACACGTAATCAAGAGCCAATGCTCTGATACCACTTGTTAGGACCTGGTATTTGAACGAAATACCGAATGATTAACGTGTAAACCAAACCAAATAGTGCGGAATCCTATTTGATTAGCGATCCAATCAGTGAAAACGCACGTAGAATCAATAAAGTATTGAATCAAACGTTAAGAATTGATTAGGAGTAGATCTACAGCGTTCTATGAACTTGGAGTATCAACTTGGAGGCTTCTGGACGGCTAGGGTACATCTGGAGTCGAAATAGAATGAATGCCCTAGTTTTTCCACGAATTGGGTTGTATTTATAGGTTAGTATTGTTCATTCGTGCGACTGAACCATTAGTATGGTTCAGTCGTATGATTGAACCATGCGGTTGATTCATCCGCACGACTGAGTGTTCAGTCGTGCGACTGAGCCAATCTTATGTTACAATCATACGACTGATCCAGTCTCCTGGTTCAGTCATGCGACTGAGTCATTCGTATGAAGTTATTCATGCGTATGGTCCATTCGCATGGGCCATTTGCATGAGAACTTCGTTTTGTTAAGTTTGGATGTATTAATTAATATAACATTATGTGTAATAATTCAAACAACTTGTCAGCTAATGATGTCTACACTCTATACAAGTGGCCAATGTTCTATGACACGCAGGATATAGTACAAGCCCTCCAGTTCCAGAATGTCATAAGACTCTGTTTTGCATTTGAGATTCAGGCAGGAGTCACAAAAGAGGATAAGTACAAGAAGTATGAGGACGTAATGAAGAAAACAAGACAGTAGAGAGATCTAGGTCCAAGGGGGAGTTTGTTGATACATGTATGTCCCTAGATCATGATATGAATGTAATAGATCTTGTTTGTCTGATTCTGATGTAATGTTTGGAATGATTAATGAAATGATATGGTTGTTTGTTATTTATAATGTTTAATATTTCATTAATGAGTCGATGTTGAATTGGTTAATTAGGTTTGTGGTTGTTTGAATTTTTACACAGAATGTTATATTAATTAATACGTTCAAACTTAACAAAATGAAGTTCTCATGCGAATGGCCCATGCGAATGGACCATACGCAAGAATAACTTCATACAAATGACTCAGTCGCACGACTAAACCAGGAGACTGGATCAGTCGTATGATTGTAACATAAGATTGGCTCAGTCACACGACTGAACACTCAGTCGTGCGGATGAATCAACCGCATGGTTCAATGGTACGACTGAACCATACTAATGGTTCAGTCATACGAATGAACAATACTAACCTATAAATACAACCCAATTCGTGGAAAAACTAGGGCATTCATTCTATTTCGACTCCAGACGTACCCTAGCCGTCCAGAAGCCTCCAAGTTGATACTCCAAGTTCATAGAATGCTGTAGATCGACTCCTAATCGGTTCTTAACGTTTGATTCAATACTTTATTGATTCTACGTGCGTTCTCACTGATTGGATCGCTAATCAAATAGGATTCCGCACTATTTGGTTTGGTTTACACGTTAATCATTCGGTATTTCGTTCAAATACCAGGTGCCAACAAAAACGACTTTAAAATGTTCGTTATATTAAGGTTAAAAGCATGTTTTATGGTAATTGATAGCTTAAAATGGTTTTATTAATGACAATGGTTATATTTAAAAATGATACATTTGGTGATAATGGTGATGAAATTTATAAAAGGTTTATGCTTAGCACCAGTTCACGGAGGAAGTACATGCATAAGGGTAATAAAGCAGACATGATTCCTTAAAGCAGGAGTTCATGAAGAAGAGAAAGAATAATTAATTTAATTCTATGGTTAATTATGTCGTTCGACGGATCATAAGGTGATGGATGTGGTATTTAAGTTTCATCTGATCTTCCGTTCCCATGTAAACTCTGGCCCTCGCTTTCAATTCCACCTTATGCGAACAATTGGTATTCTACTGCGCTTCAACTGTTGACCTTACTATGCATGATCTCAATAGGTTCCTCAATAAAATGAAGCTTTTCATCGATTTTGGTATCCTCAATGGGTACGTGAAGTGATTCATCAGCCAAACACTTCTTAAGGTTCGACACATGGAAAGTATCATGCACACCGTTGAGTTCTTGTGGTAACCTTAATCGGTAAGCCACTAGACCAATTCTTTCTGTAATCTTGAATGGTCCGACATATCTTGGGGCTAACTTCCCTTTCTTTCCAAACCGAACAACTCCTTTCCAAGGAGAGACTTTGAGTAACACTTGGTCCCCAACGTTGAATTCTAGAGGCTTCCGACGATTGTCGGCATAGCTCTTTTGGCAATCTCTAGCGGCCTTCAGTCTATCTTTGATTTGGAAGATCTTGTCGGTTGTTTCCTGAATGATCTCTGGGCTTGTTAACTAACTTCCACCAATCTCGGCCCAACAAACGGGTGATCTACACTTCTTTTCGTACAACGCTTCGAACGGAGCACACCCAATGCTGGTATGGTAGCTGTTATTGTAAGAGAACTCAATCAATGGCAAATGGGTGTCCCAACTACCACCAAAGTCAATTACACACGCTCTCAGCATGTCTTCCAGTGTTTGTATGGTTCGCTCACTTTGGCCATTTGTTTGAGGGTGATAGGCGGTACTCATGTCTAATCGAGTGCCCATTGCTTTCTGTAGTGTTTGCCAAAATCGTGAAGTGAATCGACCGTCACGGTCGGATATGATTGACACGGCACTCCGTGTCTTGGCATGATCTCTTTTATGTACAATCTCGCCAACTTGTCCATTTTGTAGTCTTCTCGGATTGGCAAGAAATGTGCTGATTTCGTCATTCGATCCACTACCACCCATATCAAGTCATGCCCGTTGCTCGCTCGAGGGAGTTTGGTAATGAAATCCATGGCTATGTTTTCCCATTTCCATTCGGAATCTTAGGTTGCTGTAAAAGTCTTGATGGTTTCTGATGTTCCACTTTAACTTTCGAGCATGTCAAGCATTTTTTGACGTACGTGGCAATGTCTTTCTTCATGCCTAGCCACCAATACAGATCTTTGAGATCGTGGTACATCTTGTCTGTGCCAGGATGAATAGAATATCACATCTTGTGTGCTTCATCCATGACCAAGATACGTACACCTCCCTACTTGGGTACCCATATACGGTCCATGAAGTACTGTACACCGTCGTCCTTGCACATCAGTTGTTTATCCAACCCTCGGAATTCTTCTCCCGCAAGGTTTTCTTCTTTCAATGCCTCACTTTGTGCAATTTGGATCTGAGCTTTCAAATTTGCTTGAATGGTCAATCCCAAAGCTCGAGCACGTAGTGGTTTCACACGTTCTTTGCGGCTTAGAGCATCAGCCACCATATTAGCTTTCCCCGGATGATACCGGATTTCACAATCGTAGTCGCTAAGAAGCTCTACCAGCGTCGCTGTCGCATATTGAGTTCCTTCTGATCCAGGATATGTTGAAGGCTTTTATGATCTGTGTAGATGATGCATTTGGTTCCATACAGGTAATGCCTCCATATTTTGCCCAACTCAAGATCATGAGTTGTGTAGTTCTTCTCGTGAACCTTAAGTTGTCGCGAAGCGTAGGCAATCACCTTATCTTTCTGCATTAGTACACATCCCAACCCTTGATGCGAAGCATCACAGTATACCACAAAGTCATCAGTTCCATCTGGGAGGGACAATATCGGTGCATTACACAACTTATCTTTCAGCGTTTGGAACGCTTGTTCTTGTGCATGTCCCCAATCAAACTTCTTGTCCTTCTGAGTCAGCGGTGTTAACGGTTGAGCAATCTTTGAAAAGTTCGCAATGAAACAACGATAGTATCCGGCCAATCCTAAGAATTGCCGAATCTCTGAAGGTGTCTGGGGTGTATCCCATTTCTTTACCGCTTCGATCTTGCCGGGATCTACATGAATCCCGTCCTTGTTAACCACATGACCCAAAAACTTCACCTCTCGCAGCTAGAATTCACACTTCGAGTACTTGGCAAAAAGTTTCTCTTCCCTTAACAGTTCCAGCATTGCCCGGAGGTGTTCTTCACGATCCTCTTTCGATCGAGAGTAGATAAGTATGTCGTCTATGAATACAATCACAAACTTATCCAAGTAAGGTTTGCACACCCGATTCATTAGGTCCATAAACACAGCTGGTGCCTTAGTAAATCCGAACGGCATGACCAAGAACTCATAGTGCCCATAACGAGTTCTAAACGCTGTCTTCGGTACGTCCTCTTCGAAAACCCTTAGTTGATGATAACCAGATCGAAGGTCGATCTTGGAAAAATACGAAGCTCCTTGTAACTAATCAAATAGGTCTTCGATCTTGGGGAGAGGGATACCGATTCTTCACAGTTTATTTGTTCAATTCACGGTAGTCGATGCACATACGGAACGACCCATCCTTCTTCTTGACAAATAACACCGGTGCTCCCCAAGGCGAGTGACTCGGCCGAATAAAACCCTTCTCCAGTAGTTCCTGTAACTGGCTAGATAACTCTTGCATTTCAGATGGTGCCAACCGATACGGTGTCTTTGCTACCAGTGTGGCTCCAGGAACCAACTCAATACGAAATTCCACTTGCCGTGGAGGAGGCAAACCAGACAAGTTGTCAGGAAATACATCTAGGTAATCCCGCACTACAGGGATATCTACCAATTTCTGCTCCTCTTCCTTCTTTTCTACCACATGAGCCAGGAAAGCGTAGCACTGTTTTCGTAAACTCCGGCGTGCTTTCATGCAGGAGATCAGCTTTAAGTTTCTTCCCGTTCGTTCTCCTTGAATTCTGAGTACTCCTCCGTCTGACATAGGGATTCGTACTACCTTGTCCCGACAGACAATCTCGGCTCCGTGTTTCGACAACCAATCCATTCCCACAATCACGTCGAAACTTCCTAACTCAAAGGGTATCAAGTCTATATCGAAGGCGTGGTTCTCCAATATTATCGAGCACTTTCTAATAATCTCGTCGGCCTGAACAACCCTACCATTGGCCATTTCTACAGAGTAACTAGTTTCTAGCCTACTAGGACTCAAATCAAGTAATTGCACAAACTCAGAAGATATAAAGCTATTGTCGGCTCCAGTGTCAAATAGTACAGATGCAAAGTGATTATTGAGTAAGTGCGTACCTGTGACAACATTTGGGTCCTAACGGGCATCATTGGCTCCAATGACAAAAGCGTGTCCCCGAGCCGCATTCCCTTGGTTTGCCGGGCCTTGATTTCTAGCTATAGCCATCGTTTGATGCTGGTTGTTCCCTTGCTGGCCTGGTGCCCGATTCAATTTGGGGCACATGTTCCTGTAGTGATCAGGGCTTCCACACTCGTAACAGCCCCTGGCATTCCCGGCGGGGTTAACCGCATTGACTGGTGCGACCATATTCGGCGCTATTCTGCAGTCTCTTGCTAAATGCCCCGGGCATCTACAGTTCGCGCACACCCGGCATGGCAGAGCTCGGGGATGATGAAAGTTGCACCTATCGCATCTGGGGTGTGGACCCACATACTCTCGCCTGCCCTGGATCACGGCCACAAAATTTCTGGTTGTCTTGCCCTTTTCTCGAATTTCCCGGCACTCGACCAGCTCGTTTCCCCAACATCTTTCCTTTTCTCTGCTCCCCTACCCAATACCCCTGTTCTCACCATCTCATCAGTTAGAGCGCCAGCCTTCAGAATTGCGCTCTGAATAGTAGGAGGAACAGCTGTGGTTACCATTGCCCGGATTTGAGGCGCAAGTCCCCAAATATACCTTTCTATCCTTTTTGATTCCGGGGTGACCAGATGCGGAACCAATCTTGCTAGCTCGTGAAAACGATCGGTGTAAGCTGCGTGCCCAGCCCCCACCATAGCATGATTCCAGAACTCATGCTCAAGTTTTTGCATCTCGTTAAGAGGACAATACTCCTCGATGATTAGGGCTTTGAACTCATCCCACGACATTTGCATCGCCGATTCTCTTCCCCTAGCCTGAATCTGAGTGTTCCACCACGTTAGTGCCTTGCCCTGTAGTAAGCACGTGGCATACTTAATCCTTTGACTGTGGAGGCATTCGTTGATGTCGATCACGGCCTCCATCTTTTCAAGCCATCTGATCAGGGCTATGGCTCCACCTTTGCGATCAAACTCTCTTGGTTTACAAGCCACAAATTCCTTGTATGAACATCCCCGTCTAGCATTCACAACCCGGTCTCATTAACAATTCCAGTTTCGTTACCGGCTGTACCACCATTTCTGGTCTCCTGATTGCTTTCGTTCCCAGTCGGGTTCCCGTTATCCTCATTATCATTGCCACCGTCCCCGTGGGGGTGAGAATTCTGAAGAGCATCGCTCACTTGGGCCATGATAGTTAGAATCAGTGCGGCCAGCTGTTGAGCGATTAAGGCTGCCATATCAGCGTTTCCTGTTCCCGAAGTGACATTGGTAGGACCTTCACTTCTTCTCGGTGCTCTACCTCTGCCTTTGCCTCTCGGGGCTTCACTTCCGCCACTGTTGCTGTGGGTAACTCTTCGAGGCGGCATGTTCTAATCATAAGAATAGTAAACGCATAAGTTTTAACCATTGTAGGGCACATTATCCATGTCATGTTAAGGTCTAACTTTCCGGGTTAAGACCATACTTATGGTTACCATACAACGCATACAAATCGTGTAAATATCACGCCATGTATAGGTAATGTCCAAAGACTAGTCCATCATAATAATGACATATCCATGCATGAAGTCAAGTTTAGTCTAGCGGAGGTTGCCTATTTCCTCCTCTCTCAAGGTGTCAGACATAACCTCCTCGGTGTAAACCCCAGTGTCTAAGGTCAAACGCAATAGCATGATCTATGAAGATCTCTTCGGGTTCAATACCCAGATTGATAAAACAACTTGGTGCGCAGAGGGAAATGGAAGATCCAGTGTAAACCCCAGTGTCTAAGGTCAAACGCAATAGCATGATCTATGAAGATCTCTTCGGGTTCAATACCCAGATTGATAAAACAACTTGGTGCGCATAGGGAAATGGAAGATCCAATAGGAGCATCCCGTAAAGAGCGAGCACAAGGGCTCCCTCACAGGGTGAAATGATCACGAAACAGATAGGTAAACGAACAAGTAATGAGGAACACGTATGAGATATAAAAGGCACACAACCCTGGCATGCAAATCTACATGAACGTTCCTAGGTTATTGTCTAGGTCAAGTGTATTGCCTAATTCTCTATAACCAATGGCTCTTATACCAGTCTGTCACACCCCCGCTAAGAGCGGAAACATGGGGATGTAACAAGACGGGAATCGTCATAACACACGGTAAGCGATAGAGATGCAATAATAATGATGATGACAAGCGTGTCATGACAACACCTGACAACAAGGGGACTTGTGTCGTGTTTAGTCAGTATTCACGACAACATAGCCATAAGCATACACATGATATAAGATAAACATAGATAATAACATTGTATGCAATTCCCACAACCCGGGAACAAGTTACAAGTGTAATGTTGTTTGAAACAGATACAACAACTGTTTTCAAAATGACAAGTTTAGCCCGAAAATGCATCCTAGGGTTTCCACTAAGGCAGCACTCCTAGAACCTCAGCTAGCATGATCACCTGAAAAGATATGCTCAAAATGGTCAACAAAATGTTGGTGAGCTCGCAGGTTTAAAAGTAATAAGTAATGTTGCTGTATAAAGTTGTTGCAGAATACCATGCATATAGTTATAAGTAAGCAAAATCACATGATAAGAGCTTTACAACCAAACCTAACGACGTACACAAAGAATATTTTCAGAATATATTCACCCAAGGCCCGTTCCTGGCTTTTGTTGGTACTAACTAGTATACCAACACGAGGGTGGGGGTGTCAACCCAGTAGTACTACCAATACCTATCCGTCGGTTCCCACACTGGAATTAAATGGTTGTAAGAAAGAACCACAAAGCAGACTCAAGCATGTATCAGATAAGTACCCACAAAATAGTAGGACGTTGATTCCAAGTATGTAAATTGTATGTATGTTGTACAGCATAGAAAACGGGCGAGCATACTTTTCCCCATGTTTGTAAATGTTTGTAAAGTAGTATAAGCATAAAAGGGGCCACGAAACTCACAGGTTAAGTGGTAAGTATGAATGATCAAGATTCCCAACAGTTGTATGCAATGAACAGTCAAACACCTATTGACAGTTATTGTTAAGCATTAATGACGTGTACAAAGCGTATAGTAATGTGTGGTCGGTTCGGGTTGTATTGGTTCGGTCGTGGGTAGCACACACACAAGCGGACACACGTATCAGATCTTATGTAGATCCAAGTACTAAGAGTATTCGTCATTGCTTATGACATCCATATAAGATCCCATTGTTATAAAAGATAGCACTTGTTAATATTTGCAGTTTCGAATGGGTTGTCGATAATTGTAAAATGTTAGGTTGATTTCAATTGAAATAGTATGTGCATGTTGATAGCGTTGACTTTAATCTTTGTGATCAAGCAATGACACTTTTACTGATGTTACCTTATCATCATGAGATGCTCAGGAAGGAAATTCACACTCAAACATCATCAGTCACACAACAGAACCAGACGCTCGACTCAACACTCCATTCATACGAATCAACCTTCAATCATACAAATCAGCTTCATTGGCACGATTGAACCTTCATTCGTACGACTGGCATTCAGTCATACCACATAACATCCAATCACACGACTTAACCTCCATAAGCATGAATCAACCTTCATTCGTACAAATCAGCTTCATTCGTACGACTGAACCTTCATTCGTACGATTGGCCTTCAGTCGTGCAATACACGCACAGTCGTACACATTCATTCACCCGCATTGACTCAATCGCACACACACTCATCCGCAATGACTCAATCGCACACACTCATTTGATCGCACCACTCAGTCGCATGACATCTCTAGTCGCACGATTCAGTCGCCCGAATGACACAGTCGCATGACTCAGTCGCCCGACTCACCCAGTCGCACGACTCAGTTGCATGACAGACCCAGTCGCGTGAACTGCATATTCGCGACTGCTGAAGTGCAGAGCAGCCTTCGGCTGCCCCGAGCACGGTTTTACACATCAAGAACTTCCAGAATCACACAGCAAACACACACGAACAAGAAGCACACGCAGAAAGTCATCACACACACCCACACGACCTCTTGTGTTCGAGTTGACCCGAACACCCGAAACCCTAGAAATGGACAGCAGTAAAACAAGCAAGAAATGGGCAACCAAGGTCGTCTACCTGCAAGAATGGAGTAGACTAGGTTGTAGACGAAGTCTAGACGATGAAAATGAGACCAAATGGAACGATTTTGGTGCTAAGATGAAGATGAAGTGAAGAAGAAGATGATGAAGAAGAAATGGAGAGGATAAAGAAAATGGCTGGGAATGGGGTTCTTATACCCATCCCAGGTTTGCAAAATGTCAATTTTAGTCCCTGCACTTAGCCCCCGAGTTTCCAAAGTTTGCTTCGGTTGAAAACGACTTTAAAATATTCGTTATATTAAGGTTAAAAGCGTGTTTTATGGTAATTGATAGCTTAAAATGGTTTCATTAATGACAATGGTTATAATTAAAAATGATACATTTGGTGATAATGGTGATGAAATTTATAAAAGGTTTATGCTTAGCACAAGTTCACGGAGGAAGTACAGGCACAAGGGTAATAAAGCAGACATGATTCCTTAAAGCAGGAGTTCATGAAGAAGAGGAAGAATAATTAAAATAATTCTATGGTTAATTATGTCATTCGACGGACCTTAAGGTGACGGATGTCACACTTTAGATCTTAACCAACCAATTCCTAGCCTTGACTTCTATGATGATGAAGACTTGGGATTTAGTGAGTACCATGAGTCTCTTCTCTTCCCCTACTCAAAGAGAGATGAGTGCTCCTACCTCTCCCCTGTCTAGCCCATATCATCTACCTACTACTAAGGTGGATCTCCCTGAACCTGTTCAGGAGCTCCATATGGAAAAGGCTCTCACTTCTCCAAGTGATTACATTATTAAGACCTCAACCATGGCAACTCAGCCCATTGACACTTCATTTGAAGCTGTTAGTGAGTAGAGGAAAACCAACAGCCAAGAACCTGATGCTGGTGGTGAGACTAAGGACTTTGGTCCAATTATCGCATCTCCCAATAACTCTTATGATAAAGAAGAGGGGAATTTAATACTAAAGGTGCAAAAACTATAAAAAACATGCACCTATTTAGTCTCTAAGGTTAGTCACTTGGAATCTCAAGTGACTAACTTACATAACAGGGTCAATGATCAGCAACTTGAGATTTTTTTATCTTAAGGAGAAACTAGGTAGGAGACCTTTGAAGAGAGCTCATCTAGGAACAAAAGAACCTATGGATGTGATTGACCTAACTCCTAGCTCACCTATGCAAGTGGGTGATGCTATTAAAAAGGGGGACAAAGTCATAATAATCAGAGAACTTGGGAGTTCTTCACAAGTATGGACATTGAGAACTCACCATCCTCATTTGCAGTTGTTCATACTCAGCAACTTCCTCAAGTTCACATTTATGTGGAATCTATAGACTCTCTTATTTAGAGTCTCTTTGAGGAAATTATTCCAAGGGTTATATCATCACCACCTCAAGGAACTTCTAACTACATAAAAGGTGGAGGTATGATACTAATAGAAGAGCCCTCATTCCTCAAAGAGTTCAAAGGCAGCAAAAGGTCTTCAATTTTTAGACCTTGAACTACTATGAAGGTCTTAACCTAATCAACATGCTACTTGCCAATCTAAGCCAATCTAGGCAAACTGGCAGGCTGGCTCAAAGGATTCAAGACAAAATTATTGAAGTGTTTAGCCAAACAAGATGACATAGACAATCAGGTAATATCATCGGTCAACTGGATATTGAGGCAGACCTTAAGATAAGCTTTAAAGGGAAAACCTTGACTGAGGGCTGATAGAGCCTAAAAGTCCCGTCACACCTACAACCACTTCAGCAATTCATTCCCTTAGTGACAGACCTGCTGGTGAAGGTGTATCACAACCTCTCTCTGGCTAGAGCATGGATGCTACTCCAAGCAATGAAGGCCAAAGCTTTCTCCACCCTGAGTTATAAAGGTCTATGGGTGATAAAGGGAAAAGGAAAATGACTCCTGAGGAGATTAAGGAGGAAGAGAGAGGGGAAGAGGAGGCTAAGGGGAGATAGTTCTATTGGCTCTTCAGGATTCATGCAAGCTGCAATAAGGGCTACCCCCAGACTAGATACTCAGACTGATGAGTTAAGGGCAATTAGAATTGCTTACTTATAAACCAGGAACTATAATGTTGATCAAATCATCTCCTTCCCCTTAGAGGCACTTAATGAACTAGCAGACATTAAAGTGTCTAGAGAGAAGAAGGAAGTAGAGGATGCAAGATTGCTCCTTCAGATTAAGGAAGAAAAGAGACTAAAAAGACTCTACAAACATGTTCCTACTCTCTTACAAGTTCAAGAAAGCCCTGTGCAAGAGATTGTGGCACCACAAGAACCTCAAATAGATAAAGAAACTGACCGGACAAACATGATCAACTACCTGAGTACCATAGGTCTCTACTAGGTAGATGCACTCACTACAAAAAAATTGTCCTACAGTAACACACAAAAAGTGTCACAAAATACCCAAAAGTGCCGCTAATGGCCCCTGTATGAATGTGTGGCACACAAAAAAAGTGCCACTAGAAGCAGTGCCACTAAATCCATTTAGTGGCACTTTTTTCTATGCCACCCATTCTTGAAAAGATTTTTAGTGGCACTTTTTTTGTAAAATATCTATACCAATTTAATGGCATAATTTTTTTTCCATAAATTTAATAAAGGCTTTTGTGGGCACGAATGATGTGGCAATAAATGTATTTCTAGTTAGAGATAAATGATGGTTTTGAATCATTACTAAATTACAATTAAAAAATGAAAATGAAAAACACTTAAAGTTATATAATCATAACATAGATTATGGTTTCGGTCCAAAACATGTTCCAATGTTAGCAAACAAAAACATAATAAGTTCCAAACATATTCAAGTGTTTACAAACAAAGTAAATATGCTTTTTTCCGTTCGTTAACTCTATTCCAAGTAATCCATGAATGTTGCTATCTCTACTACACCAACACTTCACATTATGTCAACTCTTCCTTCATCGTCATGACTTTTTGAAGATGATATTTCATTACTAGATGAAGAACCAACACGAGGGACCTAAAAAATACAAATTAATTTAAATAGATATTAATACAAAGTAGTTAGGACGAGCAAGTATAAGATATAAGGACCCAAAATTAAGTAATAAAAGGGTCAAACAAGTTAAGTTGTACATATACTAAATAAATGGGTCAAATAAGTAAAGTCATATATATAATAATAAACGGGTCAAACAAGTAATACATATAGTAATAAATGGCTCAAACAAGTAAAGTTATACCTATGGAATTAAACAAGGTGAAACAAGTAAAGCTATGCATACAGTAATAAACGGGTCAAACAAGTTAAGTTGTACATATAGTAATAAACGGGTCAAATAACTAAAGCTCTATATATAATAATAAACGGGTCAACCAAGTAATACATATAATAATAAATGACTCAAATAAGTAAAGTTATACATATGGCAATAAATAGGTCAAACAAATAAAGTTAGGCATATAGTAATAAATGGGTCAAACAAGTTAAGTTGTACATGTAGTTATAAAGAGGTCAAATAAGTAAATTTATATATAATAATAACGGGTCAAATAAGTAATACATATAGTAATAAATGGCTTAAACTACTAAAGTTATACATATGGCAATAAATAGTTCAAACAAGTAAAGTTATGCATATAGTAATAAATTGGTCAAACAACTTAAGTTATACTTGTAGTTATAAACGGGTCAAATAAGTAAATCTATATATAATAATAAACGGGTCAAACAAGTAATACATATAGCAATAAATGGCTCAAACAAGTAAAGTATACATATGGCAAAAAATAGATCAAAAAACTAAAGTTGTGCATATAGTAATAAACGGGTCAATCAAGTTAAGTTGTACATGTAGTTATAAACGGGTCAAATAAGCAAATATATATATAATAATAAACGGGTCAAAAAGGTAAAGTTATGCACATAGTAATAAACAGTTCAAACAAGTAAAGCTATACATATGGTAATAACACACGTAATAATCTTCACAACATTATTAAAAGTTGTATGGTCATGTATGTAAGTACCTGTATGTTCATATTACTAAGAACTGTAGACAAGTTTGCATTGGGGATATGCTCCTGGATAATGTTCATCATCACATTCATAGCACTTTGTAGCTGATGAATAATTTGTGAATTATTCAGAGAATTGTCATTAATTTTTGTGGTCGGCATTCGTCCATTAATCGAACATACCCTCTTTTCTTTGGGCCTTTAACTTTTGAATAGTCATATTTGGTAAATCATCCCGATCTCCTGGTGTGCTTGTAGAGTAGGTTGCAATAGCTTTCAGTGAACTCTAAATAGATAATAATGCAAGCAAGCATTTATTATTATTATTTTATAAAGTAAACATGGACATGATAAATAAGAACATTTTATTATGTAAAAATGCATTACCATAACTCTACCAGCTTCATCATCTACATAACTTCCATCTTTACAAGTTCGTGTTGTTATATACATTTCTTCTCTTGTTGGGTACACACTATCATTCTTCATTGCCTATAATTTATGTTTGATGGTTAGTAAAAGAGTTCAAAAGAATGTATGACAATAATGTCAAAATAAACCAGATTAATACCATTTCATGAGCAAGTGTAGCAAATGACTTTGTCCCAGTTACATGAGGTTCCTTCATCTTTGAGTGGCTTGATAATTTTTAGCACATGTATTCTTTAGTAATTGGTATTTTAGCTCATGATAAGAAATCATACAAAATAAAATGGGAAAATAAAATGGAAGGCGAATTGAAAATAAAATGATTGAACTAATTTTCTAAGCAGATTGGAAATTAGAAGGTGTATTGAAAATAAAATGAGAAATTGGTATGGTTACCTGAAATTCTGGAGTGAACCAACGAGTAACAAGTTCTTTAAGTTGAGTTGCATTCACTCTATCATCATTACTAGTTTGTTGCGTCACAATTTCATCAATACTGAGGCTTGGGTCATATCTGCGTGACTTTAATATACCTTTCCATGTTCTCCATTATTCCCCATGCTATGCAATATCTATTTTTAAACCTGACTTGTTTCATCCGGATGAAAAGTAAATTTGGACTACAAATAAAAATTACATATATATTAGTGTGTAACACACAACTTAATGAGTTTACCCTTATAAGTAAACTAAAAAGACATACTTTAACAAGTGAATACATATCCTCTTTTTGTTGCATGGGAACTTTTCTCTGGTTAGAATATTCAATTGATACATGCTCAACCATCCTTACAAGTGTCCCAAGGTACTGAACAAGTTCTTTACCTGTATCCCCCACTGGCTTTCCATGCGTGTTAAATATGACAAGTATTCTTTCATTACTATTCATCTTCCATATTTCCGCCTTCTGTGTATAACCCCTAACCTTTTTCGGAGCACCTAAGGAAGTTTGATAAAATAAAACAAGTAAATGACACCAAAACAATATCAAAAATAACTTAAGACTAAGTTTGGGATGCATATTTAATACTTATACACAGAAATCCATTCTGAACAGGTCTTAAAAACCTAAACTTGCCTAAAAATAACATCAAGACTAAGTTTGGGATGCAAAACCTGTTGTTTTTTCATTGTAAGGGCCTTGTAATTGTTCTTAAACATTGTCATGAACTTCTATTTCTGCATCATAATGATTATTTGTATGTATCATATCATCCATGTCTTCATACTCATGATCTTGATCAATATCATCTACTTCTATATCCACTCTATTACTACCTGAAAGCATATAATAATAGTAATTATTATAAAATTAATTTTTAATTGAATACACTTAAATCAATGAAATAACACCTTGAAATATATGATCCTCCTTATCATCCTCCTTATCAACAAGAACCAACCTTCTTTTTGCTCCTCCTTTATTACCTCTGACTATTTCACTCGTGTTCAGTTTTGTTCTAATTGATGATGATGGAACCTTTTGGGAGACATTTGAAGCAAGCACTCGACGTAGCTTCGTAAGATTAACCACTCTATTTGTCGACATTGGTGAAATAAATTTCGGAGGTTGTTGCTATAACAAATTCATTTTCATTAGAAAATATGTGTATCAAGAATAAAATAAATAAAGTTTTGATAATAAAATTACCTTTTTGAGTACAACATTTCTAGCAGGTTGTTTGCCATCTCCCATATCTAGAATATAGTCTACATCCCCGGCATGAACATTTTGTTTCACTTTTTTCTTTTTCATATTTTGACTTTGTGCCAAACTTGTCATAGATTTCACAATATTTTTAACTCCTAGCTCTACTAGACGTTTTTGGTTCTCTTGAACCCTCAATTATTTACTTTTCTCATACTTATTAGCTTCTCTTAATATATTTTGATTTTTCTTGCTTTGGTTTGTCATTGGAACTGATCGAAGTCATTTTTATGGTTAATAGATAATGCTAAGAATAACAATTTTAACAATTATGCTAAGAATAACAATGCTAATAGATATTAAGGTTTTAAGAAGAAAATACATACCTTGTTTGTTTGTTGACCAAAATTTTTGAGAATTTGATTGACCACCTTGCATTTCATGGGCATGAAGACCTTGAGTTTTATAAATACATGCAATACGAATGTCATTATATATGACATATATTAAAATAACGTGCAAGAAAAAAAGCAATATAAGTATTTCACATACATAATAGATAAACATAATAATAATTATGCAAAAGAAACTATATCAATGTTTACGACATAATATTAATAAGTAATCATAAAATAATTGAGTCATCATCGTTTTCTTCAAAATCCACTTCATGTTCCATTTCGGGTGTAATGTCTATGTCATATTCACCATCTTCACTAGTCGTATGCAAGTTAGGCACATTAAATGTGCAAGCATTAGAATAAAGGCTAACTTGATCATCAATACTTCCCATGCTAAATACATCTCTTACTTTTACATGTAGGACAACCTCCCAATCTTTATGCTTAGAATCTCTGACATAGAACACTTTATCAACTTGTGCAGCCAATACAAATGGATCATCAGCTAAGTTAGCCCGGTGTGTGCCTTGTATGAGAAATTCACTAATGTTACACCATTATCTATCTTGCAGCCTCTGTTGATGTCAACCCAATCACATTTGAATATAACTATTTGTATTTGACCCGAGTAGTTTAACTCAATAATGTCATTTAATTTACCATAAAAGTTAATCATGCCATGAATAGGTCTTCTATCTCGACTACTAGCATAGTTTGCACCTTCTACGGTAACGACAACACCACTATTTTGTGTTCTTAATGATTTCTCTCTTTCTTTTGTGTGAAAACGGTAACCCTTAACAAGGTATCCAGAGTATCGTTTGATGCTTTTTAGTGGACCACGAGCAAGCCATTTTATATCTTCTATTACTAAATCACCTTGCTCTTCCATACGTGCAACCTATAACGTAGTTATTTATGCTCATAACACTAACATCTCAAATAACAAATTATAACATAATTAAAGGATATAATGGAATTACCCTTCTCTTGAACCAATCAGCAAAATGTTAGCCATGAATCTTGTTAATTTCATAATCTGGTATCTGACGAGAATGTTGTTGTCCTTTAACTATCCGTTTGTGTTCCCTTAAAAGAAACTCGTATTATTATACTTTTTTGATAGATGAATGAGGAGCAAGAGTATCTAATAACAAAAAAAGGTATCCTACTCTCGAAAAGGTGTAACCGACTCAATATTGAATAAGACATAACGATGCGCCTGAGTGAGAGACTTCTCATCATTTTTGAGTTTGAAGATCTTCTTCTCTTTTTGTAAACAGATACGCCCGCATTCAAATTACAACCAATTGTACGACCGGGGCAAAGATTGTTTGATTCTTCAATGCGATTTTGGTGACCCTCATCATCATTCCTCATTGGTCTAGTGAAAATGGTTTCTACTTTCGATAGATATCTAGAGCAAAATGTTATACTTTCGTCTGCTAAATAACCTTTGGCAATTGATCCTTCAGGATGAGCTCTATTATGAACATATAACTTAAGTTTTAAAAGATCCCTGTTTGTTCATGGGTTAGTAGTTACTAATTATTTAGAAACTTAAAAAACATAGCATATAAAGAATCAAATTTATAGAAATATTATTTACCTTTCAATACTTGGGCTCCTACGTACAGGAGGACAGAGAGATACATCTAGGTTCAAATACTTGGGCTCCTACGTACAGGAGGACAGAGAGATACATAGCGATGTAGCTCATTGTGTGCAGTCAGGATGGTGCAAATGGAGAGCACCATCAGGGATCCTGTGTGATAAGAGGTTCCCAGCAAAACAAAAGGAAAACTTACGGAGTGGCAGTACGCCCAGCTATGTTATACGGAACATACTGTTGGGCCATAAAGAAATTGCACCAGAGACAAATCGAGGTCGCAGAAATGCGAATGCTAAGGTGGATGTGTGGCCACAAAAGATTGGATCGAATAAGAAACGACGTGTTTTAATAGAGGCTAGAGGTGGTTGGTATCACAGATAAAATACGAGAAGGAAGATTAAGATGGTTTGGGCACGTAAAGCGGAGGCCGTTGGTAGCACCGGTTAAAGCAGTAGAGAACATCAACGTAGAGGGTAGGAGGAGTAGAGGTAGACCTAGGTTGACTTGGGACAAGGTAATTAGGTGAGATATGGTAGACTTGCACCTCTCTGAGCACATGATTGAGGATAGGAGTGCGTGGAGGCGTAGAATTAAAATTAAGGACTTTTAGCGGGATCTGTGGGTAGGAAGGGTAGTCGTAGACTTAGTTGTGGGACCCCTGTTTGCTTCAATCTGCCCTTTCGCGCATTTCTTGATAATTATTTGTTGTACTCAATTTCTCAGCTTTTATGTGATCTTTACCTGTGTCTTGTATGCCGTATATTATAATTGCTATGGTTATTGTTTTCCTTACTGAGTCGGGGGTCTCTTCGGAAGCGGTCTCTCTATCTTCCAAGATAGAAGAAAGACTCGCCACCAACCACCCCTCCCAGACCCTGCTCTTGAGTGGGGTTTACTGGGTATGTATGTTTATGTTTATTATTTACCTTTCAATAGGGTACATCCACCGAAACGCAACAGGACCTCCAAACCTAACCTCTCTCATTAAATGGATCACCAAGTGCACCATTATAGTAAAGAAATAAGGAGAAAATATATTCTCTAGCTTGCATAAAGTGAGATCAATTTTAGACTCAAGAAAATGCAGATCAACTTCAGAAAAATCCTTGTAGCAAATGGACTTAAAAATCGCATAACTCGATTATAACTGGTTACATGGTCCGGCAAAGTTCCACGTAATGCAATCGGCAAACACTCTTGCATCAACATGTGACAATCATAACTTTTCATCCCAATTATTTTACACTCATTTAGTTGTACACATCGAGAAATATTTGATGAAAATTCATCGGGAGGTTTGATTGACTTGAGTGTATTTAAAAATTCTGTATTTTCACCTCGTGTCATTTGATAGCAAGCTTTTGGCATGAAAGTGATATTACTTCTAGGTCGTTTCTTTGGATGAAGTTCTTTTCTAATACCCATTTCTTGTAAGTCAAGTCTTGTTTTATAGTTATCTTTTGATTTTCCTTCTTGTCCTAATAAAGTACCAACTATGTTGTCACAAACATCTTTTCAACATGCATCACATCAAGATTGTGACGCAACAACAAATGCTCCCAATATGGCAACATAAAAAAAATGCTTTTCTTTTTCCATGGACTACGACCATTATTCTACATAAGAATTCCATGGCATCCATTGTTGTAGAAGTTCATCTCTAGAAGGAGGAATAGGAGCAGTTCTAAATTCTTGGCGTCCAACAAAGGATCTACTGTCAGATCACCAATGATGGTCAGATGGAAGCCACCTCCGATGACACATGTAACACCATTTTATTTCATTAGTTAGCCATTTGGAATCAGTACCAAAACTACATACATGACATGCAAGTTCTCCTTTAGTGCTCCACCCAGACAAATTGGCATAACCTGGAAAGTCCGATATGGTAGAAATTATAGAAGCCTTTAACTGGAAGTATTCTTTAGTTGATGCATCAAAGGTATTAACTCCATCATCCCATAACTCCTTCAATTCTTTAATTAAAGGTTGCATATACACGTCTATCTTGTTTCCTAGACCTTTGGGACCTGGGAGATTAAAGAAAGAATAATATTTAGTTGTTTCATAACCAACCATGGTGGCAAGTTGTATAGAATAAGAAAAACTAGCCAAATACTATGTGCCATATTCATTGTCCTAAAGGGGTTAAAACCGTCACTTGCCAGCCCAAGACGAACATTACGAGGATCACTAGCGAATTCAAGAAACTTTTCATCAAAATTCTTCCAAACTAACGCATCTGTTGGATGTCTTAATTTTCCATCTTTCACACGCTCTTTATGATGCCACTACATAAGGTGAGAGGTCTTTTGTAGTCTAGGCTTTAAAGGGAACCGCCGTAATATTTTTGAAGCCTTCTTCTTGGGAGGGCTCGTTTCATCGTCAGGATTCACCTCATGAACTTTCCATCTTGATGATCCACAAAAAGAACAAACTTTATCATTCTCCTTGTCATCCCAAAAACTATTTTTTTCACTTGTTGGGTTGTTTTGGGTAACAAATTTCCTTCAGGTAACAAGTCGATTAGAAATTCTAACAACATAAAGAAAGATTTGTTACTCCAACGATTTAAACATTTTAAATGATATAAGCGCACCACACAAGATCATTTGTTGATTTGCAATTCGGGTACACCTTTTCTTCAACTTCCTTGACGAGGTCATCAAAATTGCTTCCTTTATTGTTCATCTCCTGACTATTGTTTGAAGCATTCTCATGTACTTCCACTCCACTTCCACCATCTGGTTCAATAGCATCATTCAACAAATCATGCATTTCCTCATTAAGGGTTGTGCTAGTCGATGCAACTGTTGTGCCTTCACCATGATATTCCCATCTAAAGTATTCTGGCTAGAACCCAAAACATATGAGGTGATCTAGAACACTTTGTCTACTTTGATATTTCATATTTACACACTTTGTACATGGATACTTTATCTTTCCCCAATTGACGGATTTTCTTATAAATGCAAAATTCAAGAAGGTTTGCACTCCGTAAACAAAAGTTTGACTTGATCTAGGTGCATCATACATCCAAGATCTATCCATGACTACATGATTCAAACACATTATAATCAAAAAAATTATGATTCAAGAAAGAACGTAGAAATAGGACTATGTTTAAAAGTTGGGTCACTAATAGGGCTGCTAATCATCAATTTGCAAGAAAGCAAGTGAATTGGCTCTTCTAAATTACACTATATTTAAAAAACACAAAAATAAAGTCTATTAGTGGAAGGTGTACAATTTAGCTATGCGTGAGCAGTCATTTAAGTTGTTAGGAACTATTATGATGTTCATATGCTAATAGGCAACGGAGGATGCATTGTGTTGCACGGGGAGGAGAGGACATGCACTCAACTTTATCCAGACAAATTAAATTAGTCCCCCAAGCAATTTTGGTAGTAGGCCCCTAAACTTATTAACAAACTAGATCAAGTCCCAACTAGTTTTGTGACAAGCCTATGTTTCAATTGAAATTCCCAGAGTCAAACTAGGTTCTACATGCAATTCTCAATGTAACTATACCAAAAGAGCTCATTATCAATCGAAATTGCATGCTTCATGTTAAGATGTAATATAAATTTATGGTAATATATAGTTATATAGCAATCTGTATTTTGTCTTTTAACCTATGTGTGGAAGTTTGTTTCATAAACAAATTCATACGATAATACTTAGAAGTCAATATGCAAATGGCACATAAATTGTTGTAATGTTATATAATAACAATCATGTACCTTAGTAAGACCAACAAAAATAATGTCATCAATAGTTCACTGTTACCGTGATGAAGAAGATAGAGAAAGTACCTGAAATTGATGAGTTCAAAGTCAACTACTGATGATCTTCATATTGAATTTCCGACCAGAGTAACGTTGATGAAATAAATGACTGGGGAACCTAGTTGCAGCGGTGAATACCGTGGAGAACTGAACTTTCAAATGATAAGGATCCTACAAACGCAAACTACATTAAACAACTAACTTTCGACTTTTGAACGGTGATGAACAGTGATCAAATCCAACAATTAACAACAATTGAGTCAAAATGATTCATCACTAAGCGCAAAACTAAAATAAACAATTACATTGACTATGAAATTAGTTATTTGTTTGTCATTCTAAAAACTTAATTTTCTATCTTTTCTACATATTAATCCAGATGCCTACACCAAAAACTTGCATCATCTACCTAAATTAAAACTTCTCATCAATAGTTTCTTCATCAATTTCTCAATATCATTTTCCATATCAGTTATAACTCATCAATAATTCTTTATTGATTCAAAAGTATTAAAATTATCAATCACAGAAGATGTTTACCAATTGAGATTATACCCGTAGTTGATTTTAACACTATATCGCCAAATCCCAAACAAATCCCACTTCATTATGCCATCTGTAATTCACGAAACAAATCAGTATGTTTCTTCACCTCATCGCTTGATGTCGATCGGTATGTTCTTAGAAGGTTATCAAATACAACTGCTCCGATTGTGCCATCTGCAATTCACTAAACAAATCCGACTTTAATTGATATCAATCTGAATCTGATATGCTCATTAGAAGGTTATCAAATCCGACCAGTTCCGATTGAGAACATAATTCGATTGAGAACATAATTCGATTGAGATAATTCGATTGAGATAATTCGATTGAGATAATTCGATTAGATAATTCGATTGAGATAATTCGATGAGATAATTCAAAGGTACATAATCCAAACAAGATAATTCAAGCGAAACTGATCAGATTGAGAACATAATTCGATTGAGATACATAATTCCCCTTTATGTAGATCCGATTGAGATGAAGAACTCGAGAAATCTCACCACAACGAAACCAATTGTGGTACAAATCGCTACCTTCTGGATTTCTAATCACGATGATGAACCCTAGTTTTTAGGCCAGATTCGATTTAGATGAAGATCCGATTGCAAGGCCAAATGGGTGATCGAAGCAGGGAGTTAGGGGATGAAAATTTAGGTTAATAAAATAAACCTAAATTTTTGAGATGAGATGAAGATCCGATTTTAAAATTAGTTTTTAGGCCAGATTCGATTAAGCTGAGATGAAGATCTGCTTTTAATAGGAGTGAGTGGATTCGACATATCTTCTCATTCACTGATCAGAAAAGAAAATCACTTTCATTTATTTACCTTTTGAAGTGATTATTACTTTCCTTTTAATCATTTTTTTTATTTCAACGTTAAATAATTAAATTAAATTCTTAGTTGATTTTGATTTTAAACCGTGGTTTTTCACAAATTCAAAATCCAACTGTATCATATGAAGTGGTGGTATGATGAACAAGTTGGCTAACATGTCTTTATTGACTATTGAAACTATGAACTGAAACTTCATTTATTTAATGTGTGTAAAAAACAATACGAGTAATAACTTGGTAGCATCAGAATTAAAAAAAATTAAGTTTTGTAAATAAGCTTGAAGGAAATGCATCAATAATTACAGATTATGAGTTTGATGCTCAATGCTTGAACATTTGTAAAATCGATAAAGGAAAAATACTATAATCATAAATTAGGAGATTTTACATAATTAACTTTAAATTTTTGGTGGGACTTGTTTGGAGGGTGTTAGGATCAGTGATCTACGTTTGATTGATTAGAGAGTATAGCAGCGGAAATCAAACAATGAATTAGCCAATTCACAAGAACACAAAAGATATTCAAGGTAAGAACAAACGGTTATAGATAGAGAGAATTCTGCAAAAGATATTTCATTCAATATTCGCTTTCGTGGTAACAGAATGTCACACATACAATTAGGTCAACACCTCATATATAAGAGATGTGACGTCTGCTGATGTCACTTGATAGTGACATCTAACAGAATTTATTCAAACTACTGATAGTTAACACAACTACTGAAGATGTCAAAACAGCTGACATCTTCTTACAAAAATACTAAGTGTTAACTATCACTACAACTACTGAAAAGAACTACTGAAACTATAACGACTGAAGAACATGCTCTTTAGTTGTTTTAAAAATACTGAAACAAAAAGAAAACTACTGAAAGGAAACCATCACAACAACTGAAGAATGCTTCTTCAGCTGTTGTAACGAACTATGAAGGCTTCAGTACTTGTACTTGAACTTCAGCTGTTGTCATCAGCTCATGTCTTCAGTCTTTGTACTTCAGCTGTTGATCTTCAGTACTTTGTTCTTCAGCTGTTGATCTTCAGACTTTGGTCTTTAGCTGTTGAAGTCTTCAGTACTTTAGTCTTCAGCTGTTGAAGTCTTCAGTACTTTAGTCTTCAGCTGTTGAAGTCTTCAGTACTTTAGTCTTCAGTTGTTGAAGTCTTTAGTACTTTAGTCTTCAGCTGTTGATCTTCAGACTTTGTTGCAACAGCTGATCAAGTCTTCAGTAGTTGTTGTGATGTCTGCAGGACTTAGAGGTTTTTCTGATCAGGCTCATTGGTTCTTTTGGTCCAACAAAACTCCCCCTGAACCAATGCAGCCAAAACCTCTAAATTTATTGAAGATGTCCCACTTATTATGGCAGAAGGATTGGTCTTTTTGTCTTCTAGATCAGCTCATAAGTGACCCTTGTAAGCACAGGCCTGGGAAGAAGTCTCAATGATCTGTTTGGCAAAGTATGAATGGGAACTCTGTCTTGGGGAACTAGACACAGAGCTGTTACCCATCCATGAGATCTACTTCCCCACTATGAGTCTGTATGACTCTCTTGTATAGGCCTCAAGGAAGGTAATTTGTTCCTCCATGGTCAGCTCTTCAGCACCTCCTTCAAATAATGATTCTGGCCCATAGTACTCAGATAGGTATTTGACCTGTTTCCCATTCTTTAGCTCCACAGTTGTTATTATTCTATAAGCAAATTCATCAGGGTGATTACCCTCTAGGAACAACTGGAGCTCATTCTTTCTGACTTCCTCAACCCTCTTATATACTAACCCCTTTTTCACCATTTTATTTTCCAGCATCTTCTGTGGAGTCAGGTTAGCTTTATAGGCTTTCTTGAAGTCATCTAGGATTTCCCAGGGTGATACTACAAAGACCAGTGAGATCACTTTATCTACAATCTTCTTCACTTGGCCAATGTATCTCTGTGGAATGTTTTTCTTGTGAATCCTGTGAGACACCCTGGGATCAGGCCAAATCCTCACTCTCTCCTTTTGATATTGAGATGTATGTTTAAGAGTGTATAATCTGAGAGCATGCTTCTTCATGTTGATGATTGAAGATGTGGCAGCATATGCTTTGTCAACCCTCCTCAACAATTCCTCATCATGTTGTTTGTGAAGCTCTTCTTCTTCTAGCTTCACTTTCACAATTTTTCTTTGAGTTTCAGGAGTAATTGTTGGAGAGTGACTTGTGGCCTTCGGCAACTGAATAACAGCTGAGATTGGCAGCCTATCTTCATTTTCATCATCATCTTCTTCATCATCTTCTAGCCTCAATACCCTTCTCTTCTTCTTCTGGGGTACATCATCAGCTATTGGTTTTGAGGGTAAGGGAGTTGGTTTGGTGGGTTGTGTTTTTGGTGGTTTTTGGGGTAAAGGGATTGGTTTAGTGGGTTGTTGTTTTGGTGGTTTTGGTGTGGGAATGTTGACAGGCTGTTCTAGCATTTTGGAGGTGAGTGTGGCTTTAGATTGCTTGGCTAGATCAGTCCTGCTCCCAGGACCAGCTTCATTCAAAGCTTCAATAACTAATCCTTTAGTGTATACTTCAGACGAACAGATCTTGGTGGTTATTGCCAAGATGCTGTCCCTGGACCAAGCCTTGATTTCGATCAATGATCTTCCAAGATATTTTGCTATAAACCTGATCATGATCTCCGGCCTTTCTCTTTTTAACACATCATAACTTGCCTATCTAGTTTGGATTTCTTCAATCTCTAATCTTCTGATCTCAGAGTCAACTTTGTCAGTGTCATGGCCTTTCCTAAACAACTGATCAATGATGTTATCCATTGATCTGCTGTGTTTGACATCAGGCTCTTTCACCATCAGCTCCAAGGCAGTCTCCTTTTCATTCTTTCTTTTCTTTGATTTCTCCATGTCAGCTTCCTTCTCCTTCTCTTTTTCAGTCTCCACAGCCAACTCCTTCTCCTTTTCCACTTCTGTTTCTTTCTCTTTCTCTTTCCTCTCTGCACTCCTCTTTCTTTTTGCTTTCACTGACTGAATCTCCCCCTTTTTCGTTGCATTGGTTGCAAGGGTTTGATTGTCAGAAAGCTTTTTGCCCACAACGTCCTCTATCAGGGTTGTATTACTGAGGAAAGCCTCTCATCAATGGTTTTGATCACTATATCAGTGATTATAGGTGTGATGAGAGGTAGGGAATTTTGAAAGATAGAAGCTATTTGCTCAGGGGGTTCTGTTCCTGAGAAATAGTGCCAGAAGCAGAGCCAGGTGGCGGAGTATTTGGGAGTGGCTCTGTGTGTGGGAGACCTTCAAATGAAGGTGCCATCTGTGGGGTTTGAGGGGCAGATGGTCTTTGATCCTCAGAAGTTTTCGCAAGCAGCTCTTTGAGTCTGCTCACCTCCTCTTCCAGGATGGTGTTTTGGCTAACACATCATAAAAGAAGCCCAGTCATCATCAGTAGTTACTGAATCACCTGACCTCCTGATATAATGATGATGAACATGCACTGAGTGTAGATCAGTTGTAGCATGTGCCCCTTTGTCTTGGAACCGGGGACTTCCTGCCTCAGGACTATGTCCTTCATCAGCAGTTGCCTCTGGTAAGGTCTTAGTAATGTTACCAACTACATCCTAATCATATGCTGAAGCAGGATAAGTGGCAGCCTCACCAGAAGTTCCAATCTCCTTTTCTACACTAGGAGATGGAACATTGTAACCCCTATGCTGTGGGTTATCAGATGCACTTTGGTCCTCCCCCCTCAATGGTAGAGGTATTCCCAGTTGTAATTGGTATCTGGGGAGGGGGTGAGGAGTGCAACTGACTCAGCACTTTTGCAACAATTAATGTAGGACTTTGGGGGGCGGTCAGTGGGAGATTGGGTAGAAGCAGATAGCACCCGGGTGAATGGTGCTCTTCAATGGTAACCCTCTCAAGTGAGATAGGTTCCAGCAGTGTGGGTTCCCCAATATTGGTTGCAACAGGATCCTGTTGAGAGGATACCTGTGCGGCTTTGGCAGGTTGAGTCTTTGACACAACTGGGGGTAAATAGCAGTATGTGTTTTCTGTGTTTGTGGTACAGGGGACTCGTCTCCCGAGTAGCCTTTTTTGGCTTTTTGGATTTGGTTTGGTGGGGACTTTGGATCTGGAGGTGGTGGCTGTGGGTTCCAACTATGTGGGTTTTCGCAGCTTGGCAGCCTGTTTCAGTGTTTGGTCAGAGTTGTGCCTGGAGTATACTTCAGCAATACAGCCATTGCAGGGACTCCAAGGCCAACAAGTCCCTCAGTTTCAGCTGATTCTCTATGATGGCCATAATGAACCAAGGATATAATATCCATCGATTAGAAAGAGGTTTTGAGGCCATATCCTTCCTTAAGTTCAAGAAAAATAATTTCATAAAAGTTTAAGTCTTGTTGCTCAAGGATAGAGAATAATACCTGCTGCCACCTGGTAGACATTTGATCCCAAGAGGAAGTCTTAGGAGCTAAGCAAATATTTACCATGTGAAAGATAAGACGTTCTGCATCATGGAAATGCTTCTTCAGGATGGTAGAGGCATTGAGGTTTCCCTGATATCCATGGTGGGCAAAGGATAAATCATTTGTGCCCTTTGGATACCCATGGGGAAAGTGGCATCATCCAAGTTTAGGGTTTGGCGAATGATTTCCGGAGTGATGACCACTTGATGGTTGTTGACGAACGACTGGAGAGACTCGGTGTTGTTCTCTCCCAGTTATAAGGGTGACGTTCGTCCAAAACTGGTGTAAGGATTCGGCATGAATGGTGGGATTTAGAAGGAAGGCCGTTTGGTAGGGAGATTGGACCATTAGATCATGGCGTTATCGAACTTTGTCCAGAAAGGTGATTTTGTGAGGTAGGCAACACAGTTATGTCGTGGTTTGAGCTGCATGGTCGCCATTATGAGAGAGAAGTTTTGGAGGTTTGAACGTTAGGTTTGAAGAGGATGAAGCTCTGAAGGATTAGGTATTGGGTATTTATAGGGTAAGGGTTAGAAAACGACTGAAGGGTTTGGTGTTATTCATCAGTAGTTTAAAACGACTGATGACATGGTATTACCCTTTCAGAAGTTGAAACAACTGAAGTCTTGGTTTTAGGCATCAGTAGTTATAAAATTACTGAAAACCATGGTTTTGACTTCAGATGTTTGAAAACAACTGAAGACTTGGTTTTAGTCATCAATAGTTGTGAAACTACTGAAAACCTTGGTTTGGTCTTCAGGTGTTGTAAACAACTGATAACTTGGTATTAGTCATCAGTAGTTGTGAAACTACTGAAGACATGGTTTTGTTATCAGTTGTTGTAAACAGCTGATGACTTGGTATTAGTCATCAGTAGTTGTGAAACTACTGAAGACATGGTTTTGTCATCAGTTGTTTAGGATGAAACAGCAGTTGTAGAAACAACTGAAGAGAAAGTTCTCATCAGTAGTTTTCGTCAATTCATAGCCTTTCAGCTGTTTCATACTGTCCTCAACACTTACTCATCAGCCTTTTTGCTGTTTTCAGTTGTTTCATAGGACATCAGTACTTATCTGTTTTTACTGACATCAGTAGTTATAACTACATCAGTAGTTGTAACTTTATCAGTTGTTTTAACAGAATCAGTACTATATGTGATATGGTCACTAATGATCATCATACTTATTTACTGAGATCATCATTAGTTATCACTTATTCTAGCTGCAGCATACCAAGCCGTAACACTAGGTTTGGAAAGTTGAACTATCCAAAGGCTTAGTAAAAATGTCTGCAAGCTCATCAGCACTAGGCACAAACTTAGGATCAATCAGACCTTTTTCAAAACAATCCCTAATAAAATGATGTCTGATCTCTATATGTTTGGTCCTAGAGTGTTGGACTGGATTTTTGAAATGCACAGAGCTGAAGCACTATCCATTAATAATGGAGTCTTAGTCTCTGTAATGCCATAATCCAAAGTTGGTTCTGAAGCCAGAGTACCTGAGAAGTACAACTTGTAGCTGCAATGTACTCTGCTTCAGCAGTGGATGTAGCAACAGATGTTTGTTTCTTACTCTGCCAAGAAATCAAACAGTTGCCTAGGAATTGACATCCACCAGAAGTTGACTTTCTAGTTAACTTGCACCCTGCATAGTCACTATCTGAAAACAACTAATTTGCAAGAGTGTCCAGTGGAACCCATAAACCTAGAGATTGTGTACCTTGCAAATATCTAAAGATCCTCTTGACTGCAATCAATGAAACTCTTTAGGAGCAGCCTGAAATCTAGCACAGACACAAGTAGCAAACATGATATCTAGTCTAGAAGCTGTTAAATACATCAAGGACCCAATCATACATGTGTAAAGTGTTTCATCAACAGCTTTACCTTTCTGATCTGCATCCAGTTGTGTGGTGTTGCACATGGGAGTAGAACATGGCTTACAATTTTGTAAATTAAACTTATTCAAAAGATCTTTTGTATATTTTGACTGATGAATGAAGGTTCCATCAGCCTTTTGTTTGATTTGCAAGCCTAGAAAGAACTGTAATTCTCCCATTGCACTCATTTCAAACCTCTTTTTCATTAATTTGGTAAAATCATCACACAACTGGGGATCAGAGGATGCAAAAATAATATCATCAACATAAATTTGAATAAGTAGCTTATGCTGATCCGCCTTCTTAATAAACAAAGTTTTATCTATGGAGCCTCTAGTGAAATTATTCTTAAGAAGAAAAGTGGAAAGTGTCTCATACCAGGCTCTAGGAGCTTGTTTCAACCCATAAAGAGCCTTATCAAGTTTATACACTCATTCAGGATGTTTATTATCCTCAAAACCTGGTGGTTGACACACATAAACTTCTTCTTTTATTTTACCATATAAAAATGCACTTTTGACATCCATTGAAAAACTTTAAGATGGTGGAATGCAGCATAGGCTAAGAACAATCTAATTGCCTCTAGTCTGGCTACAGGGGCAAATGTTTCATCATAATCAATACCTTCTTCTTGTGAAAACCCATGTACAACCAGTCTAGCCTTGTTCTTAACAATAGGCCCATCATTTTCATCAGTTTTATTCCTAAACACCCATTTAGTGCCTATTGCACACTTACCTGGGGGTAGAGGAACCAGTTCCCACACTTGCTGTTTCTTGAACTGAAGTAGCTCAAGCTGCATGGCTTCAACCCATCCATTGTCTCTCAAAGCAACATGATAGTTCTTTGGCTCTAGCTGACTGATGAAGAGAGCATAGAAGCAGAAGTTAGACAATTGACTTCTTGTTGAAACTCCAGCATTGATATCACCAATGATTTGAGATATTGGGTGATTGTTCAGCTCTTGATAAACATGATATCTGTGCAAGTGTTTGTAGAACCTTCAGCAGCAGCAGATGTTGATGCAGACTCTTGAAACCAAGAAGTTGATGGTAACTCAAAAGATGTAGAGGATTAGAAATCTCATCAGCATTTGTTATGGATGGAACTGCTGAAGCTACAGGAACATCAAGTTTAGCAGACCCAGACATTTGGTCACTAAACTTGAATAGGTGAGTATTGATATTATCATCATCATCAATACCACCAGGTGGAAGACATGCTGCAGAAGATGATTTATCCACATGATCTGCAACAGCTGGAGGTTGATAAGGAACATATTGCAGTATGTCCAAATCAAACAACTCCACAGGGTTTTGTGGAATCTTGTCCTTTAGAGATTCATTAAACTTCACATGCAAAGTCTCTTCAACTATTTTTATTCTGCAGTTGAAGACTCTGTATGCTTTGCAAGTAGATGAATACCAACAAAATACCCTGCATCCACCTTAGGATCAAATTTGGAGTTGATCCTTTGTGTTGAGAATAAAAAGGGACACCCAAATGCTTTGAAAAATGAAATTAGAGGAGCCAAGTGATGTAGAACTTCATATGGAGTCTTCATCGACCTCTGATTTACTAAGGCTCTATTCTGCACATAGCAAGTTGTGTTAACAGCTTCAGCCCAAAAGGTTAGTGGCAAACCAGAGTCAGCCAACATAGACCTTGCAGCTTCAATTAGGGTCCTGTTCTTTCTCTCCACTACTCCATTTTGTTCTGGAGTCCTTGGGATGCTAAACTTCCTTTTGATTCCCTTTGAAAGATAAAATTCATCAAGTGTATGGTTTCTGAATTTAGTTCCATTGTCACTCCTTATACACTTGACTGAAAGGGAATACTGCTTCTCAACATACAACACAAAGTTGATAATCTTCTGAGCAACCTCATCCTTTGAATGCAGAAAGAAAGTCTATACAAATCTGGAGTAATCATCCACAATTACCAGACAGTATTTTTTCTTTGCCATGCTCATCACTCTTACAGGACCAAATAGATCCACATGCAGTAATTGCAAGCAGGCAGTGGACTTAGGCACTTTAATAGGAGGGAATGAGACTTTGTGGTTGTTTCCTTTTAAACAAGCAGTGCAGGTTTCATCACAGTGGAACTCCTTTATTGGTAACCTCTCACTAAACTATTGTGGATCAGCTGATTCATGTTTTTGAAATTAACATGACCCAGCCTTCTGTGCCACAGTTTAGATTCCTGAGGAGAGGCTTTGGAAAATAGGCAGGATGGCCTTTGAGATCTATTTTCGTGGAAAGATCTAAGCATACACTCTTCCTGTCCTGTTGGCCCTCAGGAGAGTGTGATCATCCAACACCTTATCAATCAAATTCAGAACTTTGGATGACAGAATCCTGCAGTTTTGACTGGTGAAAAGAGCAACATGGCCTTTATCACACATTTGACTGACACTCAAAATATTGTACTTGAGATTTTCCACATGATTAACATCATCAAACTTTATTTCACCATTGGAGACAAAGCCTTTTCCAATGATGTAACCCTTAGCATCATTGCCAAAAGAAACAACCCCTTCTTTCCTTGAGAGTAGTCATGAAGAAGAGAGTTGTTCCCTGTCATATGCATAGATCCCCCATGTATACATACCAGATGCTACTTTGGCATGTTGAAGAACCCTGCAATCATAAACAATTAGTTAGTTTTTGAGACCCAAACCATTTTGGCTTTGGGTCTGGTCATATCAACAGATGGTAAACTAACAGACTTGCTATGAATAACAGCCTGAGGGGATGGAGATGGTGAAGAAGAATCCTTTGGCATGGATTTTCTTCTCTGTGGTTTCAACACAGGAGCATCTAATTGGTTGACTCTCCCCAATAGATGTTGAACCATCATAACAAGTTGTGTCTGATTTTGTGATAAAGCCTTCAGCTCATCAGACACATTAGTGCTTGAGTTTGATGGGTTCCTGTGTTGTACCATCTCTCTTTGAGCAACCTCAGCTGTTGCCTGTTTAACCCCTTTCTTTTTGGATTTCTTTTTGATTTTGGGGTCACAGGTTTGATGTTGCTGGTACAAATTTGGTTTCAAACTCAGTTTTCATTTTATCCATTTTCTCTTTAATGTTTTCATTATGTTTGAGTTTGGTAGCCCTTTTTATACCAGCAATCATCAGTAAGATGATTGAATAAGCCACATATTTCACATGGCTTTTTCTTCATCTTAAGTTGATCATCTGCTGAAGAAGATGAAACTACTGAAGACTTGTTCTTCAGCAGTTTGCTATCAGTACTAGCAATTTTCTTCTTCCCTTTAGTACCTGCTTTCTTGATATCTTCTTCAGTAGTTTTCCCACCCTTTCTACTTGCAGTTTTCTTCCCTTTAGTACATGCAGTAGTTTGGGTTTGTTCTCCAGGTGTTATGACATTCTTTTTAGTACTTTCAGTACTTTGTGAAATATCGCCTGAGTGATCAACTTTTTGATCATGTGAGTGTCAGCATTTGAACCATCAACATCAGCTGATAGGTTCTGAGAGGAATTAATGCTGACTTCTACTTCTGATGGTGCTGTATCAAATAGTAGATCACATGATGAAAAGGATTGGTTTTTGCTTTCACCATCAGATTCTACCTCTGCTCTGGGAGTAAAATCTGTAGGAGGAGCAGTGTGATTATAACCAATGCCAAACTTCACATTGGAAGCAGATTGCTTACTAAGAAGCATTTCAAAACCCTTGCAAGAATTTACCCATCAATCACACTCTACCTGGGTAGTTGCAAGTGTTTCTTTGAGGTCTCTGTACTTCTCTAGAAGTATCTCTTCCCTAGCCTTATCATCAGTGATTTGGCATTTAAGTTTGTAATCTCATCATTCTTATCATTAAGCACAGACTCAAATTCAGCTTTTCTTTTGGAAATTGTTTGTTCTAGCTCAATGTTCTTGTTAATTAAAGCTACATTTGCTTCTCTAATAGATGCAAATGTGGTTATGCATGTTTCAGAACATAATTTGGCTTTTGCCTCAGAGCATACCTGTGATACCTGTGGTGTAGAGGCATTAGAGGATGAAGTATCAGCAGACTCCAAAGCCATAAGAGCTAGATTTCCAAAAGGACTGTCACCACCATGTTGACCAGCACCAGAGAATAGTTGTTCATGACCAGACAAATCATCTGGTAAACTGCTCCAGTCAACAACTCCTGGGGTGAAAAAGTTGTGTTGTTGAGGTTGAGTTTGTTGATGAGATTGGGAAGGTTGAGGTTCAGGTATGCTGTGGTTGTTGTGCATAGGAGCTTGAACCGGATTTGGCTGAGGCATGTAATAGCAGGGAAAAGGATGACATTGGACCCTGGGGGACAAAGTATGCAGGAGATACAGGGTGTGAATGATGACCAGAACAACAGGATGTTGCCCTCTGGTTTTGGACTAGTGCTAGGAAAAGTCACAAAGGGTGCAGAAGAGTTAGATCCAGTTGATCTACACTCTCTTGCAAAGTGTCCAAGCCTTTGGCATTTGTGACACCTCAACTTACTCTTGTCAAAACCAACTTTGGTTTTGCCAGAGAGTCCAGGAAATTTCCTGCCAGTTCTCTTGTAGAACTTCTGAGATCTGATATTAACTAAGGCCATTTGGCTTAGAATATCCATCTCTTCTATCATCATCAGCAATTCCCTTCAGATCAGCCATGATGAAGCATAGATTGTCACTATTACTGCCAGAATGACTATCAATACCAACAAATGCATGATCAGAACTGTTTGAAAAGAAATCAATATGCTCATCATAATTGCTTTCAGATGCAGCATATTCTGACTCATGACCAACCAAGGCAGTGTTCCTGGTACAAAGTCATCAGTGAGCTTTCCTGATGATGACAGTTTCCTTTTCTGCTCTATCTCTCTTTGAATGTAAGCAGTTTCCCATGAAGTTGGGTGAGAGATAGGCTATCCGATTTGCACTGGAGTGTAGGACAATAGTGTATGTGTCCCATCTCTCAGGCAGTGATCTGAGGAATCTGTTATTCATCTGGTTGTTGTGTATTCCTGTTTCACCATTTTCAGCTCAAAGATCAGACAGAAAAACACTCAAACTGTTGAGTCAGTGTCTCACCCTTTCTATGAGAGAATGTCTCATATTGTTGGCGAGGATTTCTCTGTTGTTTGCTAAGACCTCATCTGTGCCACCGAATTGTTCCTTTAGTGCATTCCAGAGGTCATGAGCAGTTTCATGATGCATAAGCCCTGAATAGATTTCATTCGGCAGTGCCATGGCCAGAATTCCATGGGCTTTAGCATCAATCTCAAACAGTTTCCAATCTTCATCTGAGTATTGTTCCTTCTTCTTCGGAACCATTTGATTGGTTTCGGATTGTTCACCATAGGCTTATGTGGTCCATGTACCACAGATGTCCAACAACCTGAACTGTTATAGACAGGTGATGAAGCATCCTTCGTTGCCATATGTTATACTCAGTCCTAACCAGCATCGGAGGCTTGGTTGAGGAACCGGTATTGTGAGGTCATTAGAAGGAGTAGTCATCTCAGATTCACCAAATTCAATTAAGCTATAGCAGATTTAGAACAAAACACAACAAACCAAATTGAACCAAGAGAGATCTCAAAATGAATAAACGAAAGCAGCAGAAATTCAATAATCTATATCCAGTTCTTGCAAATGTGCTAATTCAATCAAACATAGATATCAATAGCAGTTTCAATGATCAATTGTTAGATCGATCAATGATTAATCAGCTCTGATACCATTTGTTAGGATCAGTGATCTACGTTTGATTGATTATGAGAGTATAGCAGCGGAAATCAAACAATGAGTTAGCCAATTCACAAGAACACAAAAGATATTCAAGGTAAGAACAAACGGTTATAGACAGAGAGAATTCTGCAAAAGATATTTCATTCAATATTCGCTTTCGTGGTAACAGAATGTCACACATACAATTAGGTCAACACCTCTTATATAAGAGATGTGACGTCTGCTGATGTCACTTGATAGTGACATTTAACAGAACTTATTCAAACTACTGATAGTTAACACAACTACTGAAGATGTCAAAACAGCTAACATCTTCTTACAAAAATACTAAGTGTTAACTATCACTACAACTACTAAAAAGAAAACTACTGAAACTATAACAACTGAAGAACATGCTCTTTAGTTGTTTTACAAATACTGAAACAAAAAGAAAACTACTGAAAGGAAACCATCACAACAACTGAAGAATGTTTCTTCAGCTGTTGTAACAAACTCTGAAGGCTTCAGTACTTGTACTTGAACTTCAGCTGTTGTCATCAGCTGATGTCTTTAGTCTTTGTACTTCAGCTGTTGATCTTCAGTACTTTGTTCTTCAGCTGTTGATCTTCAGACTTTGGTCTTCAGCTGTTGAAGTCTTCAGTACTTTAGTCTTCAGCTGTTGAAGTCTTCAGTACTTAGTCTTCAGCTGTTGAGTCTTCAGTACTTTGATCTTCAGCTGTTGAAATCTTCAGTACTTAGTCTTCAGCTGTTGATCTTCAGACTTTGTTACAACAGCTGATCAAGTCTTTAGCAGTTGTTGTGATGTTTGTAGGACTTAGAGGTTTTTCTGATCAGGCTCATCGGTTCTTTTGGTCCAACAGAGATAGTTTTTTTATAACAATATATGCCACTCAAAAATTTTTGAAAGAATTTTGAGGTATATAAATGTTGGATTGATTAGTGGCATAAATTAAAAGCATAAAATTATATAACCTATAGTATGGCATAATAAAGTGTCGCTAATCCATATATTTGAAGTATAGATGATAATAAGACTAAATATATGTTCAACCAATAATGGCACATACAAAGGTGTCACTAAAACTATATATTAGTGGCATAAAAGTTAAATACCACAAAAAACGTTGCCACTAATGGCACTTTTTTGTAGTGACTTATTCCCCTGGAATTTGAGTACATTGAGTTTGTGTATCTCAAAACACCTTGAAATTCAGTACTCAAAGAGCAGAAGGCCCAAAAAAGGAAATGAGAGAAGAAGCTGCCAAAGTACAGCCATTATCCAGAAAAGTCAAAAAGTTTTGGCAGGACCGTTAGAAGGGGTGATGCACTTTACAACACAACAATACAACTAAGGAGAGTTCTTTAGAACACTTAAACTATCAAATAGGGAACTGCTTATCTAAAGTAGGAGATGCTAAGAACACAAGTAAATGAGAGACAGAACAAGATAGCAAACAACACAAGTATTTGGTTTTCAAGAATGATGTATATTGCTTCTCAAGTTCTATTACAAAGTGTTACAAAAGAATTATGGAAAGTTACAAGTACTTGAGATACATATACTACATCCTATACCGGTCATACTTTGAAAGCCAGCCGGATACATAAGACTAGACAACAAAATCAAATGTAGAGTCAAAGGCAGATTGCCTTTTGACTTTTGACTATGACATGCCATAGCTCACATCCTAATATATTACAAAAAGGATAAGTACATAAAGTAGAAGCTCAGACTCAAGACCACAATGTACAATTTACCAAAAGCATGGACCTTTTCACCAACTTATGAAAGTGCTGAGTCAAACAGAGTTGCAGCGGAAAGGTGGTCCAGCTTTATGGAAAAGTACATTAGATAATAACATGTACATAAAAGTCTTCAGAAGAAATATGTCTTCATAAACTGGCTTCAAAAGACTTTGTCTTTGAAGCTTTGGAAGACTTCATATTTGGCTTTGGAAGATGTTGGTCTTGGCTTCAGAAGATTTTACACTTAAATATTTCTTTTGTAAGATGTAAAACTTCCGAAACATTTCTACTTCTGTACTTCAGTGCATGCATGCAGAGAGACTTGGATGCTTTGAATGTTTTGACTGCATCAGACTTATTAGAATCCTTACAAACTCCCCTTAGGCTGATTCTACCAAAAACATTTGAAGATCTTCATTAGTTGACAGTCCTCATCATGATAATGACCATGCTCTTCTTCATTAGATGCTCAGGATCACTCAGACTTTCATAGTATCTTCTCATCTTAAAGAGATCATGAAGAGGTAGGTTGAATAAATCTTGCCATGTATATTCATTCACACCACCTTGATCTCTGATCACATTCTATATTTCTAGATTAGTTGTGAAGGTCAAGATAAGATGGGTCTCTCATAAGCAAGAGGAGCACTTGAATTGGAGTGTTGATTGGGTTGCTCTTATTGCACTTCCTTAGGTTGATCTGACTCACCCTGAGGTATGGAGGTGAATGGTTTAGACTTCTACTTCTTCTTTTTCTGTGGTCTAGAAGCCATCCTCTTCCTCCTCTTTGATGACTTTAACTGAGAAGACTGGTCTGCAGCACCTTGTTGATTAGTCTTGTCTTGCTTAGTTGGGTGTTCCTCCCTCACAAGTTCAGAAAGAGAGGGAGTTTGACCTGGCTGTGGATTAGAAGATGAAGCTTGCTGAGGCTCAGCAAGAGGTTTAGGTTGTGTTGTCTCAAGTTGTTCAAACTTAATCTCCACTTTAGGAAGAACTTCACTTGAAAGAGAGTGTAAGTCAAGTAGCTCTCCTCTTTTGTTCTTCTGCTTGATTACCCAGACGTGCTCATCCATTGCAGATAGAGACATAGGGTCAAGTATCCTTTCGGAGAATCCATACAGCTTCAAGAAGCTCATCATCCTTTGTCCCTCAGTAGACTTCTTCATGCTCTTTTGGATGATGGCTCTTGACCTTGCAGCATCTTCCCTCATCTTTCTCTTAGTTGCTTTTTGTTCTTTAAGTATTTCAAGCTCAAGCTGTTTGAGATACTCAAACTCTATGTACTCAAAGGACAAGGGAAGAAGTGCAGATGCCTGGTATAGGCCTGTAGCACTCAGGTAGTTGATCATATTGATCCTATCAGTCTCTTTGTCTACCTGAGGTTCTTGTGGAGCCACAGACTCATGCAAGACTTTCTTGAACTGGGGAGAGAGTGGGAATGTGCTTGTACAATCTCTTTTGTCTTTTCTCCTTTTTGATTTGCAGAAGTAACTCTATATCCTCTACTTCATTCCTCTCTCTTGATAATTCCATGTTAGCAAATTATTAAGTTCCTCTAAGGGGAGATATATAATCTCATCAATGTCATAGTTCCTGGTTGCAGATAAGTAATCCTGGCTGCCATCAATCATCATCTTAAGTGTTTGGTCTAGGGGCAGCCCTGATTGCAGCTTCCATGAATCCTATAGACCTAGAGGAACTTTCTCCCCTTAGCTTCCTCTTCCCCTCTCTTTCTCCTCCTCCTCAATCTCCTCAAAAGACATTTTATTTTCCCTTGTCACTCACAGACCTTTGTGACTCAGGGTGGAGAGAGCTTTGACCTTCATTTCTTGGTGTAGCCTCCAAGCTCCGGCTAGAGAAAGGTTATGATACACCTTCACTAGTAGGTGCTGCACAGGGAATGAATTGTTGAACTAGTTGTAGGTGTGACAAGGCTCTTAGGTTCTACCACTGGGCCTTCAGTCAAGGTTTCCCCTTCGAAGCTAAACTTAGGGTCTCCTCAACATCCAGTTGAACAATAGTATTACCTAATTGCCTTTGTCTCCTTCTAAGACTGAACTCTTCAATAATTCTATACTGAATCCTTTATGCCAGCTTGTCTAGATTGGCTTGGATTGACAAGTGGCATATTGATCAGGTCAAGACCTTCACAGTAGTTCAAGGTCTGAAAATTGAAGACTTCTTGCTGCCCTTGAACTCTTTGAAGAATCATGGCTCTTTTGTTTGCATCATTCATCCACCCTATGATGTAATTAGAAGTTCCTTGAGGTGGAGATGACACTGCCCTTGGTATACCTTCCTTAAAAAGGCTCTGAATGAAGGAGTCTATAGAGTCCACATTAATGTGAACTTGAGGAAGTTGCTGAGTATGGACAGATGCAAGTGAGGATGGTGAATCCTCAATGTCCATGCTCTGTGAAGAACTCCTAGGTTCTGTGTTTGTGATGACTTTCTCCCCCTTTTTTGTAGCATCATCCACTTGCATAAATGAGCTAGAGGTTGATCAATCACATTCATAGGTTCTTGTGTTCCTGGTTGAGCTCTTCATAAAGGTCTCCCAGCTAGTTTTTCCTTCACATAAGATATCTCAAGTTGCTGAGCATTGACCCTGTTATGCAAGGTAGTCACCTAAGATGCAAGATGACTAACCTTGGAGACTAGGTAGGTGCATGTTTTTTACAGTTTTTGCACCTTAAGCCTTAGATTCTCCGCATATTCATCAAAAGAAAAATGGGAGGATAAGAGAGTTGGATCAAATTCTTCTCTCTCATCACTAGCATGAAGTTCTTGGCTACTGGTTTTCCTCGACTCGGTGACAGCTTCAGTTGAAGTGTCAATGGGTGAGTTGTCATGGTTGAGGTCAGAATGATGTAATCACTTGCTGAAGTGAGAGCCTCTTCTATATGGATATTCTGAATAGGTTCAGAAGTATCCACCTTAGTAGTAGGTGACGATGTGGCTAGACATAAGTATCTTAGAATCACTCATCTCTTTAAGTAGGGTAGGAGTAGAGAGACTCATGGTACTCACTAAAACCTAAGTCTTTATTAGTATAGAAATCAAGTTAGGAATTGGGTGGTTTAAGTCTAGATGCTGGGTATGGTAACTGTCCCTAAAAGTTGTTCACCTATGTGTGTTGAGACTCAGAGTGAAGGCTTAAGTTAGTTGGGCTTGTGAGCTCATCAGGCTGAGCATGAAGAACCTCGACATTAATTCTTGAAGAAATGGGAGTGGTTTGCTCCTTAAGAGAAGTGGGAGCTCTAGTATCCACTTCCTCTTGTAGGGGTGAGTGTATGGGGGCCTGCATAGAGTCAATAGCTTGAGTAAGGGTTCATTGGATTTTCTTTTGTAAGTGAGGGTGATTTGAGGTCCTTTTGGTGGTTGGGAGGTAGAACGTGTGAGTTTAACACTAGCTTAGTTGATAGGTTGTCACCTTGAGCATTAAGCTCTAACATTTTGGGAACAAAGGCTATTTCTACCCCTGAGAAACCAATAGTTGGCTTCTTCAAGATTTTAAAGATGAGAAGGTACTGAACATATCTAGGAAGCATGTGATACTCTAAAGAGTCCAAGTTTGCAAGTAAATTTGTCTAAACAAATTGAAAGTATCTTAACTTGACCCCCTGAACCATTCCATGTACTATGAAGAAGAGATCCTTAGGAATTTGGTCCACCCTCCATGCTTATTAGATAAGTTGTGGATAACCACATGAAGCAGGTATTTCCACTGGGATGAGACCTTCCCTTTCCTGAAGGTCTTTACAGAGAAATCTCCCATATAGCCATCTGCTCAAAGGAATAATTTACATCCTCTTTGGGAAGAACAACTCACCTCTTCATCATCCGGCCGAAGATGATTGTTAATGATGGCCGGAGTGATAAAGATTGTCCTCCCCTACACTGTGGCGGATAGTGCCTTCTCCCCATCCATAATGACCTCTTAGTAGGTCTTCCAAAATTCAAGCAAGTGATCCTCATAAAGAGTAGGATCAATGGTAGGGGAGGTGAAGTAGTTTGATAGAGCTAGAAATCGGCAAACCTCTAAGAAACTATCATCTTTCCCAGAGTTCAACAGAGCAACCTAGTTGTGTTGCCTGTGAAGTTGCATGGAGAAATTAGGGTTGTTTCGGAGATTTAGATTTGGCATTTTGAGAAGCTTAAGGATGAAGGAAGATGAAGAATAAAGGCGGTTTGGGAGAACTTAGGTTAGAGAAATAGTGCAAATGAAGAAGATAGCGAAAGAGGGGGGAATCGTTGGGTTTATATGTGAAAAGGATCTGAAAAAAAGTTAATGAAAGAGGATAACTTTGAAATCCGGAAGTCGGTCCCACCTCTGAAAAAAGTAGTTTTCTTTTACCCAAAAAGTAGTTTTCTTAGAAGTCAAGAAGTCTTCCGAAGGTTATTTTGCTTCGGAAGTTCTTGAAAAAAATCTCCCGAAAGCAAATTGACTTCGGAAGATATTTCAAAGATTTTTGAGAATTTTGCTTCAGAAGAGTTAAAATACAGAGTGTTTATTCTATGAAAAATAAAAACTTCCCATCGCATACAAGTCGTGTAATTCTCACACCATGTATAGGTAATGTCCAAACAGTAGTCCATCATAATAATGTCATATCCAGGCATGAATCAAGTTTAGTCTAGCGGAGGTTGCCTATTTCCTCCTTCTTTAAGGTCTCAGACATAACCTCCTCGGGGTAAATCCCAGTGTCTAAGGTCAAGCGCCATAGCATGATCTATGAAGATCTCTTCGGGTTCAATACCCGGATTGATAAAACAACTTGTTCGTAGAGGGAAACGAAAGATCTGATAGAAGCATCCCATAAAAAGTGAGCACAAGGGCTCCCTCATGGGTGAAAAGATCACGAAACAGATAGATAAACGAACAAGTAATGAGGAACACGTATGAGATATAAAATGCACACAACCCCGGCATGCAAATCTACATGAAGGTTCCTAGGTTATAGTCTAGGTCAAGTGTATTGCCTAATTCTCTATAACCAATGGCTCTGATACCAGTCTGTCACACCCGCGCAAGAGCGGAAACATGGGGGCGTAACGAGACGGGATCGTCATAACACATGGTAAATGATAGAGATGCAATATAATAAATGATAACAAGCGTGTCATGACGACACCCGACAACAAGGGGACTTGTGTCGTGTTTAGTCAATGTTCACGACAACATAGCCATAAGCATACGCAACCAAATGATCACACCAATATGAATATCAACATTGTAATGTATTTTTCCCACAACTCGGGAACAAGTAACAAAAGGTAATGTTGATTCAAAACAGACTACATCAAGAGTTTTCAAAATGACAAGTTTAGCCCGAAAATGCATCCAAGGGTCTCCACTAAGGCAGCACACCTAGATCTTCAGCTAGCATGATCACCTGAAAAGATATGCTCAAAATGGTCAACAAAATTATTGCTGAGCTTGTAGGTTTAAATGTAAATAAGTATTGATGCTGTATAAAGTTGTTGCAGAATACCGTGCATACAGTTATAGTAAGAAAAATCACATGACAAGAGCTTTATAACCAAACCTAACGACATACACGAAGAATCTTGTAGGAATATATTCACCAAGGCCCGTTCCTGGCATCTGTTGGTACTAACTAGTATACCAACACGAGGGTGGGGGTGTCAACGCAAGCAGTACTACCAATAGAGATTGAATAAATCAAGCATGTAAGAAAGAACCACAAAGCAGACTCAAGCATGTATCAGATAAGTACTCACAAACAGTAGCAGCCGTTGATTCGACGATTAGAGATTGAAGAAATCCAGAATAGATGGGCAAGTATGAAGTGTTAGAAAGAGAAAGGCTTGAGATCATGATTAGATTTATTGCAAAATATCTTGGAAGATCAATGATCGAAATCAAAGCTTGGTCCAGGGACAGTATATTGGCAATCACCACCAAGATCTGTTCGTCTGAAGCATATACCAAGGGACTGTTATTGAAGCTTTGAATGAAGGGTGCTGGGAGCAGGACTGAGCTAGCCAAGCAATCAAAAGCCACACTCACCTCAAGAATGCTAGAACAGCCTGTCAACATTCCCACACCAAAACCACCCAAATCACAACCCACCAAACCAACTCCCTTACCCTCAAAACCCATAGCCGATGATATACCCTTGAAGAAGAAGAGAAGGGTATTGAGGCTAGAAGATGATGAAGAAGATGATGAAGATAGGCTGCCACTCTCAGCTGTGATTCAGTCGCCTAAGGCCACAAGTCACTCCTCAGCAATTACTCCTGATTCCAAAGACAAATGGTTAAGTGAAGCTAGAAGAAGAAGAGCTTCATAACAGCATGATGAGGAATTGCTGAAGAGTGTTGACAAAGCTTATGCAGCCACATCTTCTATCATAATATGAAGAAACAAGCCCTCAGACTTTACACTCTCAAGCATACTTTCAATATCAAAAGGAAAGAGTGAGGATTTGGCTTGATCCAAGGGTCTCTCACAGAATTCATAAGAAAAACATACCTCAGAGATACATTGGCCAGGTGAAAAAGATCGTAGATGAAGTGATCTCTCTGGTCTTTGTAGTTTCACCCTGGGAAATCCTAGAGGACTTCAAGAAAGCCTACAAAGCTAATCTAACCCCTCAGAAGATGCTAGAAAACAAAATAGTGAAAAAGGGGTTAGTTTACAAGAGGCTTTAGGAAGTCAGGAAAAATGAGCTCCAGTTGTTCCTAGAGGGTAATCACCCGGATGAGTTTGCTTATAGAATAATAACAACTGTGGAGCTAAAGAATGGGAAACAGGCCAAATACCTGTCTGAGTATTATGGGCCTGAATCATTGTTTGAAGGAGGTGCTGAAGAGCTAACCATGGAGGAACAAATCACCTTCCTCGAGGCCTACACAAGAGAGTCGTACAGACTCATCATGGGGAAGTGAGTCTCATTGGATGGGGGAACAGCTCAGTGTCCAAGTCCCCAATACAGAGTTCCCATCCATACATTGCCAACCAAATCATCAGAGACTCATTTCCAGGCCAGTGCTTATAGGGTCATCTTCTCAACTGATCAAGAAGGAAAAAGACCAACCATTCTGCCAACAATAAGTGGGCCTCAATAAAGTTAAAGGTTTTGGCTGCATTGGTTCAGGGGGAGTTTGGTGGACCAAAAGAACCAATGAGCTGGATCAGAAAAACCTTTAAGTCCCACAGACGTCACAACAACTACTGAAGACCACAACAGCTGAAGAAAACAGTTGATTACAAAGTCTGAAGACAAGTGCTGAAGACAAAGTCTGAAGACAAGTGCTGAAGACAAAGTCTGAAGACAAGTGCTGAAGACAAGTGCTGAAGACAAAGTCTGAAGACACAAGTGTTGAAGACCAAAGTATTAGACGTTGTCACAACAGCTGAAGAGGTCTTCTTCAGTAGTTGTGACGGTTTACCTTTCAGTAGTTTTATGTTTTATCTTTTCAGTAGTTTGACACAACAGCTGAAGATACTTCTTCAGTTGTTGTGCTCATCAGTTGTTTTATATTTATCAGTAGTTTTGTAAAACGACTGAAGAGCTTGTTCTTCAGTCATTGTAGTTTCAGTAGTTTCTTATCAGTAGTTTCTTATTTTGTACTAACACTCTGATATGTTCTCGGTAGTTGTGAACATTTTAGTAGTTTGTTAAGAGTTAGTTATTTTTGTATTAGATCTGTCAGTTGTCACTTTCCGTGATAATAGCAGCGATTGCACTCTATATAGGAGTGTCAACCTATTGTAATAATTGAATGATTTGATCAGAAATATTCGATATTATTAAAACATTCCTTGTTACAGAAATATATTCTCTCGTTATAACCGTATTTGTTCTTAATGCATACGAGCATCAATTTCTTGCTACAATTTGTCTAATTCTTGTTCTTATTCCGCTGCACTATGCTCTAATACATCAAACTTGTGATCACTGATCCTTACATCCCAGTTTGCAAAATGTCAATTTTAGTCCTGCACTTAGCCCCCGAGTTCCCAAAGTTTGTTTCGGTTGAAAATGACTTTAAAAGTGCTTGTTATTTTAATGTTAAAAGTGTGTTTAATGGTAACTGATGACTTAAAATGGTTTTATTAATGATGATGGTTATAACTAAAAATGATATACTTGGTGATAATGGTGATGAAATTTATAAAAGGTTTAGGTTTAACACACGTTCACGAAGGAAGTAAAGGCACAAGGGTAATAAAGCTAACATGATTTTTATAACAGGAGTTCATGAAGAAGAGGAAGAATAATTAAGAATAATTCGATGGTTAATTATGTTGTTTGACGGACCTTAAGGTGACGGATGTCACATAAAAGTTGTTGCACCTTGAAAGGATCATACATGCCAATTCAATGGGTGATTTGATGATTGCTTTGCTGGAATCCCACAAGTCCAAGAATAAATGCGGATGAAGATCCTGCTCAGAAAAACCAAGTGTTATCTTCCGCATTTGTCAATGCGGAAGACATAAAACAAATACGGACAAGTATTTGTTCTTCCGCATTGACAAATGCGGAAGACCAAGAAACAATGCGGACAAGACTTTGCTCATTCGCATTTGGCAAATGCGGATGACCGAACAAATGCGCATAAGTATTTGTTCATCCGCATTAACCAATGCGGATGACCAACATACTAATGCGGATGATCAAGTGAAGAAATGTTGATCAAGTTAACTCATCCGCATTTTCCAATGCGGATGAACAAGCAAAGATGCGGATGAAGACTTAAACTAGTTTTGATGTAATAGTTCAGGGGTAGTTTAGTCATTTTGTATAAGACATCTTGTCTACCTATAAATATAATAGATAACCTCATACATGAGGTGATGGCTGATAGACATAGAGAATTTTTTGTTGTCATTATTCTCTGTAATCAATCAACTTTCATATATATAATACAAAAGCATTTATGAGTATATTTCTTGCATTGAATATTGATTGTTTGTTTCCGCCACTCAATCATTAACTTGATTACCATATTCGATCTCAGTAAGAATCTCAATCTTACTTACCCAGTCAAAACTTCTGAAGCATTTCTACTTTAGCACTTTAGTGCATGCATGTAGAGAGACTTTGGATGCTTTGAATGTTTGGACTGCGCTAGACTTATTGGAATCCTTACAAGTTTACTGATAGGCAGAGGATGATGAGCTTCTTGAAGCTGTATGGATTCTTTGGAAGGAGACTTGGACCTATGTGTCTATCTACCATGGATGATCACATATAGGTGATCAAGCAGAAGATTTAAAGAGGAGAGCTTATTGATTTACGCCCCCACCAAGTCAAGCCCCTCAAGAAGTGGAGGTTAAGGTTGTACCATTTGAGACAACTCAACCTAGACCTCCTATTGAGTCTCAACAAGCTTCATTTTCTAATTCACAAGAGGGTCAACCTCCTTCTCCTTCTAAACCTATGAGGGAGGCTGGCCCAATTGAGAAAAACAAGACATAACAACAGGTTTCTGGAAGCTAGTTTCTTAGTTAAAAATTTCTAAAAGGATGAAAAGGATGGCCTCTAAGCCCAAGCCTAAGAAGAAGAAGAAGACAGGGTCATCCACCTCCAGACCTCAGGATGAGTCAGAACATCCTGAGGAAGTGCATCAAGAGGAAGCTCAAACAACTACTATTCATCAGCTCCTCTTATAACAGGAAGACCCGTCTTATCTTGGACTTATTCCACTAATCCGAAAAGATGGCATGTGATCAGAGATCAAGGTATTAAAAATGTCTACACATGGCAAGACATGTTCAATCTACCTCTGCATGATCTTTTTGAGATAAGAAGATACCATGACAGTTTGAGTGATCCTGACCATCTGATAAAGAAAGGCATGGTCTATCATAATGAGGACTATCAACATCTAAGATCTTCATATGTTTTGGTAGCATCAGCCTAGGGGAGTTTGTAAGGTTTATATAAAAGCTGATGCACCTAAATTATCCAAAGTCTTTCTGCATGCATGTACTGAAGTACAGGAGTAGAAATGCTTTGGAAGTTTTACACCATGCCAAGACCAACATCTTCCAAAGCTTAAAGTGAATTATTTTGAAGCTTCAGAGACAAAGTCTTTCGAAGCTTCAGAGACAAAGTTTTCTGTAGCCTAGAAGTGAAGATAGATTATCTTCCAAAGACTTTTGAATACATGCCTTTATCTGATGTACTTTACCATAAAGCTGGATCACTTTTCACTGCAACTCTATTGACTCGTCAACTTTTACTAGTTGGTGAAAAGGTCCATGCTTTTGGTAAATTGTACATTGAGGTCTTGAGTCTGTGTTTTCTACTTTATATACTTTTATCCTTTTTGTAATATATTAGGATGTGAGCTATGACAGATCATAGTCACTGGTCAAAAGACAATTTTCCTTTTGACTAAACATTTGATTTTGTTGTCTAGTTCAAATGTTTTCGGCTGGCTTTCAAAGGATGACCGGCTGTAGGATGTAGTATAAGTATCTTAGATCTTTGTAACTTTAAAAATATGCTTAACACTTGTAAAAGAACTTGAGAGCAATATATTATATTCTTGAAAACCAATTACTTGTATTATTCTTTGTTCTATCTCAGACTTTACTTGTGTTCTAAGTATCATACCTGTGTGTTACCAGTTCTCTATTTGATCTGTTAAGTGTTCTAAACATCACTCTCCTCATTGTGTGTTGTGTTGTAAGTGGCCTAACCCCTCTGAAACGGTCCTGCAGTAAGTGTAAGAAAAAAGATCCAACTTAAACACACCAAATTTCATCCATATAATTTAACTAACATCATAAAATCAAAATATCATCTTAATTGCATCAATCATCCACATTTCATAAGAAATCCCCAAATAAAGTTTCTAACAATAGTAAGTCTTGATTTTTAACCAAAACTAGGTGTTTCAATAACTTCAATCCATACAATCATCATAGAACAACATACTAACACATAATCCACATTCAGTTCGACAAATTGATAGTTTAGACGTGTGTTTGGACAACATAGGGTTACATGAACAATTTGAATCAAAATAGATGAAATTCAACAAAATACTTACTATAATCAAATGAAATCGATCACTAACATATGTTTGATGTAAGGAACAACTGAAATCATCAACAATTGCTTGAAAGATTGTCAAGGTAGCGTGTGTGTGTGTGCGAAATCATCAACAGTTGCTTGAAAGATGGTCAAGGTAGTGTGTGCGTGTGTGTTGAGTTGAGGCCTTCGCAAAGAGGGAGAGGGTGAAAGGCATGGGCCGACCGAGAATGAGGGTGGGGGTTTAGGGTCGGGTGTTTTTTTTGTTTTATCTTATATGACAAATGTAGCCCCTCAAGTATTATAAAATCAATTCGGGCGATTTGTGAGTAGATTTTTCTAAAATGGCATTGCTATGACTTTTTAACTATTAATTTAAATTTTATATAATTTAAATTATGTTCAATCGATTGTTTTAGAGAAATTTATATATCAATAAATGTATAAAAATGACAAACAAGTAATAACACGTAAATGTCAAAAAATTAACACTTTTCGTATCAAGGCTAACCATTTAAGCATAGAATCACATAACATATCATTTCAAATCTATTATATTTATCTAAAATGTTATTTTGACAAATTACCAATGTTCGGGGACAAGATTCGTTTGTGACCCGGTAACTCTCTGAATTACCATTACGTGAGTATTTTCAATATTACCAATACATTAATTAACTGCATGCATGAATGAGAAGTTCGTGTTAGTCGAACAATGATTTGAAAATATGGGGCACCACAAATCAAATCCACAAACTAAATTATCGTTTAAAGAAGCATTGCCTGAAAATTTTAGTGAACATTCACCCTTGATGTAACTTAAAAGAAAAGTATCAAGGATACATATTAAAGTTTATAAACTTTAAATATTATTATATTTATAAAATTGATAATATATTAGCACAAAAAAAAGATGGATAAGAAGTATTCCCGTAAAGTTTTGTGACTTCATTTTATTCCATGTGTTCATGGATGGAAAATTGATATTTGAACACATTTGTTTGAGGTGATGTGGGTGAGAACCGAAAGAACATAAAGGATATATATGAATGAGTGGTGAATAAGAGATTTTGAAATTAAAATAGTAAAAAAAGTTAATTGCCCATCATGTGAAGGACACATGATGCGACTTAACATGAATACTAGATGAGAGTTAACATAAAAGATAAAATGTTGATCATATGTATCTAGTTTACGATCTTAATGTAATATGTGTGTCATGTCCTAAATATAATGAAACGAATGAGTTGATTGAAACATAATATGTAGTTGTTGATCGTAATGTTTAATGTTTCAGTGTACGTTTTAATGTTTATCATTTATTAATGCGTATTGAACCAACTATATAGGTTTGTAGTTGTTTGAATAGATCTTAGTCAAGTAATGATTAAGAAACATATTCAAACTTAGTCGTATGAAGTCTTCATGCGAATGGGCCATGCTAATGGACCATAAGCATGAATACTTCATGCTAGTGGACTAGTCGCACGACTGAACCAGGAGACTGGATCAGTCGCACGATTGAGACATACGGATTACTCAGTCGCACGACTGAACCCTCGTCATGTGATTGACCCAGTCGCATGCTTTAGTCGCACGATTGAACCATGATAATGGTCTAGTCATATGATTAACTAACCCTAACCTATAAATACCACTTAATTCATGGAAAAACGCAACACTTTGAAGAATTTGACTCCTACTCGTACCCTAGTCATCCAGAACGTCCAAGAAAGCCAGTCCAAGTTCATAGATCGTTCTTGATCGATTCCTATTCGTTCTTAACGTTTAATTTACTCTTATATCGATCAGGTTACGTTCTCACTAATTATATAGCCAATCAAATAGGATTCCGCACTATTTTAGTTGGTATACACGTAGATCAGTTAGTACTCCGTTCAGCTTACGGTCCCTAACAAGTGGTATCAGAGCTTTGGCTTTTGATTTACATGTGATTCAATCGATTTTGATATAAAAATCATGTTTTTCACGCAAAAACGCAATCTTTTTGTGTCAAACAGTGTTTTGGACGTCTCCAGGTCAAAAAGTTAACGTTTTCCGGCATACGGCAATTAGGGTTAGTGAGAAATTCGTGTTTTTGCGTCAAAATAACTTAAACCTTGAATTCTCAAGATTCAGCAGCTTCAATCGCACGATTGACTCAATCGCACGACTGAATCTATACGCATATCTCATACGCACGATTGACTCAGTCGTTCATCCATACGTACGACTGAATTGCCTAGTCGCATTGTTCATTCGCACTTGTCCATTCGCACGAGTGAGCCATCCACATTGGTTCATTCGTACGTCTGAGCCATCCGCATTGGTCAATCGCACAAATTGTCCAATCGCACGCCTTCATTCGCACAAGTAAAACAGTTTTGTTCTAAAGACCAAAGTCAAAAGTAATAGAGGATCAATATTCAGCGTTCACCGCAGGAAGGGATTCTAGGATTCAAAATTTGTTGCTTCTAGAAAATGAAGTGGGAAATCATAACAAGCCCCCTAAGCTAATAATGTTAGATGATTATCCACAATGGAAGCAAAGGTTTGAGATTTACTTAAATGGAGTAGATCCCAATCTGTGGGAGTCGATAGAGACAGGATATAGCATGCCTGTAGGTGCAGATGGAGTCAAACTTACCTTAGGCGGTATGACTACGGCCAAAAGGTAAAGTACAATGCAGAGAAGAAAGTATATGCATTGCTAACTCAGTCATTCCTAAGGACATCTTCCATCAATTTTCTGAGAACAAGCAAGCTAAGAAACTGTGGGATGCATTGGAAAAGAGGTATGAAGGCAATGCATCGTTAAAAGATCTAAAGGCTAAAGCATTGAAGGAGTTTGACAACTTCTCGTCAATGGGAAAGGAGAGCTTGGACGATGTCATTGATCGGTTCTACCACTTGATGAGTGAGCTGCACACTCATGGAGTCACCACATCTATGGAAGACAAAGTTTCAAACTTTACAAATGGACTGCCAGAGAAGTGGGTTTCTTTTGTTTCCAACCTAAGATAGAATGATATGCTGGCAAAGTTAGATATCAACAACTTCATTCTAAAACTGAGAGAGCAAGAGTTGTGGATGAAGTACAGGGCCCAAAAGTCATCATATGATCAGAATCGGCATTGTACAACTCAACTCCACAAGCCAAAACATCTGGAGCGCCACTTCAAACGGCGTTTGTGTCAATTTCAATTGGTCCATCTCAAGCTATCACTCCAGGATCTGACACGTCAGGGTCGTCTTGTACCTAAAAACATAGCACCTGAAGCCAATGCTACAAAACTGAAGACCGAGAATCTCGGGAATGTGACAGTGGAGGTAGCAAAGGAACACAAGGATCTCTTAGCAGTAGTCGTTCACTCTTATGACGGCTTAGTTGCTGGGAAGATTGGGAACTGCCATCTGGCAGATAAGGACTACGAGCAGGTAGACGAGACAGAGCTGGAGAGAATGGACATCATGCGGGCCTTAGAAAGTGCGGTTCGAAGAGCTAAGAAGTTTGTTAAGAAGACCGGACAAAACTTGATTGCTACTAAGGATACAACTTTTGGTTTTGACAAGACCAATGTTACCTGCTTCAATTGTGGGGAAAAAGGGCACTTCAAACGTGAATGTGTGAAGCCCAAGAAGACAGGAAATGGGAATCCATTCTCATCTTTCACTCGTCAGGATAAACCCACAAGCAGTCCTACTTCGTCGAGCAAGGATCCTAAAGCCTTGACTGCTCACGATGATGAAGGACAAGATTGGAGCTTTCGGTTTGTGTCTCCGAGAGAATCCAACATTGCTAGTGTTAAGGATCTAGATGACGACTCAGCAAGCGAAGGTGATATTGCAGTAGAACTCGCGATGTCAAATATTGAAGAAACTGCAACTGTGGTTGATCACCAACCTGAGGAAAGGACAAGTTCAACAAGTTTAGAATCACCAGAACCAGAAAAGTCAGACTTTGCTTTAATGGTTGATTCAACCGCACCATCTCAGGTAAGTTCCACTACTTAACTTTTTAATAATCATGCTTGTTCTGATTGTAATAAATTTAGGGAAAGTATTGATTTGAAATTTGCTAGGTTATTAGATCATAATGATAGCTTGGTAAAGGACTTGCAATTATGCACAGAAGCAAATAGAGTTTTAAAACAAAATGAGCACAGTTATAAAGAAAAGATAGAACTTTTGAATAAACAACTTAGGGAAACTGAAGTTGTAGCTTTTAACCAAGCTAATGACATTAAGTTCTATCTAAACTTCCTAGAAGACACTAAGAAACAAAAAGCAGTTTTGAAGTAGAAGTAAACTCATTAAAACAAAAACTGCATAGTTGGACAAGTTCCTCTCATATTATCCAACACTTAGTGAGAGAACGTAACAATGGGGAGGGTTTGGGATATAAAGTGGTTCCACCACCACATGAGACCTTGATGAATGCCAAAAGTAAACCAATAAATGATAACCCAATCAAGGATCATGTGGTGTCCACTCCTCTTGTAAGTGATCCAGATTGCACATGTAAACCAAATGAATCCGGCACTAAACAAAAGGATGACACTTCAAAATCAAAAGGTAAAATGCCTTGTATTAATCTGGATGAACAATTTGAAAAGGTTAATATAAAGTCTGGTTCAACCAAGTTTAATTCTGAACCTAAGCAGACCAAACAGGTTAACCAATCACGCGTATCATGTCTAAGTCCAGGTAAACAAAAGAGTAAAGATGTTAATAACATTCAAACATTAATTTTGTTAAACAAGTTTAACCATTAAAACAGGAAGTGACTAAGCCCAAACTGAATAAAGTCACATGTGTGTTACACACTTCTCCACAAAAACAGTTACACCAGCATATCAATAGTAGATCTTGCTACAACTGTGGAAAGTATGGTCATATTGCTTCTTAATGTCCTTATTCTCAAACACCAAAGAAAAGGTTGAACTTTATGACACTAAAGCGAGCTCTTCCAAAAGAAGCTCCATGACTCCACCAAAAAGAGTCAGTGAACCTAAAGTTCAACCCATTAGCCAGTCATTTGTTTATCACAAACAGGCTTACATAAAACTGGTTTATGGAAAGAAAAGTCCATCCCTGGATCTGATAATGAGAACAAGAAGATGAAGGATCTCCCTCACCCTCTAATGGACAATGGGTGGAATTTATGATGTGTGATGCCTCTGGGAAACCCAAGCTGGTTAAGGCTTGGGTCCCTAACCTTAACTAATGTTTTCAATTGAATGTGTAGGGTGTTCGCTATAGTGCTGAAACAAACACGTAGATTGTAGATAGCAGAGCATCCAGGCACATGACTAGGAACCGGCACTCCTGTCAAACAAATCATAGGAGGTCATGTTTCATTTTCTGGAAACAAAGGAGGGTACATCACAGCGCAAGGGGAGGTAGGGAACCAGAAAGTGAAGTTTAACAAGGTAAACTATGTTCAACAACTTCAAAATAACTTGCTTTTGGTTTCCCAAATATGTGACAAGGGATTTAAGGTAGTTTTCGACAATAAGAAGTGCTATGTCCTGAAAAAGGATTATGTGATTCCGGAGGACCAAGTCTTAATGTCAGCCTCAAGATATAATGACCTTTACGTCTTGGATCTATCAAATGCCTCTACAACGGATCATCAAGTTCAGTGCTTCTTGTCAAAAGATACTGAGAAGGATTCTATCTCCTGGCATAGGAGAATGGGGCACATTAATCCACGGAAGATGAACCACTTGATCCAGAATGATCTAGTGCGAGGAGTAAACATCAAAAAAAACTCCCAAATTTTTGTGTTGCCTGCAAGAAAGGCAAACAGACTAAGAAGTCTCATAAGGCAAAGAAAGTTAATTCTGTAGAACTACCTCTTGAGCTTCTTCACATGGATCTGTTTGGTCCAGTCAGTACAAGAAGCATCGCAGGCAACTTGTACTGCTATGTAGTTACGGATGACTACTCAAGATTCTCTTGGGTGATGTTTCTGAAATCAAATTACAAATATTTGAGTAATTCAAAGAGTTAGTAACTACACTGGAATCTCTCTACAAGCTAACGGTTAGACAGGTTCGCTCAGATAATGGAACAGAGTTTAAGAACCAATGGATGGAGGCATTCTGCAAAGAAAAGGGAATTGTACATCAGTTCACATCTGCCTACACTCCACAGATGAATAGAGTTGCTGAAAGGAAAAACAAAAGTTTGATAGAGACTGCCAGGATGATGTTAGCATACTCAAAACTGCCTATCCAATTCTGGAACAAGGCAGTGGCAAATGTGTGTTACACCTTGAATCCAGTCTTGGTCATTAAACGCCATGGAAAAACGTGTTACGAGCTACTAAAACGATGTAAACCTAATCTGGAGTACCTTGAACCGTTTGGAGGGCACCATATACATTATTGAAGAAAACTCAGGAAGGTAAGTTCAGCGAGAAGGCTGAAGAGGGAATTTTCCTAGGATACAACATACCGAATAAGAGAGTTTACAACAACTCAACGGGTCAGGTAGAAGTGTGGTGTAACGCGGACGTTCAGAGATACACCACCCCTCCTGCTGGAAAAGGACCTGCATTCTTTTTCGACTATGACGGATTCTTTAATTCCTTTAACATTCCTCTCTCCACTTCTAACGATGAGTTAGCAGCCAAAATGATGTATGATGTCTTAAACACGCCAACACAAGACTCAACATCATCTAGCTCACTAGGTGAATCGCGTAATCATTTAGGGGGAGCACTCGAGGTTAGTGACTCTTCTTCTAACGATGAAGCCGTGGAGAATGATCAGAACGATCAGGAGGAACAGGTTCCTACTTCTGCAAGTCCACAAGCATCTGATGTTGAAGCCTCTGAGTCTTCGGAACCCCACACTCCTATTGCCTCAGATACGGAACCAAACATTCATAATCTTGATTCTGAGGTAGTTGTTCCCACCACTCCTGGATCACGTCTAAATGTCTATCATCCTCTGGACAATGTCATTGGGGATGTCAGATCAGGAGTTCAAATAATAAATCAGCTGTATTCCACTGATTGTGCCTCGATAATGGAAAAAGGGTATCTTCACGATGGTACATATCGTTGTTTTGTGTCTCAGTTTGAGCCAAAATACGTCAGTGAAGCCCTAAATTATGAGGCATGGGTGAGTGTCATGCAAGAAGAACTTCTTCAGTTCAAGAAGTTAGGTGTATGGACACTGGTTGATAGACCTAAAGGTGCTAAGGTCATTGGCACTAAGTGGGACTTGAAATGTAAGAAAGATGACCAAGAAGTCATAATCAGGAACAAAGCTCGACTTGTAGTTCAAGGATTTCAACAAGTCGAGGGAATTGATTACAATGAAGTATTTGCACCTACGGCAAGAATGGAAGCCATCCGTATCTTCCTAGCCTATGCCTCTTACATGAAGATTAAAGTCTATCAACTGGATTTAAGAGTACATTTCTTCATGGTGAAATCCGGGAAACAGTGTATGTCAGTCAACATGAAGGATTTGAGGATCCATATCATCGGGATAGAGTTTGCAAACTGGATAAGGCTCTCTACGGGCTTCATCAAGCCCCAAGAGCTTGGTATGAAAAACTCTCAACTCACCTTGTGAAATGTGAAGTCGGCTTGATCGGTACACATCCGAGCATGTTCTTGACAGAAGGATAAACAACAGCACAAACCAAAAGTCAAACAATAATACGAACTATAATTGAATGGTTTCATTGATAAAACCTAATGATTACAAGCTCGTTACAACATAAGAATCAAGACTCTTGGCAAGGGGAAGATCGAGCATGATCTCCCCTCTCATCCGGTAGCCCTAGGCTCCGGGCAGACTTCCTCTCTAAAACCCTTCTCTCTTTACACATTGAAACTGGTATATATAGGCCTCGGCCCATATTAGATGCGACTGGGCCCATTCGTGCGATTGGACCATGCGTATGGTTCAATCGTACGACTGGACCGTACTTATGGTTCAGTCTTACGAATGTCCCAATCGCATCTCTCAATCGCACGGCTGGTCCATTAGCATGGCTCAGTTGTACGACTGAGTCTCATTCGCATATGCTCCTACAAATGACCCAGTTTCATGTGTTTACAACATATCAGTGTATTACATTAAGCCTAGACTATTCGACAAGCGACGGACACACTATATGTGACAATATATGCTCCAACAAATTCCCCCTTGGACGTTGCTTGCAAATAGTATATAACACCTCTTACAATCTTCAGTCAATCATTGCTCTGGTTGCCAATAGAATCAAACGAAAACCATATTAGCCAACGTTGCCAATGCGTCAGGTTACACACATCCCTGAAAATGAATTTAGGCACAACATCTTTGGTTTACTTTGCAGAACACCATCATCACAGCAAAATTCCCCATATGACTGATTTTTCTAGATAATGACATGAATAGTTTTCCATTGCTTCAATCTTCACACAGGCTAACCTGATTAACATCAACACCTGTAGAAATTCCCCCTCACATTCAGCATATCCCAATATATAGACATTGTGCTCTCCTTGCATCTTCACATGGTGTATTGGGCAAAAGGTTGAAGGTTCCAATCCACAACTGACAATATCAAACAAATCAGCATGCATGTAGATTTATCATCAGAAACCTGCTCACATCATCACTTTCTGATTGCGTCTTTAATTTCTCTATACATGGATTCCCCCTAAGAATGAGAATCCTCTCAGTGCGATAAATATAACTTGATTGGCCCATAAGTAGTCAGATGCTCCTGACTACCCCACAAAATCAGCATCGACTGCTAACATCTTCTCTTCTATCTTTCGTGTTCCAATTACATTCACCTATTCTGGAAGTTCGACGAATAATGGGGTATACATCGAACTTATTTGACAAAAGAACCTTAGGGTGAATATGCTTTGCTCATCCTCAAATCTGTGCAAGAAGCAGTTCCAGACTCTTTTTTTTTGGAACAAATGCGAATAAGTCATGCGGATGGCTCATTCGTACATTGAACATGCGACTGGTCCAGTCGCACGATTGAACATATGACTGGTCCAGTCGCACGAATGGTCCATTCACATGGCTCATTCGTACGAATGCTCCAATTGCATGGCCCAGTCGCATGAACGGGTCTGCATGCAGATTTTCAGATCTACAGCCGCCAGGGCTGCCCAAAACCCTAATCTGACGAATTTTATGTGAACCGAAACAAAATAGGTATCATCAGATTTGAAAGGGTGATAGGAACGTGGTTTCGAATTCGATTTTAACATAGAAGCAACACATGTAACAAGATATTAGCAAAACACGAAGAACACGAAGTGGGTTTAACGTCAAGATCTGAAATTTGATCCAGAAATCAAGAGCTCGGATTGCTAGAATGATTGTTAGATCATTCCAGCAGTAACCGGCTCTGATACTAATTGTGAAGTCGACCTGATAGGTACACATCCGAGCATGTTCTTGACGGAAGGATAAACAACAGCACAAGCTAAAAGTCAAACAATAATACGAACTATAATTGAATGGTTTCATTGATAAAACCTAACGATTACAAGCTCGTTACAACATAAGAATCAATACTCTTGGCAAGGGGAAGATCGAGCATGATCTCCCCTCTCATCCGCAGCCCTAGGCTCCGGGCAGACTTCCTCTCTAAAACCCTTCTCTCTCTACACATTGAAACTGGTATATATAGGCCTCGGCCCATATTAGATGCGACTGGGCCCATTCGTGCGATTGGACCATGCGTATGGTTCAATCATACGACTAGACCATGCGTATGGTTCAATCGTACGACTGGACCATACTTATGGTTCAGTCTTACGAATGTCCCAATCGCATCTCTCAGTCGCATGGCTGGTCCATTAGCATGGCTCAGTCGTACGACTGAGTCTCATTCGCATATGCTCCTGCGAATGACCCAGTTTCATGTGTTTACAATATATCAGGTGTATTACATTAAGTCTAGACTATTCAACAAGCGACGGACACAATATATATGACAATATATGCTCCAACATGAAACACGGATTTTGTAGAGGTGTAATTGACTGTACACTGTTCATCAAAGAAAAGGATGGTGATCTGCTGCTTGTTTAGATTTATGTTGATGACATAATCTTTGGTTCCAAGAATGAAGACTTATGTAAAGAATCTGAAGCAGTAATGAAGGCAGAATTTGAAATGAGTGCCATGAGAGAGATGAAGTTCTTTCCCGGGTTACAGGTGGATCAAACACCAAATGGGATATTTCTACATCAGACCAAGTATGTAGGGGATATTCTTAGTTGTTTCGACATGGAGAATGTTGATACATGTATGTCCCTAGATCATGATATGAACGTAATAGATCTTGTTTGTCTAATTCTGAGGTAATGCTTGAAATGATTAATGAAATGATATTGCTTGTTTGATATTTATAATGTTTCATATTTCATTAATGAGTCGACATTGAATTGGTTAATTAGATTTGTGGTTGTTTGAAGTGTTATACATAATGTTATATTAATTAATTAATGCATTCAAACTTAACAGAATGAAGTTCTCATGCGAGTGGCCCGTGCGAATGGACCATACACATGAATAACTTCATACGAATGACTCAGTCGCACGACGGAACCAGGAGACTGGATCAGTCGTATGATTATAACATGAGATTGACTCAGTTGCACGACTGAATACTCAATCGTGCGAATGAATCAACCGCATGGTTCAATCGCACGACTGAACCATACCAATGGTTCAGTCGCACGAATGAATAATACTAACCTATAAATACAACCCAATTCGTGAAAAATAGAGAGCTTTTGATTACTTACGACTCCAGACGTACCCTAGCCATCCAGAAGCCTCACAATTCGTTCTCCAAGTTCATAAAACACATTAGATCGATTCCCAATCGATTTCTAACGTGAGTTTCAATTCTTGATTGATTCTTCGTGTTTTCTCACTGATTGGATCGCCAATCAAATAGGATTCCGCACTATTTGATCTGGTTTACACGCCAATCACTAGGTATTTCGTTCAAATACCAGGTCCTAACAAGTGGTATCAGAGCTTTGGCTCTTGATTACGTGTGATTCAATCAAGATTGATAAAAAGTTTGTGTTTTTGCACTAAAACGCAATCTTTTGCGTCAAAAGTGATCTTGGACGTTCCCTGCTCATCAAAGTTGGTTTCTACGGACTTAGGCGATTAGACCTTGCGAAATTTCGAATTTTTACGGCTAAAACACGTTTAACCTAGGAATTTTCGCAAAACAGCAGACAGTCGCACGAGTGTGCCATTCGCACGACTGGACTTCATTCGCACGACTGGATTCATTCGCATAGTCCAGACGCACGATTGGACCTAGTCGTATCTCCTTTCGTACGACTGAACCGTTCGTTCGCATTGCTCATACTCATCAGACTCATTCGCACGACTGAGCTAATCGCTTAGTTCAGCCGCACGATTGAACCAGTCGCAGAGTTCATACGCACGACTAGGCCATTCGCATCCTTCAGTCGCACCAGTGATAGTTTGGTTTATTAGACTTAAAGTTATTCGCCATGGAAGATCAAATGTCAGCCTTTACTGCTGGAAAGGACTCTAGGATACAGAACCTGCTGTTGCTTGAGAGTGAAGTGGGTAATCATAATAAACCACCAAAGCTTTTGACGTTAGATGAGTTTCCCCACTGGAAACAACGTTTTGAGATCTACCTCAATGGAGTGGATCCGAATCTGTGGGAAGCCATCGAGATTGGATATAGTACACCGGTTGGAGCTGATGGAGTTAAGCTAACGTTAGGAGGGATGACAGATGTGCAAAAAGTTAAATACAATGCAGAGAAAAGAGTTTATGCATTGATTACACAGTCTATTCCTAAAGACATATTCCACCAGTACTCAGAGAATAAGCAGTCCAAGAAACTTTGGGATGAGCTAGAAAAGAGGTATGACGGGAAGCTTCATTAAGGCAATCAAAGCTAAGGAGTTAAAGAAGGAATTCGATAACTTCTCATCGATGGGAAACGAGAGTTTAGACGACGTTATAGATAGATTTTACCATCTGATGAGTGAACTGCATACACATGGGGTGGCAACTACCATGGAAGAGAAAGTTACTAACTTTGCAGACGGATTGCCTGAAAAGTGGACCTCATTCGTGTCTAACCTTAGACAGAATGGAATGCTGGCAAAACTGGATATTAATGACTTCATTCTTAAGTTGCGAGAAGAGTCACTTAGGATGAAGTACAGAGCTCAGAAGTCTTCTTACAATCAAAATCCAGCCTTGTACAACGCCACGCCTCAAGCTAAGACATCTGGAGCACCTCTCCAGACTGCATTTGTGTCTAGCTCATCGGGTCCTGCACATGCGTCTCCTTCAGGAACAGACACGTCGGGACTCTCTTGCACCCACCATATTGGATCCGAAACAAGTGCTACTGAAGACCGAGAATCTCGGAAATGTGACTGTGGAAGTAGCTCGAGAACACATGGATCTTTTGGCTGCAATGGTCCATTCTTATGATGAACTTGTTGCTGGGAAGATTGGAAACTGCCATCTGGCCGACGAGGACTACGAGCAGGTGGACGAAATGGAGCTTGAGAGGATGGACATAATGTGGGCCTTAGCTAGTGCTGTCCGGAGGGCAAAGAAGTTTGTAAAACAAACCGGACAGAACTTAGTAGCTACTAAGGATACCACATTTGGCTTTGACAAGAGCAAAGTGACCTGCTTCAACTGTGGAGAGAAGGGGCACTTCAAAAGAGAATGTGTCAAGCCTAAGAAGACGGGTAACGGGAACCCGTTCTCGTCCTTCACTCGTCAAGACAAGCAAGCTACCAGTTCTACTTCATCAAGCAAGGATCCAAAGGCCTTGACTGCTCATGATGATGAAGGACAGGATTGGAGCTTTAGGTTTGTCTCGCCAGGGGAATCAAACATTGCAAGTGTAGAAGACATTGACAGTGATTCCGCTAGTGAAGGAGATCTAGCAGTTGAGATAGCGATGTCACATAGTGAAGAAGCAACTGCAACCAAGGTCAGTTACAAGCCTAAGGAGGAGTCTACCACGTCAGAGACAGAAAAGACAGAATCACCAGAACCAGAGACATCTGGCTGCGTTGATGGCTAACTCTTCTGAATCAACTCAGGTAAGTACTACTGACCAAATGTTTGATAATCATGCTTGTTCTGATTGTGATATTTTTAGGAATAGCATAGATGAAAATTTTGCTAGGTTATTAGATCATAATGATAACTTAGTAAAAGATTTGCACCTGTGCACTGAGGCTAATAGGGTATTAAAACAAAATGAGCATAGTTATAAAGAAAAGATAGACCTTTTGACTAAACAGCTTAGGGAAACCGAAGTAGTTGCCTTTAACCAAGCTAATGACATTAGGTATTATCTAAACTCCCTAGAAGACACTAAGAAGCAAAAGGCAGTTCTAGAAGTAGAAGTAAATTCATTAAAACAGAAACTGCACAGTTGGACTAGTTCTTCACACATAGTCCAACACTTAGTGAGAGAAAGGAACAACGGGGAGGGATTGGGTTATAAAGTGGTCACACCACACTGAGACTTTGATGAACACTAAGACTAGACCAATAAATAGTATCCCATCAAGGATCATGTGGTGTCTACTCCTCTTGTTAGTGATCCAGATTCCTTATGTTCATCTATGGACTCTGGAAACAAACAAAAGGAGGCCACTTCAAAGGCAAAGGATAAATTGTCTAGTGTTAATCTGGAAAAGGAATTTGAAAAGGTTAACTTAAAGTCAGGATCAAACAGAGTCAAATCAGAACCTAAAAGGACTTCTAAGGTTAATCTTTCACATACTTCAAGTCAAAAACCTATTAACCAAAAAGAAAAAGAGGTTAAACAGGTGAAAACAGTTAACTTTGTTAAACAGAGAAAACAACCAAAGAACCAGAGTCAAAACCTAGAGTGAGTAATGTTACTAGAGTGTCACACACTTCTCCACAAGAAAGTTTAATCATAAAGTTGATAGCAGTCGTGCTACAACTGTGGTGAATATGGACACATTGCTTCCTATTGTCACTTCTATCAGACACCCAGTAAGAAGATTGAACTTCAGGTTTCAAAGCCTAGGTCTTCTAAGAGGATTTCACTGACTCCACCTAGAAGAACTAGTGAACCTAAAATTCAACCTGTAAGTCAGTCGACTGTTTATCACAAACAGGCATTGCACAAATCTGGATTATGGAAGGAGAAGACATCCTTAGTGTCTGATAATAATGACAAGAAGGAACCTGAGCTACCCTCATCCTCTAAGGGTCAATGGGTAGAATTTATGATGTGTGATGCCTCTGGGAAACCCAAGCCAGTAAAGGCTTGGGTTCCTAACCCAAACTAATCCTTTACTTTGTATGTGCAGGGTGTTCGATACAGTGCTGAAACTAACACGTGGATAGTAGACAGCGGAGCATCCAGGCACATGACAGGAAACAGGGCTCTTTTATCAAACGTCAAGCAAATAAAAGGAGGGCATGTTTCGTTTGCTGGAAACAAGGGTGGCTATATCACAGCCCAGGGAGAAGTGGGGAATCAGAAAGTTAAGTTTGATAAGGTGAACTACGTTCAACAACTACAAAATAACTTACTTTCTGTCTCCCAAATATGTGATAAGGGATTTAAAGTCATCTTCGACAACAAGAAGTGTTACGTACTAAAGAAAGACTACGTGATCCCAGAGGACCAAGTTTTGATGACTGCTTCAAGATATAAAGATCTCTATGTCTTGGATCTGTCAACAGCTTCTACAACGGATCATGAGGTTCAATGTTTTCTATCTAAAGCTACTGAAAAGGATTCCATCTCCTGGCATAGGAGAATGGGACACATTAGTCAAAGGAAGATGAATCACTTGATTCAGAAGGATCTGGTGAGAGGAGTTAATGTCAAGAACTTCCAGCTTCCTGACTTTTGTGTAGCTTGCAAGAAAGGCAAACAGACAAAGAAGTCTCATTCAGAAAAGAAAGTTCATTCAATAGAACTTCCTCTTGAGCTTCTTCACATGGATCTGTTTGGTCCAGTCAGTACAAAGAGCATTGCAGGCGACTTGTACTGCTTTGTGGTCACTGATGACTACTCAAGGTTCACTTGGGTAATGTTTCTGAAATCCAAATCAGAAACATTTGAATCATTCAAAGAGTTGGTAACCACACTGGAATCTCTCTACAAGCTGAAGGTTAGACAAGTACGCTCAGACAACGGAACAGAATTCAAGAACCAGTGGATGGAGGAATACTGCAAGGAAAAGGGAATTGTGCATCAATTCACTTCTGCCTACACACCTCAGATGAATGGCGTTGCTGAGAGAAAGAACAGAAGCTTGATAGAGACAGCACGGACTATGCTGGCAGACTCGAAACTGCCTATTCAATTCTGGAATGAGGCAGTGGCGAATGCATGTTATACACTGAATCGAGTCCTGATAGTCAAGCGCCACGGAAAGACTTGTTACGAGCTACTACAAAGACGCAAACCGAATCTAGAGTATCTCGAACCATTTGGCACGCCGTGCACACTTTTGAAGAAGACACAAGAGGGTAAATTCAGCGAGAAGGCAGATGAAGGAATCTTTCTAGGATATAACATACCAAACAAGCGAGTTTACAACAACTCAACGGGTCTAGTAGAAGTATGGTGTAATGTTGACGTTCAGAGATATACCACACCACCTACTGGAAAAGGACCCGCCTACTTTTTCGACTATGATGGATTCTTCAAGTCCTTCAACTTCCCTCTCTCTCCCTCGGATGACGAGTTAGCTACACGGATGATGTATGATATCTTGAATACACCAACATCTAGCTTACAGGGAGAATCATCTATTCAGTCAGGGGGAGTAGTCAACGATAGTGACTCCTCCTCTGAAGATGAAGCTGAAGAAGATAACCGTAACAGTCAGGAAGAACAGATTCCAGTTCCTGAAAGTCCTCAAGTATCTACCAGTGATGTACCTTCGACTTCGGAGCCTCAAACTCCAACTACCTCAGCTGCAGAACCAAATGTTCATAATCTTGGGTCTGAGGTAGTAGTTCCTACTACTCCAGGATCACGACTAAACGTCTATCATCCCCTAAACAATGTCATTGGGGATGTCAGATCAGGAGTGCAAACCCGAAATCAGCTATACTCAGCTGATTACGCATCAGTTATGGAAAAAGGATATATTCATGATGGTGCTTATCGATGTTTTGTCTCAGTTTGAGCCAAAATACGCCAGTGATGCACTAAATGATGAGGCGTGGGTGAGTGCCATGCAAGAAGAACTTCTATAGTTCAAGAAGTTAGGTGTATGGACTCTGGTTGATAGACCTAAAGGTGCTAAGGTCATTGGCACCAAATGGGTTTTAAAATGCAAGAAAGATGACCAAGGGGTAATTATCAGGAACAAGGCTCGATTGGTGGTTCAAGGTTTTCGCCAAGTCGAGGGAATTGACTACAATGAGGTGTTTGCACCCGTGGCAAGGATGGAAGCCATTCGTATCTTCCTTGCCTATGCATCGTACATGAAGATTAAAGTATATCAATTAGATGTGAAGAGTGCATTCCTTCATGGGGAAATCAGAGAAACAGTCTATGTCAGTCAACCCGAGGGATTTGAAGATCCTTATCATCGGGATAGAGTCTACAAGCTCGACAAGGCTTTATACGGGCTTCATCAAGCTCCACGAGCTTGGTATGAGAAACTCTCGACTCATCTTGTGAAACACGGCTTTCGCAGGGGAGTCATTGACTGCACGCTGTTTATTAAAGAAAAAGATGGCGACCTACTGCTCGTACAGATCTATGTTGATGACATAATCTTCGGTTCAAAGAACGAAGAGTTATGCAAAGAGTTTGAAGCAGTTATGAAGAAAGAGTTTGAGATGAGTGCTATGGGGGAGATGAAGTTCTTTCTCGGGTTACAGGTGGATCAAACACCAATGGGATCTTTCTACATCAGACCAAGTATGTAGGAGACATTCTCAGTCGTTTTGACATGGAGAATGCATCTGCTGCTGGGACTCCACTGGCTACGAATCACGACATAGCACCTGATGAAAATGGAGATCTTGTAGATGCCACGATGTACCGAGGAATGATTGGATCCCTCATGTATCTCACTGCCTCAAGACCTGATATCATGTATGCTACATGTTTATGTTCTAGATATCAGGCTAAGCCTAAGGTCAACCATCTGATCGGGGTCAAAAGGATTTTTCGTTATTTGAAGGGTACACCCACACTTGGATTGTGGTACCCTCATGATGATGACTTGAGCTCACTGCGTATAGTGACTCAGATTACGGAGGCTGCAAGATGAACTACAAGTCTACATCCGCAGGGTGTCAATTCTTTGGGAGAAGACTAGTTACTTGGCAGTGTAAGAAGCAGACATCGGTTGCATTGTCAACCTGTGAAGCCGAATATGTTGCTGCTGCAAGTTGCTGTTCACAAATCATCTGGATTCAACAGCAAATGCGAGATTACGGTTTAACATTCTCCTCTACTCCTATTTGTGTTGATAACTCTGCTGCAATTGCAGTAACTAAAATCCGGTCCAACATCCTAAGACCAAACATATCGGTATTAAATACCATTCATAAGAGACTGCTTTGAAAAGAACTTAATTGATGTGGTAAAAATTAATACTGATTTTCAACGCGCTGACCTCTATACTAAAGCCTTTGATAAACCACGTTTTCAATATTTGCTAGAGGTCAACGGAGTTAAAAAGAAAAGTGATGTTATTCCTGATGATGATCATGTGTAGTCGATGTAGGTTAGTTAAGTTTTTTTCTTTTTTTATTTGTTTTTTTGGTCTGTCTAAATTAAACTCATGTTATTTTGGGCTATTAAAATCCTAAAATAATTAAACCAGTTTATGATTTTAGTATTTTAGGGGGAGAATAAGTCAACAAGTAACATCAAAAAAAACAGGGAGAAGGAGTGGAAAGCTGATTAAGGTAGATCGTATCTGTGATACCGATTCAAACTCTTTGGAATATGATAGTACACAGGAACAAGTCAAGAGGGACTTTAAAATGTTAATTTAGAAAAGGTGCAAAAATTCAAAGTATAAGTCTGTGTAGTCTAAGCAATATAAAAGGGAAGATGATAGAAAAACTGGTAACTCCTAAGGTAACACAATGAGAGTAGACCTAGAGGTTGCTAGACCACAATTGATATGTCGGTAGATTCCATACAATAGATGATTAGACCGACTGGTGATCTCAAGATCAAACTAAGTTGTTCAACTGACTGTGGGCTTCCATCTTATCACTGGTTAACACAATCGACAATATTCCAATAAGGGGTAATGAGCATGTAAACGCCACAAATGTGTGCGGATGACCATAAACAGAGCAAAGCACGAGAAAAAATGAAAGAAAAATGCTATCAAGCTAATGACGTATGTTGTTGGTGCATTTGGTGCAAAATAAAATTAAGCTGCTCTAACAAGGAGATAGGTTGTGTGCCTCTCTGCTGTGCGATGGCACTGACCTGAGGATAAGCATAACCTAGATATTCTAGAATTCATTGTTGTTTGCCGCCTCTCTGCTGTGCGATGGCACTGACCTGAGGACTGGCTTCTCTTTGAAAGCTCTAAGAATAGTCTCTCCTTGTAAAAGTAACCGTAGACCGCTCAAAAGCTCCTGAGGAATGTTGATTACCATATAAGTGTGGGATCCACAAATGTTAGTTGAAATAATTAAACCTAAATCTATCACCAGTCTGTGTAAAAAGTCTGCGTATGGATTTATGAGGACAAACATATTGACAATCATTGTGGCTGCAATTCATGAAAGTTCAAATCAATGTGGTAATCTAAGAGTTCCAGCATGATTTCCTAAAAGCTGCTAACGACTCTGGATGAAAACCAAGAATAGAGCATCAAAAGATTTTGACAAACAAGTCCCAAATGATTTGACTTGCCTGTATGATTCCAAAATTGGCCTGGTCCAGGTGTGGTCAATCTAAGTTGAAGTTCTATTCCGGAAACAAATCCAGTAGATTTCCATCTCAGGACTTATCTCTCACAAAAAGCAAAAACAATTCTTATTTTGATTCTTTAGTTAAATTTTTTTGTTTTTTTTTCTTTAATTTTGTGTCGTGGTTTTAGTGTGTTTGTTTGTCGGACTACATCAGGAAAATCAGTAAGGGATCAACTCATTAAACGATCATGTCTGAGATGATCAAATGCTCATAACGTTAATTTCTGAAATTAAAGGGTTTTTAAAAAAAAAGTAAATATTCAAATTGGCAGAAAAGTTAATGACTATGACCTATTCGCACGAATGGATCATACGAATGGAAGCCATTCATACGAATGGACCATGAATGGACCATCCAACCGAATGGCCCATACGATTGGCCCAGTCGGATGCTTAAGGGCGGATGAGTGAGTCAGTCATGCGACTGAGATCCAGTCGGACGAATGAAGAAGGACGACTGAACCAATCGCACGACTGAGTCCCACTCGCACGACTGAAAGGTGCGTATGAGCTCAGTCGCACGATTGAGTCTAGGGTTAGTATAAATAGAGGGGGAGTCGGTCGCAGAGACTCACCACCTTCAAAATAACCCTGAATCGCACGACTTAACACAACTCTGCAAAAATTCATTTGATCTCTAAAACCCCCGTTTCTTGATTACTGACCATCTACATCGACTACAGGTAATTTACGGTATAGAAGCACTCCCATAACTTTAAATTTGATGAAACAATCGGTACATTCGGACTCGCAAAAGAACCGAGACTTAAGTGACTAAATAACCTACCTAAATGACTCAAACAAACGAAAGTAAAGATGTTAGGTGGTATAAGAATGTATTGCGAGTCAAATGAACCAGATAACGATGTCTAAAACTCAAAAATGGTGAAAAAGTGTTTTTGAATTGAACAGTCAGTACATCATGCGAATGGACAGAGTGATGAACCTCAGTCGCACGACTGAAGGGTTCAAACTGCTTAAATGCACGACTGAACCATGCGTATGAAGTTCAGTCGCCCGACTGGTGTAACCGCATGAGGTTACATACGTATGAGCCCAGTCGCACACTCAGTGGTACGCATGGGATCAGTCGCACGACTGAACCCCAGTCGCACTGTTCAATCGCACGACTGAACTCAGTCGCACAATCTCAATCGCATGACAGAAAGATTTTCTTCAAGTTTAAGGTTTCATGATTCTTAGCCAATGGTACTAATGTTTACTATTTTTGTGTAATAGATGGCGAGTCGATGGATTATGAGCACGAAGCACAATATATGTGCTCATCTGGACTTGACATCCAGAAACGCTGCCGATTTCTCTGGCATCATCACATTTCTACTGAGATCGAGGATTGCACATGCCATATCTACTCCTTGTACTCCTTATCGATCCATCAGCAAGCCTTCTGGGAAGGCGCTACAGTCGATAGATCATCTGAGCCTCATTGCATCAGAAGTACCATCTTTGGAGAGGCTATTACTATATCAGAGGAGGATCTGAGGATCGTATTACATTGGGGGATGACACTGATTGTCCGACTCGATTACACCCCTCACAGTCAGAGGATGCTTTCTTAGAGCCAAGTACTCTGGGGACATAAATGCTGGGGTACTCAACAAAAGTAACCTCTGTCCCCAGTTTAAATATCTTGCGCACGTGCTGCTTAAGTGCATAGCTTCCAGAAAGGGAGGTTTTGATGAGCTGTCTGACCAGATGCAGAACGCGTATGTTGCGTTGGTGCTGAACCATCCGTTCAGCTTCTCCAAGATGATCTTCACCTATCTGGTGGAGAACATCGAGGGGAAAGGGAAGGAAGGCTTCTGTATGTACCCGAGGTTTATGCAGATGATCATAAATCAGAAGCTTCCCTCCCTGCCGAAGGAGAAGGAGGATGCGGTAGTCCTCGAGGTGATGGATGATACTACCCTGGGAGGATGAAAGTGTACAGGGGGAAGCAAGTGAAACCTCCTGTCAGGAGGTTGTTTGGTCATCTTGCCCGGGATGACTACGTGGTGCCAGCAAAGAGAAAGTGGCGCCACGATGATAGTGACTCTGATGTGGAACAGATTGCTCTACCCACTCATGACTCAGATGATGATGACAGTGGGGATGCTGGAGACGGTATGCCTATTCCACCTAGAGGCACTGTGTCTGATGTTGTTCCTCCAGTGTCCGTCCCAGCTGGAGAAGTAGCCGAGTCAGCTGGATTTCATCAGGATTTTGTTCAGGGTGCGGAGGAGGAGGATGAATCGGATGAGGAGCCCCTAACGCGAACTGTGGGAAGCAAAGTTGTTCCCACAGAACATGGGCTAAGGGTGGTTGGTGAACACCCGAGAGACTCCGGAGAGACTGATACTGACCCAAGCTATGCACCGGGGTCCACAGGCAGGGTTGTAGGGGGAGCTTCCACCTCAACAGGGACGAGGAGGAAGAGATGGCTAAACCCCATGGTCAGAAGAAGAAGAAGCGTCGGGTGACCTTCCTCACCACCACATCCACCACAACCACCACACCCACCACAGCCACCACATCCACCACAGCTACCACAGCCACCACCATACCTCCCACAACAGCACAGACTCCATCCACCACCATATCCTTTACTCCTACATCACCTCCATCATTTCACAGACCTATCTTTACTACAGCCACCACCACCACACCACTTCACACCAAGCAATACCCCCAGCCCATCCCTCACATACTTATGGATCACCTCTACCTCCAATCGGGGTAGAGGAACAGCTGTCTGCGCTTAACAGAATGGTGATGCGCTTACTTGCTGCAGATGAAGAAAAGGCAGCCCAGATCCGCCAGCTTACTGACCTGACTGCTGCACAATCTCACCAAATTGCAGAGCAGGCTCGAGTTATAGAGGAGCAGGCCCAACAGATGGCTGCTCAGAGCACTGAGATAGCCCAACTCAATCACATAGTGTCTCATCAAGCAAGAAAATAGAGGAGTTGGAAAAGGCAAAGAAGACTATCCTGTTAAAACTGAAAGGATCTAAGGAGGAGCCATTAAAGATCAATGAAGGGGACAGAGATGATGATGATGAAGATGATGATGAGGATGTTGAGAGTGATACTGAGGAGAATGAAGAAAACGTAGGAGATAGGACAGAGGAGAAGGACGATGATGATGAAGCAGGAGGAGGGGATGCAGCTGCATCGGCCTCTGCTACAGGTCAAGAGAAAAGGTCAAAGAACAGACAAGATCAATCAGCTTCTACTTCTGCTCCTCCAAGTGATGATACTATGATACAGGATAAAAGTAAAGACTAGATGTTTATGTATTTATTTACTTTTGTATTTGAATCCTGTATTGAAAACGATGTATTGAATGTTTATATTAAGTGAATGCATTATATTTGTTTAATTACTAATGACTTATGTGTTGAATGTTTAAATCAAACAGATCCAAATTACAAAGAGATGAGTTTGATGTTGCTCCCCTTCAGCAGGTCAAGACTCAGCTAACAATGATTCTTGATCTGCAAGGGATTGTCAGAAGGTCAGTGAACTATACCCCTGAAGAAGGGGAAATAATTCATGACCTATCAAACGAGCAACTGGCAGAGCTTTTCAAGCTAAATCCAGATGAGATAGTGAAAGATGCTCCGACATGCGATTCGACTAGTGACGAAGAGCTCAATGATGTTGATGAAGTCGAGATCGAAGATGTCACTGCCGAGGATTACCCTCAGTACGCTGACAATGAGGGTAATGTGGTTCCCAATCTGGGTGAATCCCTTGTCAGCGATACTTTTGAGGTGTTGAACAATATGGAGCAAGAAACAGAGAAAGCAGTAGGAACAGCCCAAGCCGCAAATGATGATGTCAACATTCGAAAGGCTGAGTGGGCTGCATGTTTTGAAGAAGTTAGAGCCCAACGTACTGCACCAAAGAAAGATTCCTACACCAAACTCTATAGAGTCAAGAAACATCACAAGGTGTCAGGAAGGATCATAGCATGGGCGTATTTTGAGGATCTTAATGCTTATGCGGTTAAGAGAGAACAGGGCATAGAGTACTTCAGATTCCCACATGATCTGAAGACTCTACCAGGTTTTGAGCTCAACCAGCTGGCAAAATTAAAGCTTTTGTATGCTGATCCGAGGAAGATGTCAGGCTGGTTTGAGGCTGCCCTAAAGAAGGAGTATCACACCAGATGGGTTAACTTCAGACCCCAACAGCCTACTAGGTATATCAGAAGGTCTGAGGTTGATGCCATTACTGGCAAGCCCAAGATAGTGTTGAAGTGGAATCCTCGCGCACAATGTCAAGAATCCCACTCAGGGAAATGCCACAGGATTTACTCCACACTTTAAGTGGTGGTACTACGATTGGAGAACAGCTGAAGCGGTCATAGTCCTAAGCAAAGAGAGACAAATGGATACGATCAGGGTATTCGACCCGATGTGGCTTACAAAATTGTCGGAAATGATGTATATACGCTATACAAGTGGCCACTGTTCTATGATACGCAAGATATTGTACAAGCCCTCCAGTTCCAGAACGTTATACGACTCTGCTTCGCGTTTGAGATTCACACAGGAGTCACAAAAGAGGAGAAGTACAAGAAATACAAGGAGGTTATGCAGAAAACAAGAGATTAGAGAGATCTAGGTCCAAGGGGGAGTTTGTTGATACATGTATGTCCCTAGATCATGATATGAATGTAATAGATCTTGTTTGTCTGATTCTGAGGTAATGCTTGAAATGATTAATGAAATGATATTGCTGTTTGATATTTATAATGTTTCATATTTCATTAATGAGTCGACATTGAATTGGTTTATTAGATTTTGGTTGTTTGAAGTGTATACATAATGTTATATTAATTAATTAATGCATTCAAACTTAACAGAATGAAGTTCTCATGCGAGTGGCCCATGCGAATGGACCATACGCATGAATAACTTCATACGAATGACTCAGTCGCACGACGGAACCAGGAGACTGGATCAGTCGTATGATTATAACATGAGATTGACTCAGTCGCACGACTGAATACTCAATCGTGCGAATGAATCAACCGCATGGTTCAATCGCACGACTGAACCATACTAATGGTTCAGTCGCACGAATGAATAATACTAACCTATAAATACAACCCAATTCGTGAAAAATAGAGAGCTTTTGATTACTTACGACTCCAGACGTACCCTAGCCATCCAGAAGCCTCACAATTCGTTCTCCAAGTTCATAGAACACATTAGATCGATTCCCAATCGATTTCTAACGTGAGTTTCAATTCTTGATTGATTCTTCGTGTGTTCTCACTGATTGGATCGCCAATCAAATAGGATTCCGCACTATTTGATCTGGTTTACACGCTAATCACTAGGTATTTCGTTCAAATACCAGGTCCTAAAGAGAATGCTTCCGCAGTGGGACTCACTGCACAACCATGATTGTAGCAAGACGAGAATGGTGATCTGGTTGATGCCACCATTGTACCGAGGAATGATTGGATCCCTCATGGTACTCACTGCCTCAAGACCTGATAATGTACCCGACATGTCTTGTTCAACATATAGCGAAACCCAAAGTTAACCATATTATAGGGGTCAAGAGGTATTTTGTTATCTTGAAGGGTATACCAAACATTGGGTTGGGTATTCCTCATGATGATGATTTGGAGCTTACTGCGTGCAGTGACTCAGATTATGGCGGCTGCCAGATGAACTACAAATCCACCTCAGCAGGTTGTCAAGTCTTTAGGAGACGATTAGTCATGTGGCAGTGTAAGAAGCAGACATCAGTTGCGCTGTCAACTTGTGAAGCTGAATATGTTGCTGCGGCAAGCTGCTATTCTCAAATCATCTGGATTCAACAGCAGATGCGGGACTACGGTTTGAAATTTTCTAACACCCCTATATTTGTTGATAATTCTGCTGCAATAGCCGTTACTAAAAATCCTGTCCAACATCCTAAGACCAAACACATCAGAATTAAATATCACTTTATACGTGATTGTTTTGAAAAGAATCTAATTGATGTTGTTAAAATAAATACGGATTTCCAACGCGCTGACCTCTACACAAAAGCCTTTGGTAAACCACGTTTTTTATATGTGTTAGAGGTCAACGGCGTTAAAAAGAAAAGTGATGTATTCCAGAAGATGAATGTTTAGTCTGATGCATCAAGTCCATTTTTCTTTTATTTTCTTTTATTGAGTTTATTTTATTCAATTAGTTTTGTGTTCCTTTTATTTCTTCGCCTATGAAAATCCTAAAAAATGCAAATCGTTTACGGTTTTAGAACTTTAGGGGGAGAATAGGTTAAGTAGTATTAAAAAACAAAAAAAGAAAAAAAGAACGAGGGAGGGGGAGGAGACAGTCAAGCTGATAGAAATGAGATCGGATCTATGAAACGGTTCAACGACTATGGAAAATGATAGTACACAGGAACAAAACATTTGGGACTTTAAAATATTAAATTGAATTAGATGCGAAATTCAAAGTATAAGTCTGAGAAGTCTGAGCAATATAAAAGGAAAAATGATAGTAAAACTAGCTGCTACTAAGGTAACACAGAGAAAGTAGACTTAGAGGTTGCTAGACCATTAGATGATGTACCGGTAGATTCAACACAATAGATAAGTAGACCTCGTTGGTGATCTCAAGATCAAACTAAGCTATTCAACAAGCTGTGAGTTATCATCTTATCCTCGGTTAACACAATCAACATAATTCCAATAAGGGGTGACGAGCAAAATAAATGCCACAAATATGTGTAGATGACCAAAATATGAGCAAAGCACCTGATGAAAAATGCAAAAAGCAATCAAACTAATAACCTATGTTATTGGTGCGATCTATGCAAAAAGAATAAAATTTCTCAAACAAGAAGATAGATTATGTGCCTCTCTGGTGTGCGGTGGCACTGACCTGAGGATAAGCATAACCTATATATTCTAGAATTCATTGTTGTTTTCCGCCTCTCTGCTATGCGGTAGCACTGACCTAAGGTTTGGCTTCTCTTTGAAAGCTCTAAGAATAGTCTTCTTTTGTCAAAATACCCATAGATCGCTCAAAAATCTCCTGAGGAATGTTGATTACCATATAAGCGTGGGATCCACAAATGCTTGTTGAAATAATTTAACCTAATGTATCACCAATCTGTGTCAAAAGTCTGTGTTTGGATTTAAATGGACAAGTATACTGACAATCATCGTGGCTGAAATTCTTGAAAGTCCAAATCAATGTGTGCGTCTTATAGTACTAGTATGATTTCCTAAATTTGCTAATGACTCTCAATGAAAACAAGAATCTAGCATCAAATGATTTTGGTAACACATCCTGAATGAGTTGATTACTTGTATGATTTCATAATGAATTGTTCCACCTATGGTCAAATTAACTTGAAGCTGCCTGTTCAAGAAATAAATATGTTAGATGTTTATCTTAGGATTTCCACCTCACACAAAATCACAAAAAGAATTTTAGTTGTCCTTTAAATGTTAGCCTTTTATTTTGTTTTAACTTTTAGTCAATTTTGTTATATGTCGAACTATGTCGAGGAATTCAATCTGGGATTTAATCACTTAAAAGGTCACGTCTGAGGCGATCAAACGTGTTTTCAACTTTTAAATGGGTCACGTCTGAGGTGACAAAATGGGTTTTGTCTAAAAGGATCATGACTGAGGTGATAAAAAGTTTTCGAAGGTAAAATGATCATGTCTGAGATGATCGAATGCTCAAATTGTTAGATCAAAAGTTAAAAGGGGTTAAGTGTCAAATGGGCATAAACTCAAAATTATGAGTATGGACCTGTCGTATGATTAGCCTATACGAATGAGCCCAATCGCACGTTTAACCCACACGTATGGGTTAGACGTGCGATTGGACCATAAACATGAGTAAAATCACACGATTGGAACATAAAACTGAACAAATCGCATGGATGAAGGTGACCGAATGATACAGTCGCACGACTGACTTCTAGTTGCATGACTGACTTCTAGTCGCACGACTGAAGGTGACCGACTGTGATAGTCGCACGACAGATCTTCAGTCGCACGAATCAACTATGCGACTAGGCTCAGTCGCACGACTGAAGGAAACCCTAGTATAAATAGAGGGGGAGTCGGTCGCGGTCATTCATCACTCCTAAATCGCCCCCAACTCGCACGACTCTACCATTACTCTTGCCAAATTTTCAATTGATCACTCTAGACCACGGATTATTGCATACTGACAATTTCTAGTTATTCTACAGGTAATGTGCGGTGAAATCCACTCGAATGTCCATCGATTCAGGCTCTAAATTGACTAAATTGAACCCTAAAAGGAACCGAGACTTAGTTTGTCTAAGAAACTAATTAAAATAAGTATATTGTTAAATTAAAGGTAGTTAGGTGTTATATAGGACATTTGCGAGTCTAATGAGCCCAACCACGATGTCTAACATTAAACTTTACTCAAAATTTGAATTTGGATGGAACAACAGTCTATCATGTGAATGGGCACCCGGATGAACTTCAATCGCACGACTGAGCTCACGACTGCACCAGGCGAATGAGTTCAGTCACACGACTGGTTCAACCTCTTTGGATAGCCTACGACTAAGCCCAGTCGCATGCTCAGTCGTACGTATAAGCTCAATCGCATGACTAAACCTCAGTCGCACAGTTCATTCACACGACAGACTAGAAAGATTCAAGTTAAGAAATTCAAATGGATATTCATTTACCTACACTAACGTTTATTTGCATTGTGTGACAGATGACGAGTCGTTGGCCCATGAGCACTAAGCACAATATTTATGCTCATCTGGATCTCACCTCAAGGAATGCTGCAGACTTCTCTAGCATTATTACTTTCTACGGAGATCTAGGATATTCTGAGCTATCTCGACACCATGTACCCCTTACCGCTTAGTCCAACAGGCTTTCTGGAAAGCGCTATGGTGGATAGGTCCTCTGAGCCCCATTGCATCAGGAGCTCGATATTCGGCGAGGCTATTGAGATCACAGAGGATGATCTCCGGACTGTTCTAGAGTTTGGGGATGACATTGACTGTCCCACCAGATTACACCCACTTACTGTTCGAGGATGTTTCATGAGGGCTAAGTACTCTGGGGACATCAACGCAGGAGTGCTCAACAAGAGCAACCTGTGCCCCCAATTCAAGTACCTCGCCATGAGCTGCTCAAGTGCATAGCTTCTCGGAAGGGAGGGTTCGACGAGCTTTCCGATCAGATTCAGAACGCTTATGCAGCGTTGGTGCTGAACCACCCATTTAGCTTCTTTAGGATGATCTTCACCTATCTGGTGGAGAACATTGAGGGGAAGGGAAGGAGGGTTTTGTATGTACCCTCGATTCATTCAGATGATCATTGATCAGAAGCTACTGTCGCTGCCTAAGGAGAAGGAGGACGCAGTAGTACTTGAGGTGATGGATGACACCACATTGGGTCGCATGAAGGTGTACAGGGTAAAGCAAGTTAAGCACCCTGTGAGGAGACTGTTCGGGCACCTGGCCCGGGCGGATTACGTGGCGCTGGCAAGGCGTAAGTGGCGCCACGAGGAGACTGACTCAGATGTTGAGCAAATTGCTCTTCCATCTGATGACTCTGATGATGATGACAATGGTGCAGGTGGAGACTCTGGCCCCACTGCTTCTAGGGCCACCACTGCAAATGTTACACCTCCACCACCCACTCATGGAGATGCCACCACCGCTAGTTTCCATCAGGATCTTTGCCCTCCTAATGAGGAGGAGGAGAGTGATGAGGAGCCACTGACCAGGACAGTGGGCAGTAGGGTGGTTGCCACCGAATGAGGTATTCGGGAGGTTGGTGGATGCCCTAGCGAGTCTATGGAGACCGCTACAGATCCCAGTTACACACCTGATCAGCCCAGCAGCATCCTAGGGGGAGCATCCTCCTCAAGGGGCATAAGGAGAAAAAGGATGGCTCAGCCCCATGGGATGAAATATAAGAGGAGGAGGATGACATTCATCACTACCACCACCACAGCCACCACTACCACCATTCCACCCACCACCACTACTCTACCTCACCCACCATCACTACCACAACCACTCACCACCTATCTACACCACCTCCACTACTACCACAACGCTTACCCATCACACCCCCACATATACCACCACCTATATACACCACTTCCACCACCACCAACCACCAAGTCGGCCCCTCATCCCATACCATGACAGGATCAGTGATCACAGGTTTGATGTAACAGAATATAACGCAGCGGAATACAAACACGAATTAGACAAATTGTAGCAAGCTAACAATATATGTGAGCATTAAGATCGCATACAGTTATAGGGAGAGTATGTTTTTCTCATTTCTGGGAATGTTTATAGATGAAGAATATTTCTAATCGAATCAATTATTCATTCCATTCAATTCATCATTTCATTCAATCATTACAATAGGTTGTCACTCCTTATATAGAGTGCAACAGTCACTGCTGTTATCACGGAAAGTGACAACTGGCAGATCCAATACAGAAATAACTAATTCTTAACAAACTACTGAAATGTTCACAACTACTGAGAACATATCAGCAAGTTAAGTACAAAATATAAAACTACTGAAACTACAACGACTGAAGAACAAGCTCTTCAGTCGTTTTACAAAACTACTGAAACAAAGAAAATAAAACTACTGATATCACAACTACTGAAGAAGTACTCTTCAGCAGTTGTGACAAACTACTGAGGCTTCAGTACTTGATCTTCAGACTTTGACCTTCAGGCGTTTCATCAGCTGATGACTTCAGTAGATATCATCAGCTGATGTCTTCAGTCTTTGTCTTCAGACTTTGTACATCAGTTGTTGATCTTCAGCACTTGTGAACTCTTCAGCTGTTGTTCTTCAGTACTTTGGTCTTTCAGCTTCAGCACTTGTGTTCTTCAGCTGTTGTACTTCAGCACTTTGGTTCTTCAGCAGTTAAGGTCTTCAGCACTTGATCTTCAGCTGTTGAAGTCTTCAGCACTTGTCAAACTACTGATGAGGCTTTCAGCAGTTGTTGTGATACCGTGTGGGACTTAGAGGTTTTCTGATCTTGGCTCATTGGTTCTTTTGGTCCAACAAACTCCCCCTGAACCATGCAGCCAAAACCTCTAACTTATTTATACTCCCACTTATTGATGGCAAAAATGTTGGTCTTTTCCTTCTTGATCAGGAGAGAAGATGACCCATGTACGCTCCGGCCTGGGAAGAACCTCAAATATTTGTTTGGCAGAGTATGAATGGGAACTCTGTTTTGGGGAACTGGACACAGAGTTGTTATCCCATTCATGAGATTCACTTCCCCATATGAGTCTGTACGACTCTCTTGTGTAGGCCTCAAGGAAGGTGATTTGTTCCTCCATGGTTAGCTCTTCAGCACCTCCTTCAAACAATGATTCCGGCCCATATACTCAGACAGGTATTTGGCCTGTTTCCCATTCTTTAGCTCCACAGTTGTTATTACTCTGTAAGCAAACTCATCCGGGTGATTACCCTCTAGGAACAACTGGAGCTCATTTTTCCTGACTTCCTCAAGCCTCTTGTAAACTAACCCCTTTTTCACTATTTTGTTTTCCAGCATCTTCTGAGGGGTTAGATTAGCTTTGTAGGCCTTCTTGAAGTCTTCTAGGATTTCCCAGGGTGAACTACAAAGACCAAAGAGATCACTCATCTACGATCTTTTTCACCTGGCCAATGTATCTCCGAGGTATATGTTCTTATGAATTCTGTGAGAGACCCTGGGATCAGGCCAAATCCTCACTCTTTCCTTTTGATATTGAAAGGTATGCCTGAGAGTGTAAAGTCTGAGGGCTTGCTCCTTCATATTGATGATGGAAGATGTGGCTGCATAAGCTTTGTCAACTCTCTTCAGCAATTCCATCATGCTGTTTATGAAGCTCTTCTTCTTCTAGCTTCACTTTAACCATTTGTCTCTGGACTCAGGAGTAATTGCTGAGGAGTGACTTGTGGCCTTAGGCAACTGAATCACAGCTGATAGCGGCAGCCTGTCTTCATCATCTTCTTCATCTTCTTCTAGCCTCAATATCCTTCTCTTCTTCTTCAAGGTATATCATCGGCTATGGGTTTTGAGGAAAGGGAGTTGGTTTGGTGGGTTGTGTTTTGGGTGGTTTTGGTGTGGGAATGTTGACAGGCTGTGCTAGCATCCTTTGGTGAGTGTGGCTTTTGATTGCTTTGCTAGCTCAGTCCTGCTCCCAGCACCCACTTCATTCAAAGCTTCAATAACAAGCCCCTTAGTGTATGCTTCAGACGAACAGATCTGGTGGTGATTGCCAAGATACTGTCCCTGGACCAAGCTTTGATCTCAATCATTGATCTTCCAAGATATTTTGCAATAAATCTTATCATGATTTCTAGCCTTTCTCTTTCTAACACTTCATAACTGCCCATCTATTCTGGATTTCTTCAATCTCTAGTCGTCGAATCTCAGAGTCAAGTTTGTTGGTGTCATGACCTTGCCTGAACAGCTGATCAATGATGTTGTCCATTGATCTACTGTGTTCGGCATCAGCCTCTTTATCAGTAGCTCCAAGGCTTTATCTTCAGCAATGTGCTCATCAGCACCTTTCTTTCGCTTGTAGTGAGCATTGGTTGCTGTTCTTTATCCTTTTGGGCTTGCTTCGCTTCCTCTTTTCCTCGGATCTTTTCCTCTTCTGTTCTTTCACTGCAGGACTCTCCCCCTTTTTGGTTGCATTGGAGGAAGGGGTTGAGACCGCAGAAAGAGTCTTGTGGACAGCAGCATCAACCAAGGGCTGTAATGTTGAGGAAAGCCTCTCATCAAGGGCTTTGATCACTATATCAGTAATTAGAGGGGTGATGAGAGGGAGGGAATTTTTGAGTGCAGCACCTATTTGCTCAGGAGGGTTCTGTTCTGAGAAGTAGGGCCTGAAGCGGAGGCAGGTGGTTGATTTTGGGGTGGCTCTGTATTTTGGAAACCTTCAAGGGAAGGTGCCATCTGTGGGTGTATGAGGGTGGCAGATGGACTTGCATCCTGAGACATCTTGGCCAGCAGCTCTTTGAGTCTGCTAACCTCATCCTCTAGAATGGTGTTTTGAGCAACTACATCGAGAAGAAGCTCAGGTCATCATCAGTTGATACTGAATCACCTGACCTCCTGCTTAGAGCAGGATGGACATGCACTGGGTGTAGACCAGTTGGTGCATGTGCCCCTTGTGCTTGGTACTAGGGACTTCCAGCCTCAGGACAATGTCCATCATCAGCAGTTGCCTCTAGGGAGGTCTTAGCAATGTTACCAGCCTCACTCTGGTCATGTGCTGAGTCAGAGGAGGTGGCAGCCTCACTAGATATTCTAAGCTCCTTCTCTACACCAGGAGATAGAATTGGGAAACCCCTGTGCTGTGGGTTCTCAGGGGCACTGTGTTCCTCCCCCTCATTGTAGAGGTATTCCCAGTAATAAGTGGTTTCTGGGGAGGGGGTGAGGAGTGCAATTGAGTCAGCACTTGAGCAACTATTAAAGTTGGGCTGTGAGGGGCGGTTGTTTGGGGTACGGGGGTAGAAGCAGTGTGCACCTGGGGTGGATGGTGCTCTTCAATGGCAATCTCCTCAAGTGAGGAAGATCCCAGATAAGTAGGTGCCCCTTGGGTTGCTGCAGGCTCCTGTTGAGAGGAAGCCTGAGCGGCTGTGACTGGAGAGTCATGGTATCCACTAGGGGGTTGGACTAGTGGATATATCCTGCTTTGTTGTGGGGCAGGATCCCTCAGGGGACTCAATTCCCTGAGTAGCCATTTTGGGTTTCTTTTTGGTGAGTTTGGTGGGGACATTGGATTTGGAGGTGGTGGCTGTGGGTTCCAGCTGCGTGGGTTTTCGCAGCTTGGCAGCCAGTTTGAGTGTCCGGTCGGAGTTGTGCCGGGAGTATACTTCTGGCAAAACAGCCGTAGCAGGGACTCCCAAGCCAACAAGTCCCTCAGCATTAAGCTGGTCTATTATAATGGCCATTATGAACCGTGGATAGAGTATCCAACGGTTGGCAGTTAGTTCTTGAGCCATATCTTTGAGCTCTGAAAATATTAATTCTGAAAAATTCAGTGGTTGTTGCTCAAGGATAGAATACATTACCTGCTGCCATTTGGTGGACATTTGATCCCAAGACGATGTCTTGGGGCCAAACATACATTGACCATGTGAAAATCAGGCGCTCAGCGTCATTAAAGTGTTTCTTCATGATGGTGGTGGCAGTGAGATCACCTTGATATCCATGCTGAGCAAATGATAGATCTATGGTGCCCTTCGGATATCCAGCAGGAGAGGTAGCATCACTCAGTTGAAGAATTTGACGGATTGTTGCAGGAGTAATCACTACTTCTTTGTGGTTGACGACTGACCGGAGGGATTGTGTGTTGCTCTCCTCAGTAGTGACATTAACGTTCATCCAAAATGGTTCAAGGATTCGGTATGTAAAACGGGGTTCAGAAGGAATGCCTTGTTGTATTGGGACTGAACCATAGATCGATAGCAGTATCGAACTTAGTCCAGATCGGCGATTTGTGAGGTAGGCAACACAGTTGTGTCGCGGTTTAATTGCATAGACGCCATGGAAATTTTTGGAGAGGAACGTTAGTTTGAAGAGATAAAGCATGGAGAGCTCAGGTTAAGGGTATTTATAGGGTACGGGTGAGGAAACGACTGAAGGATGTGGTGTTAGTCATCAGTAGTTTTAAACGACCGTTGACATGGTATTATCCTTTCAGACGTTGAAACAGCTGAAGTCGCGGTGTTAGGCATCAGTAGTTTAGAAAACTACTGAATACCGTGGTTTTGACTTCAGGTGATTGAAACAACTGACATGGTGTTTCATCAGTAGTTATGAAACTACTGAAGACAGTGGTTTTGTCATCAGCTGTTGTAAACAACTGAAGACTTGGTATTGGTCATCACTAGTTATAAAACTGCTGAAGACGTGGTTTTGCTTCAGTTGTTTAAAATGAAACACAGCAGTGGTACAAACGACTGAGGAGAAAGTTCTCTTCAGCTGTTTTCGTCAATTCTTAGCTTTTCAGCTGTTTCAAACTGTCCTCAACACATTCATCAGTCTTTATGGCTGATTTCAGTTGTTTCATAGGACATTAGTACTTATCTGTTTTTACTGTTTTCAGTAGTTATGACTGCATCAGTAGTTGTAACTACTTCAGTAGTTTAGAGCAGATGAAGTACTGCAGTACTTGTGAGAACTTTTAGCCTTCAGTAGTTATAAAAACTACTGAGGTTAAAAGAACTCATCAGTACTTATATGTGACAGGCACTCATGATCATCAATATGAATTACTGAGAGCATCAGTAGTTGTCACCTATTCTAGCTGCAGCATGCCAAGCCTTAGCACCAGGTTTTGGAAAGATGAACTATCCAAAGGCTTAGTAAAAATGTCTGCAAGCTCATCAGCACTGGGCACAAACTTAGGATCAATCAGACCTTTTCAAAACAATCCCTTATAAAATGATGTCTGATCTATATATGTTTGGTCCTAGAGTGCTGGACTGGATTTTTGACAATGCAAAGAGCTGAATGTTGGACCAAAAGAACCAATGAGCCAAGATCAGAAAACCTCTAGTCCCACACGGTATCACAACAACTGCTGAAAGCCTCATCAGTAGTTTGACAAGTGCTGAAGACTTCAACAGCTGAAGATCAAGTGCTGAAGACAACTGCTGAAGAACCAAAGTGCTGAAGTACAACAGCTGAAGAACACAAGTGCTGAAGCTGAAAGACCAAAGTACTGAAGAACAACAGCTGAAGAGTTCACAAGTGCTGAAGATCAACAACTGATGTACAAAGTCTGAAGACAAAGACTGAAGACATCAGCTGATGATATCTACTGAAGTCATCAGCTGATGAAACGCCTGAAGGTCAAAGTCTGAAGATCAAGTACTGAAGCCTCAGTAGTTTGTCACAACTGCTGAAGAGTACTTCTTAAGTAGTTGTGATATCAGTAGTTTTATTTTCTTTGTCTCAGTAGTTTTGTAAAACGACTGAAGAGCTTATTCTTCAGTCGTTGTAGTTTCAGTAGTTTTATATTTTGTACTTAACTTGCTGATATGTTCTCAGTAGTTGTGAACATTTCAGTAGTTTGTTAAGAATTAGTTATTTCTGTATTGGATCTGCCAGTTGTCACTTTCCGTGATAACAGCAGTGACTGTTGCACTCTATATAAGGAGTGACAACCCATTGTAATCAGTGAGCGATATGAGCAATTGAATGGAATGATTGATTGATTCGATTAGAAATATTCTACATCTATAAACATTCCTAGAACAGAAATTCATATTCTCTCCCTATAATCGTATGCGATCTTAACGCTTACAAGTATCGATTGCTTGCTACAATTTGTCTAATTCGTGTTTGTATTCCGCTGCTTTATATTCTGATACATCAAACTTGTGATCACTGATCCTGTCAAATGGTATCAGAGCAGGTTAATCATTGATCGATCTAATAATTGATCATTGAAACTGCTATTCAAGATCCAAGTTTGATTGAATTAGCTTTTGTTTTTGCAAGAAACGGTTATAGAGATTGAATTTTTCTGTATTTCTGCTCATTCATCCTGAGATCTTTTCTTGGTTCTCATTGAGTTTGTTGTGGTTTGTCTAAAACTTCTTTTTAAACTTGAACTAACTGTTTTTGAACTGAAAATGACCACTCCCTCCAATGATCCTCACAATACTGGTTCCTCAACCAAGCCTCCTATGCTGGTTAGGAATGAGTATAACATATGGCAAAGACGTATGCTCCATCACCTGTCTGTTAATAGCGCAGGGTGTTGGACATCTGTGGTACATGGTCCACACAAGCCTATGGTGAATAACCCGGAAACCAATCAAATGGTTCCGAAGAGGAGGGAGCAATACTCAGATGAGGATAAAAAGTTGCTTGAGATTGATGCAAAAGCCCATGGAATTCTGGCCATGGCTTTGCCCAATGAAATCTATTCTGGGCTAATGCATCATGAAACTGCCCATGACCTCTGGATTGCTTTGAAAGAACAATTTGGAGGAACTGATGAGGTCTTGGCAAATAATAGAGAAATTCTTGCCCAACAATATGAGACATTCTCTCATAGAAAGGGTGAGACACTGACTCAACAATATGAGCGGTTTCTTGTTTGATCTCTGAACTAAAAATGGTCAAACTTGAATACACCAATATTCAGATGAATAACAGATTTCTCAGATCACTGCTTGAGAGATGGGACACATATACTATTGTCCTACGCTCCAGTGCAAGTTTGGACAAACTATCTCTCACCCAACTCCATGGGAAATTGCTCACTTTTGAGAGAGAGATAGAACAGAAGAGAAAAGCTGTCTTCATCTGGAAAGCTCACTGAAGACTTTATACAAGGCAACACTGCCTTGGTGGGTCATGAGTCAGAATATGCTGCATCTGAATGCCAGTATGATGAGCATATTAATTTCTCTTCGAGCACTTCTAATTCTGCATTTGTAAGTGTTGATGATCAGTTTACTGGAGGTATAATGACAATTATGTTTCATTATGGATGATCTCAAGGGGATTGCTGATGATGACTTAGAAGAGATGGATATTTTGAGCCAAATGGCCTTGATAAATATCAGATCTCAGAAGTTCTACAAAAACTGGAAGAAAATTCCCAGGACTCTCTGGCAAAACCAAAGTTGGTTTTGACAAGAGCAAGTTGAGGTGTCACAAATGCCAACGGCTTGGACACTTTGCAAGAGAGTGTAGATCAAATGGTTCAAACTCTACTGCACCCTTTGTGACTTTTCCTGGCAACAGTCAACAAAACAGAGGGCAACATCCTGTCACATCTAGTCATCATCCTCAACAACAATCTCCGGCATATTTTGTTCCTCAGGGTCAAATGCCTTATCAGTACCCTTGTTATTACATGCCACAGTCAAGTCAAGTTCAAGTTCCTATGACACCACAACCTCATGCATTACCAGAACCTCAGCCTTCCCTATCTCATCAACAACCTTCATGTCAACAACACAGCTTCTTCACCCCAGGAGTTGTTGACTGGAGCAGTTTACCAGATGACTTGTCTGGTCATGATCAACTGTTCTCAGGTGCTGGTCAACATGGTGGTGACAGTCCCTTTGGGAATCTAGCTCTTATGGCTTTGGAGTCTGCTGATACTTCATCTTCCAATGCCTCTACACCACAGGTATCACAGGTATCCTCTGAGGCAAAAGCCAAATTATGTTCTGAACAATGCATAGCAGCATTTGCTTCCATTAGAGAAGCAAATGTAGCTTTAATTAATAAGAACATTGAGCTAGAACAAGTAATTTCCAAAAACAAAGCTGAGTTTGAGTTTGTGCTCAAAGATAAAAATGATGAGGTTTATAAACTGAATTGCAAAATAATTGATGATAAGGCTAGAGAAGATGTACTTCTAGAGAAGTACAAAGATCTCAAAGAACCCTTGCAGTTACCCAGGTCGAGTGTGATAGATGGGTACAATCATGCAAAGGTTTTGAAATGCTTAGTAAGCAATCTGCTTCAAATGTGAAGTTTGGAATTGGTTACAATCACACTGCTCCACCTACAGATTTTACCCCAAGAGCAGAGGTAGAATCTGATGGTGAGAGTGATAACCAATCCATCAAGTCATGTGATCTACCTTCTGATACAGCACAATCAGAAGTAGCAGTCAGTATCAAGTCCTCTTTGAACCTATCAGCTGAAGTTGATGGTCCAAATGCTGACATTCACATGATCAATAAGTTGATCAACTCAGGAGTCAATCCTGAAGGTCCTGAAAGACTGGAGAGCAGGATTCAACTCCTGAAGTTCAAACTTCAACTGCTGTCAGTACTGAAGAGAAAAAAACTGGCAGTAGAAAGAGTTTGAAGACTACTAAAGATGCTGTCAAGAAAGCAACCAATGCTTCCAAAGCATTGAAGAACAAGTCTTCTGTTGCTTCACCATCTTTAGTTGATGATCAACCTAAGATGAAGAAGAAACCATGTGAAGTATGTGGTTTGTTCAATCATCTTACAGATGATTGTTGGTACAAAAGAGGTTCCAAACTCAAACAAAAGGAAGAAATTAATGAGAAAATGGTAAAATGAAAACTGAGTTTGAGACCACATTTGTATCAGCAACATCAAATCCTGTAACCCTTAAGTCCTTAAAGCAATCCAAAAAGGAAGGTGTTAAACAGGTGACAGCTGAGGGTGCTCAAAGAAGAAGGTGCAACATAGGACCTTATCTAACTCCACTAGCAATGTGTCTGATGAGCTGAAAGCTTTATCACAAAATCAGACACAGCTGGTGATGATGGTACAACATCTGTTGGGTAGAGTTAACCAACTAGATTCTCCTATGTTGAAACCACAGAAAAGGAGGTCTAAGCCAAAGGACTCCTCTTCTGCACCATCTTCTTCCTCTCAGGCTGTTGTTACAAATAAACATGCTAGTTTACCATCTATTGATGAGACCAGGCTCAAAACCAAAAAGGTTTGGGTCTCTAAAACTAACTGATTGTTTATTATTGCAGGGTTCTCCAACATGCCAAAATAGCATCTGGTATGTAGACAGTGGGGGATCCATGCACATGACTGGGAACATCTCTCTTCTTCATGACTACTCTCAAGGAAAGAAGGGATTTGTCTCTTTTGGCAATGATGCTAGGGGTTACATCATCGGTAAGGGCTTTGTCTCCAATGGAGAAATCAAATTTGATGATGTTAATCATGTGGAAAATCTCAAGTACAACCTCTTGAGTGTCAGTCAAATGTGTGATAAAGGCCATGTTGCCCTTTTCACAAGTCAAAACTGTAGGATTCTGTCATCCAAAGTTTTGCCCGTGATTGACAAGGTGTTGGATGATCACACTCTCCTGAAAGCCACAGGACAGGAAGAGTGTATGCCTTAGATCTCTCTAAGAAGATAGATCTCAAAGGTAATCCTTGCCTATTTTCCAAAGCCTCTTTTCAAGAATCTAAACTATGGCACAGGAGGCTTGGTCATGTTAATCTCAAAAACATGAATCAGCTTAGCCACAATAGTTTAGTCAGAGGCTTACCAATAAAGGAGTTCCACTGTGATGAAACTTGCACTGCTTGTTTAAAAGAAAACAGCACAAGGTCTCATTTCCTCCTATTGAAGTGTCCAAGTCCACTGCCTGCTTGCAATTACTGCATATGGATCTATTTGGTCCTGTGAGAGTAATGAGCATGGCAAAGAAGAAATACTGTCTGGTAATTGTGGATGATTACTCCAGATTTGTATGGACTTTCTTTCTACATTCAAAGGATGAGGCTGCTCAGAAGATTATCCACTTTGTGCTGTACATTGAGAAGCAGTATTCCCTTCCAGTCAAGTGTATTAGGAGTGATAATGGAACTGAGTTCAGAAATCATACACTTGATGACTTCTATCTCTCAAAGGGAATCAAAAGGCAGTTCAGCATTCCAAGGACTCCGGAACAAAATGGAGTAGTGGAGAGAAGAACAGGACCCTCATTGAAGCTGCAAGGTCCATGCTGGCTGACTCAGGTTTGCCATTGACCTTTTGGGCCGAAGCTGTCACACAGCTTGTTATGTGCAAAATAGAGTTTTAGTAAATCAGAGGTTGATGAAGACTCCATATGAAGTTCTCCATCATTTGGCTCCACTGATTTCATTTTTCAAAGCATTTGGGTGTCCCTGTTTTATTCTCAACACAAAGGATCAACTCCACAAATTTGATCCTAAGGTGGATGCAGGATACTTTGTTGGTTATTCATCTACTTGCAAAGCATACAGAGTCTTCAACTGCAGAACAAAGATGGTTGAAGAAACTCTACATGTTAAGTTTATGAATCTCCAAAGGACAAGATTCCACAAAGTCCTGTGGAGTTATTTGATCTGGACATACTGCAATATGTTCCTTATCAAACTCCTGCTGTTGCTCCTGTCAACAGTTCACCACCTGGTGGTACTGCTGATGATGATGATGATTGCAGTACTCACCTCTTCAGGTTTAGTGATCAGCTGCCTGATTCAACTAGACCTGATGTTCCTGTAGCGCCAGTAGCACCATCCACAACAAATGCTGATGAGATTTCTTCGAATTCAACTTCCTTTGAATTACCATCCACTGATTGGTTTCAAGGAAATGATTCACCATCACCATCTGTTGCTGCTGAACCGGCTACAAACACTTGCACAGATCTCATTGTGTATCAAGATCTGAAGAATCACCCCATGTCTCAAATCATTGGTGATATCACTGCTGGAGTATCAACAAGAAGTCAATTGTCAAATTTCTGCTTCTATGCTCTCTTCATCAGTCAGCAAGAGCCAAAGAATTATCACATTGCTTTAAAGGACAATGGATGGGTTGATGCCATGCAGCTTGAGCTTCTTCAGTTCAAGAAACAGCAAGTGTGGGAACTGGTTCCTCTACCTCCAGGTAAGTGTGCAATAGGCACTAAATGGGTGTTTAGGAACAAAACTGATGAAAATGGGCTTATTGTTAAGAACAAGGCCAGACTGGTTGTTCAGGGGTTTGCACAAGAAGAAGGTATTGATTATGATGAAACCTTTGCCCCTGTAGCCAGACTGGAAGCAATTCGATTGTTTTTAGCTTATGCTGCTTATCAAAACTTAAAGTCTTTCAAATGGATGTCAAAAGTGCATTCTGTATGGAAAAGTTAAAGAAGAGGTTTATGTATGTCAACCTCCAGGCTTTGAGGACAACAAACATCCTAATTGGGTGTATAAGCTTGATAAAGCTCTTTATGGGTTAAAAACAAGCTCCCAGAGCCTGGTATGAGACATATCAAACTTTCTTCTGGAAAACAATTTCACTAGAGGCTCCATAGACAAGACTTTATTTATTAAGAAAGCTGGGCAGCATAATCTACTTGTTCAAATTTATGTAGATGATATTATTTTTGCATCCTCTGATCCAAAGTTGTGTGATGCCTTTACAAAGTTGATGCAACAGAAGTTTGAAATGAGTGCCATGGGAGAATTACAGTTCTTTCTGGGGTTGCAAATCAAACAAAAGGCTGATGGAATTTTATTCATCAATCCAAATATACAAAATCTTTTGCAAAAGTTTGATTTACAAAACTGTAAGCCCTGTTCTACTCCCATGAGCAGCACCACACAACTGGACTCAGATCAGAAAGGTAAAGTGGTTGATGAAACACTTTACAGATGTATGATTGGGTCCTTGATGTATTTAACAGCCTCTAGACCAGATATTATGTTTGCTACATGTGTTTGTGCTAGATTTCAGGCTGCACCTAAAGAGTCTCATCTGATTGCAGTCAAGAGGATCTTTAGATATCTGCAAGGCACTCCATCTCTAGGTTTATGGTATTCTATCAGACATTCTGGTAAATTAGTTGCTTTTTCTGACAGTGACTATGCAGGGTGTAAGTTGACCAGGAAATCAACTTCTGGTGGATGTCAATTCCTAGGCAACTGCTTGATTTCTTGGCAGAGCAAGAAACAGACCTCAGTTGCTACATCCACTGCGGAAGCTGAGTACATTGCTGCTGCAAGCTGTACATCTCAGGTACTCTGGCTTCAAAACCAACTTTTGGATTATGGCATTACAGAGACTAAGACTCCATTGTTAATGGATAGTGCTTCAGCTCTTTGCATTGTCAAAAATCCAGTCCAGCACTCTAGGACCAAACATATAGAGATCAGACACCATTTTATAAGGACTGTTTTGAAAAAGGTCTGATTGATCCTAAGTTTGTGCCCAGTGCTGATGAGCTTGCAGACATTTTTACTAAGCCTTTGGATAGTTCAACTTTCCAAAACCTGGTGTTAAGGCTTGGTCTGCTGCAGCTAGAATAGGTGACAACTACTGATGATCTCAGTAATTCATATTGATGATCATGAGTGCCTGTCACATATATGTACTGATGAGCTCTTTTAACCTCAGTACTTTTTATAACTACTGAAGGCTAAAAGTTCTCACAAGTACTGAAGTACTTCATCTGCTCTAAACTACTGAAGTAGTTACAACTACTGATGCAGTCATAACTACTGAAATCAGTAAAAACAGATAAGTACTGATGTCCTATGAAACAACTGAAATCAGCCATAAAGACTGATGAATGTGTTGAGGACAGTTTGAAACAGCTGAAAAGCTAAGATTTGACGAAAACAGCTGAAGAGAACTTTCTCTTCAGTCGTTTGTACCACTGCTGTTTCATTTTAAACAACTGAAGCAAAACACGTCTTCAGCAGTTTTATAACTACTGATGACCAATACCAAGTCTTCAGTTGTTTACAACAGCTGATGACAAAACCACTGTCTTCAGTAGTTTCATAACTACTGATGACAAACACCATGTCCTCAGTTGTTTCAATCACCTGAAGTCAAAACCACGGTCTTCAGTAGTTTTCTAAACTACTGATGCCTAACACCGCGACTTCAGCTGTTTCAACGTCTGAAAGGATAATACCATGTCAACGGTCGTTTAAAACTACTGATGACTAACACCACATCCTTCAGTCGTTCCTCACCCGTACCCTATAAATACCCTTAACCTGAGCTCTCCATGCTTTATCTTCTTCAAACCTAACGTTCCTCTCCAAAACACTTCCATGGCGTCTATGCAAATTAAACCGCGACACAACTGTGTTGCCTACCTCACAAAATCGCCGATCTGGACTAAGTTCGATACTGCTATCGATCTTATGGTTCAGTCCCCATACAACAAGGCATTCCTTCTGAACCCCGTTTTACATGCCGAATCCTTGAACCAATTTGGATGAACATACTGTTACAACTGAGGAGAGCCACACACAATCCCTCCGGTCGGTCGTCAAACAACAAAGAAGTAGTGATTACTCCTGCAACAATCCGTAAAATTCTTCAACTGAGTGATGCTACCTCTCCTGCTGGATATCCGAAGGGCACCATAGATCTCTCATTTGCTCGGCATGGATATCAAGGTGATCTCAGTGCCACCACCATCATGAAGAAACACTTTAATGACGCTGAGCGCCTGATCTTTCACATGGTCAATGTATGTTTGGCCCCTAAGACATCGTCTTGGGATCAAATGTCCACCAAATGGCAGCAGGTATTGTATTCTATCCTTGAGCAACAACCACTGAATTTTTCAGAATTAATATTTTCAGAGCTCAAATATGGCTCAAAAACTAACTGCCAACCGTTGGATACTCTATCCACGGTTCATAATGGCCATTATAATAGACCAGCTTAATGCTGAGGGACTTGTTGGCTTGGGAGTCCCTGCTACGGCTGTTTTGCCAGAAGTATACTCCCGGCACAACTCCGACCGGACACTCAAACGGCTGCCAAGCTGCGAAAACCCACGCAGCTGGAACCCACAGCCACCACCTCCAAATCCAATGTCCCGACCAAACCCACCAAAAAAAACCCAAATGGCTACTCAGGGAATTGAGTCCCCTGAGGATGCTCCTGCACAACAAACGCAGGATATATCCACTAGTCCAAACCCCCTAGTGGATACCATGACTCCTCCAGCCACAGCCGCTCAGGCTTCCTCTCAACAGGAGCCTGCAGCAACCCAAGGGGCACCTACTTATCTGGGATCTTCCTCACTTGAGGAGATTGCCATTGAAGAGCACCATCCACCCCAGGTGCACACTGCTTCTATACCCCTGTACCCCAAACAACCGCCCCTCACAGCCCAACTTTAATAGTTGCTCAAGTGCTGACTCAATTGCACTCCTCACCCCTCCCCAGAAACCACTTATTACTGGGAATACCTCTACAATTGAGGGGGAGGAACACAGTGCACTTGAGAACCCACAGCAAAGGGGTTTCCCAATTCTATCTCCTGGTGTAGAGAAGGAGCTTAGAATATCTAGTGAGGCTGCCACCTCCTCTGACTCAGCACATGACCAGAGTGAGGCTGGTAACATTGCTAAGACCTCCCTAGAGGCAACAGCTGATGATGGACATTGTCCTGAGGCTGGAAGTCCCCAGTACCAAGCACAAGGGGCACATGCACCAACTGGTCTACACCCAGCGCATGTAAATCCTGCTCTAAGCAGGAGGTCAGGTGATTCAGTATCAACTGATGATGACCTGAGCTTCTTCTTCGATGTAGTTGCTCAAAACACCATTCTAGAGGATGAGGTTAGCAGACTCCAAGAGCTGCTGGCCAAGATGTCTCAGGATGCAAGTCCATCTGCCACCATCATACACCCACATGGCACCTTCCCTGAAGGTTTCCCAAACACAGAGCCACCCCAAAATCAACCACCCGCCTCTGCTTCAGGCCCTACTTCTCAGGAACAGAACCCTCCTGAGCAAATAGGTGCTATCTCCGAAACTCCCTCCCTCTCATCACCCCCATAATCACTGATATAGTGATCAAAGCCTTGATGAGAGGCTTTCCTCAACATTACAGCCCCTGGTTGATGCTGCTGTCCACAAGACTCTTCTGCGGTACCAACCCTTCCTCCAATGCAACCAAAAAGGGGGAGGGTACTGCAGGTGAAAGATAGAAAGAGAAGAGATCTGAGGAAGAGGAGGAACAAGAAAAGCAACCTCTGCTCACTACAAGCAAAAGAGAAGTGCTGATGATCATACTGCTGAAGAAAAATCCTTGGAGGAGCTGGTCAAAGAAGCTGACACCACACACACCGCTCCATGGATAAAATAATTGAACAACTATTCAGGCAGGGGTTTGACACAGCCACACTGGACAGTGAGATCAGAAGGTTAGAGGTACAAGAGATACAAACCCGATGGGCAGGGTACGATGCTCTTGAGAAAGAGAGGTTGGAAATAATGATCCGCTTTATTGCAAAATACTTGGGAAGATCATTAATGGAGATCCGCGCATGGTCCAGGGACAGCATTCTGGCTATAGCCACCAGAATCTGTCTGTCTGAGCAATTCAACAAAGGGATCATTGTGGAAGCCCTTGATGAGGCTGGGGCTGGCAAAAGGTTAGAGATGGCTAAACTTCAAAAGCCAAATTAACTACAAGGATGCTAGATCAACCTTCCCTTCCACACTCAAACAGATCCTATCCCTCAAATCTCCCAACCACCTCTAAGCCAAATCCAACATCCTCTCTCTTCAAAACCAATCCCTTCACCAACCCACCATCATCCAGTGATGTACCCCGTAGAAGGAGAAGGGTGCTGAGGATGGAAGAAGAAGCGAAGAAGAGATGAAGATGATAGTCTGCCACTCTCTGCTGTTCTAAAGCTACCAAAACCCAGAGTCATCCATGATCACACCTGACTCTCAAGGGAAATGGTCAGAGTCAAGATAGAAGAAGAAGAACAGCAGAAACAGCACGATGAGCAACTGTTGAAGATGGTTGACAAGGAATTTCCTCAGTCATCATCTATTCAAGCCATGAAAGGGCATGCTCAAAGCTGTACACTCTCAGACCCACCTTTCAGTATCAGAAGGAGAGAGTGAGAGTATGGCCAGACCCCAGGGTGAGTTCTAGAATCCATAAAAGAACTATCCCACACAGATACAACGGCCAAGTACGAAAAACAATAGAATCTACCATCATGTTGGCCGTTGTAGTCTCACCTTGGGAAATCATTGATGAATTCAAGAAAGCTCACCAAGCAAAGAAGACACCTCAAGCCTTACTAGAAAACAAGATGATTAAGAAGGGTTGTTGTACAAAAGCTTGAAGACATCCAAAAGAATGAGCTCCAGTTACTCCTTGAAGGCAACCATCCTGATGAATTTGTATACAGGGAGGTAACTACGGTGGAGTTGAAAAATGGCAGGACCATGAAGTACTTATCAGAGTACTATGGTCCAGAGTTCTTCTTCGAAGGAGGAGCTGAAGAACTCTCTCAGAGGAACAAATTGTTCTCCTTGAGGCCTATTTCGTGAGTCGTACAGACTCATTATGGGGAAGTGAATCTCATGAATGGGATAAACAACTCTGTGTCCAATTCCCCAAAACAGAGTTCCCATTCATACTCTGCCAAACAAATATTTGAGGTTCTTCCCAGGCCGGAGCGTACATGGGTCATCTTCTCTACTGATCAAGAAGGAAAAAGACCAACATTTTTGCCATCAATAAGTGGGAGTATAAATAAGTTAGAGGTTTTGGCTGCATTGGTTCAGGGGGAGTTTGTTGGACCAAAAGAACCAATGAGCCAAGATCAGAAAACCTCTAAGTCCCACACGGTATCACAACAACTGCTGAAAGCCTCATCAGTAGTTTGACAAGTGCTGAAGACTTCAACAGCTGAAGATCAAGTGCTGAAGACAACTGCTGAAGAACAAAGTGCTGAAGTACAACAGCTGAAGAACACAAGTGCTGACTGAAAGACCAAAGTACTGAAGAACAACAGCTGAAGAGTTCACAAGTGCTGAAGATCAACAACTGATGTACAAAGTCTGAAGACAAAGACTGAAGACATCAGCTGATGATATCTACTGAAGTCATCAGCTGATGAAACGCCTGAAGGTCAAAGTCTGAAGATCAAGTACTGAAGCCTCAGTAGTTTGTCACAACTGCTGAAGAGTACTTCTTAAGTAGTTGTGATATCAGTAGTTTTATTTTCTTGTCTCAGTAGTTTTGTAAAACGACTGAAGAGCTTATTCTTCAGTCGTTGTAGTTTCAGTTTTATATTTTGTACTTAACTTGCTTATGTTCTCAGTAGTTGTGAACATTTCAGTAGTTTGTTAAGAATAGTATTTCTGTATGGATCTGCCAGTTGTCACTTTCCGTGATAACAGCAGTGACTGTTGCACTCTATATAAGGAGTGACAACCCATTGTAATCATGAGCGATATGAGCATTGAATGGAATGATTGATTGATTCGATTAGAAATATTCTACATCTATAAACATTCCTAGAAATCAGAAATTCATATTCTCTCCCTATAATCGTATGCGATCTTAACGCTTACAAGTATCGATTGCTTGCTACAATTTGTCTAATTCGTGTTTGTATTCCGCTGCTTTATATTCTGATACATCAACTTGTGATCACTGATCCTGTCACTGAAGCACTATCCATTAACAATGGAGTCTTAGTCTCTGTAATGCCATAATCCAAAAGTTGGTTTTGAAGCCAGAGTACCTGAGATGTACAGCTTGCAGCAGCAATGTACTCAGCTTCCGCAGTGGATGTAGCAACTGAGGTCTATTTCTTGCTCTGCCAAGAAATCAAGCAGTTGCCTAGGAATTGACATCCACCAGAAGTTGATTTCCTGGTCAACTTACACCTGCATAGTCACTGTCAGAAAAAGCAACTAATTTACCAGAATGTCTGGTAGAATACCATAAACCTAGAGATGGAGTGCCTTGCAGATATCTAAAGATCCTCTTGACTGCAATCAGATGAGACTCTTTAGGTGCAGCCTGAAATCTAGCACAAACACATGTAGCAAACATATATCTGGTCTAGAAGCAGTTAAATACATCAAGGACCCAATCATACATCTGTAAAGTGTTTCATCAACCACTTTACCTTTCTGATCTGAGTCAGTTGTGTGGTGCTGCTCATGGGAGTGGAACAGGGCTTACAGTTTTGTAAATCAAACTTTTGCAAAAGATCTTTTGTATATTTGGATTGATGAATAAAAATTCCATCAACCTTTTGTTGATTTGCAACCCCAGAAAGAACTGTAATTCTCCCATGGCACTCATTTCAAACTTCTGTTGCATCAACTTTGTAAAGGCATCACACAACTTTGGATCAGAGGATGCAAAAATGATATCATCTACATAAATTTGAACAAGTAGATTATGCTGCCCAGCTTTCTTATAAATAAAGTCTTGTCATGGAGCCTCTAGTGAAATTGTTTTCCAGAAGAAAGTTTGACAATGTCTCATACCAGGCTCTTGGAGCTTGTTTTAACCCATAAAGAGCTTATCAAGCTTATACACCCAATTAGGATGTTTATTGTCCTCAAAGCCTGGAGGTTGACATACATAAACCTCTTCTTTAACTTTTCCATACAAAAATGCACTTTTGACATCCATTTGAAAGACTTTAAGTTTTTGATAAGCAGCATAAGCTAAAAACAATCGAATTGCTTCCAGTCTGGCTACAGGGGCAAAGGTTTCATCATAATCAATACCTTCTTCTTGTGCAAACCCCTAACAACAGTCTGGCCTTGTTCTTAACAATAAGCCCATTTTCATCAGTTTTGTTCCTAAACACCCATTTAGTGCCTATTGCACACTTACCTGGAGGTAGAGGAACCAGTTCCCACACTTGCTGTTTCTTGAACTGAAGAAGCTCAAGCTGCATGGCATCAACCCATCCATTGTCCTTAAAGCAATGTGATAATTCTTTGGCTCTTGCTGACTGATGAAGAGAGCATAGAAGCAGAAATTTGACAATTGACTTCTTGTTGATACACCAGCAGTGATATCACCAATGATTTGAGACATGGGGTGATTCTTCAGATCTTGATACACAATGAGATCTGTGCAAGTGTTTGTAGCCGGTTCAGCAGCAACAGATGGTGATGGTGAATCATTTCCTTGAAACAATCATTGGATGGTAATTCAAAGGAAGTTGAATTCGAAGAAATCTCATCAGCATTTGTTGTGGATGGTGCTACGGCGCTACAGGAACATCAGGTCTAGTTGAATCAGGCAGCTGATCACTAAACCTGAAGAGGTGAGTACTGCAAACATCATCATCATCAGCAGTACCACCAGGTGGTGAACTGTTGACAGGAGCAACAGCAGGAGTTTGATAGGGAACATATTGCAGTATGTCCAAATCAAATAACTCCACAGGACTTTGTGGAATCTTGTCTTTGGAGATTCATTAAACTTAACATGTAGAGTTTCTTCAACAATCTTTGTTCTGCAGTTGAAGACTCTGTATGCCTTGCAAGTAGATGAATAACCAACAAAGTATCCTGCATCCACCTTAGGATCAAATTGTGGAGTTGATCCTTTGTGTTGAGAATAAACAGGGACACCCAATGCTTTGAAAAATGAAATCAGTGGAGCCAAATGATGGAGAACTTCATATGGAGTCTTCATCAACCTCTGATTTACTAAACTCTATTTTGCACATAACAAGCTGTGTTGACAGCTTCGGCCCAAAAGGTCAATGGCAAACCTGAGTCAGCCAGCATGGACCTTGCAGCTTCAATGAGAGTCCTGTTCTTTCTCTCCACTACTCCATTTTGTTCCGGAGTCCTAGGAATGCTGAACTGCCTTTGATTCCCTTTGAGATAGAAGTCATCAAGTGTATGATTTCTGAACTCAGTTCCATTATCACTCCTAATACACTTGACTGGAAGGGAATACTGCTTCTCAATGTACAGCACAAAGTGGATAATCTTCTGAGCAGCCTCATCCTTGAGTGTAGAAAGAAAGTCATACAAATCTGGAGTAATCATCCACAATTACCAGACAGTATTTCTTCTTTGCCATGCTCATTACTCTCACAGGACCAAATAGATCCATATGCAGTAATTGTAAGCAGGCAGTGGACTTGGACACTTCAATAGGAGGAAATGAGACCTTGTGCTGTTTTCCTTTTAACAAGCAGTGCAAGTTTCATCACAGTGGAACTCCTTTATTGGTAAGCCTCTGACTAAACTATTGTGGCTAAGCTGATTCATGTTTTTGAGATTAACATGACCAAGCCTCCTGTGCCATAGTTTAGATTCTTGAAAGAGGCTTTGGAAAATAGGCAAGGATTGCCTTTGAGATCTATCTTCTTAGAGAGATCTAAGGCATACACTCTTCCTGTCCTGTTGGCTTTCAGGAGAGTGTGATCATCCAACACCTTGTCAATCAAGGGCAAAACTTTGGATGACAGAATCCTACAGTTTGACTGTGAAAAGGCAACATGGCCTTTATCACACATTGACTGACACTCAAGAGGTTGTACTTGAGATTTTCCACATGATTAACATCATCAATTTGATTTCTCCATTGGAGACAAAGCCCTACCGATGATGTAACCCTAGCATCATTGCCAAAAGAAACAATCCCTTCTTTCCTTGAGAGTAGTCATGAAGAAGAGAGATGTTCCCAGTCATGTGCATGGATCCCCCACTGTCTACATACCAGATGCTATTTTGGCATGTTGAAGAACCCTGCAATAATAAACAATCAGTTAGTTTTAGAGACCCAAACCTTTTTGGTTTTGGGCCTGGTCTCATCAATAGATGGTAAACAAGCATGTTTATTTGTAACAACAGCCTGAGAGGAAGAAGATGGTGCAGAAGAGGAGTCCTTTGGCTAGACCTCCTTTTCTGTGGTTTCAACATAGGAGAATCTAGTTGGTTAACTCTACCAACAGATGTTGTACCATCATCACCAGCTGTGTCTGATTTTGTGATAAAGCTTTCAGCTCATCAGACACATTGCTAGTGGAGTTAGATAAGTTCCTATGTTGTACCTTCTTCTTTTGAGCACCCTCAGCTGTCACCTGTTTAACTCCTTCCTTTTGGATTGCTTTAAGGACTTAAGGGTTACAGGATTTGATGTTGCTGATACAAATGTGGTCTCAAACTCAGTTTTCATTTTTACCATTTTCTCATTAATTTCTTCCTTTTGTTTGAGTTTGGAACCTCTTTTGTACCAACAATCATCTGTAAGATGATTGAACAAACCACATACTTCACATGGTTTCTTCTTCATCTAGGTTGATCATCAACTAAAGATGGTGAAGACCTTGTTCTTCAATGCTTTGCAAGCATTGGTTGCTTTCTTGACAGCATCTTTAGTAGTCTTCAAACTCTTTCTCTACTGCCAGTTTTCTTCTCTTCAGTACTGACAGCAGTTGAAGTTTGAACTTCAGGAGTTGAATCCTGCTCTCCAGTCCTTTCAGGACCTTCAGGATTGACTCCTGAGTTGATCAACTTATTGATCATGTGAATGTCAGCATTTGGACCATCAACATCAGCTGATAGGTTCAAGGAGGACTTGATACTGACTGCTACTTCTGATTGTGCTGTATCAGAAGGTAGATCACATGACTTGATGGATTGGTTATCACTCTCACACCATCAGATTCTACCTCTGCTCTTGGGGTAAAATCTGTAGGTGGAGCAGTGTGATTGTAACAATTCCAAACTTCACATTTGAAGCAGATTGCTTACTAAGAAGCATTTCAAAACTTTGCATGATTGTACCCATCTATCACACTCGACCTGGGTAACTGCAAGGGTTTCTTTGAGATCTTTGTACTTCTCTAAAAGTACATCTTCTCTAGCCTTATCATCATTATTTTGCAATTCAGTTATAAACCTCATCATTTTATCTTGAGCACAAACTCAAACTCAGCTTTGTTTTTGGAAATTACTTGTTCTAGCTCAATGTTCTTATTAATTAAAGCTACATTTGCTTCTCTAATGGAAGCAAATGCTGCTATGCATGTTCAGAACATAATTGGCTTTTGCCTCAGAGGATACCTGTGATACCTGTGGTGTAGAGGCATTGGAGGATGAAGTATCAGCAGACTCCAAAGCCATAAGAGCTAGATTCCCAAAGGGACTGTCACCACCATGTTGACCAGCACCTGAGAACAGTTGATCATGACCAGACAAGTCATCTGGTAAACTGCTCCAGTCAACATCCTGGGTGAAGAAGCTGTGTTGTTGAGATGAGGTTGTTGATGAGATAGGGAAGGCTGAGGTTCTGGTAATGCATGAGGTTGTGGTGTCATAGGAACTTGAACTTGACTTGACTGTGGCATGTAATAACAAGGGTACTGATAAGGCATTTGACCCTGAGGAACAAAATATGCCGGAGATGGTTTTGAGTGATGACTAGATGTGACAGGATGTTGCCCTCTGTTTTGTTGACTGTTGCCAGGAAAAGTCACAAAGGGTGCAGTAGAGTTTGATCCAGTTGATCTACACTCTCTTGCAAAGTGTCCAAGCCGTTGGCATTTGTGACACCTCAACTTGCTCTTGTCAAAACCAACTTTGGTTTTGCCAGAGAGTCCTGGGAATTTTCTCCAGTTCTTTTGTAGAACTTCTGAGATCTGATATTTATCAAGGCCATTTGGCTCAAAATATCCATCTCTTCTAAGTCATCATCAGCAATCCCCTTGAGATCATCCATAATGAAACATAAATTGTCATTATTACCTCAGTAAACTGACCATCAACACTTACAAATGCAGAATTAGAAGTGCTCGAAGAGAATTAATATGCTCATCATACTGGCATTCAGATGCAGCATATTCTGACTCATGACCCACCAAGGCAGTGTTGCCTTGTATAAAGTCTTCAGTGAGCTTTCCAGATGAAGACAGCTTTCTCTTCTGTTCTATCTCTCTCTCAAAGTGAGCATTTCCCATGGAGTTGGGTGAGAGATAGTTTGTCCAAACTTGCACTGGAGCGTAGGACAATAGTATATGTGTCCCATCTCTCAGGCAGTGATCTGAGAAATCTGTTATTCATCTGAATATTGGTGTATTCAAGTTTGACCATTTTAGTTCAGAGATCAAACAAAAACCGCTCAATATGTTGAGTCAGTGTCTCACCCTTCTATGAGAGAATGTCTCATATTGTTGGGCAAGAATTTCTCTATTATTTGCCAAGACCTCATCTGTTCCTCCAAATTGTTCTTTCAAAGCAATCCAGAGGTCATGGCAGTTTCATGATGCATTAGCCCAGAATAGATTTCATTGGGCAAGCCATGGCCAGAATTCCATGGGCTTTTGCATCAATCTCAAGCAACTTTTTATCCTCATCTGAGTATTGCTCCCTCCTCTTCGGAACCATTTGATTGGTTCCGGGTTATTCACCATAGGCTTGTGTGGACCATGTACCACAGATGTCCAACACCCTGCGCTGTTAACAGACAGGTGATGGAGCATACGTCTTTGCCATATGTTATACTCATTCCTACCAGCATAGGAGGCTTGGTTGAGGAACCAGTATGTGAGGATCATTGGAGGGAGTGGTCATTTTCAGTTCAAAAAAACAGTTAGTTCAAGTTTAAAAAGAAGTTTTAGACAAACCACAACAACTCAATGAGAACCAAGAAAAGATCTCAGGATGAATGAGCAGAAATACAGAAAAATTCAATCTCTATACCGTTTCTTGCAAAACAAAAGCTAATTCAATCAAACTTGGATCTTGAATAGCAGTTTCAATGATCAATTATTAGATCGATCAATGATTACCTGCTCTGATACCATTTGACAGGATCAGTGATCACAGTTTGATGTAACAGAATATAACGCAGAATACGGAATACAACGAATTAGACAATTGTAGCAAGCTAACATATATGAGCATTAAGATCGCATACAGTTATAGGGAGAGTATTTTTTTTCTCATTTCTGGGAATGTTTATAGATGAAGAATATTTCTAATCGAATCAATTATTCATTCCATTCAATTCATCACATTTCATTCAATCATTACAATAGGTTGCACTCCTTATATAGAGTGCAACAGTCACTGCTGTTATCACGGAAAGTGACAACTGGCAGATCCAATACAGAAATAACTATTCTTAACAAACTACTGAAATGTTCACACTATGAGACATATCAGCAGTTAAGTACAAATTAAAACTACTGAACTACAACGACTGAAGAACAAGCTCTTCAGTCGTTTTACAAAACTACTGAAACAAAGAAAATAAAACTACTGATATCACAACTACTGAAGAAGTACTCTTCAGCAGTTGTGACAAACTACTGAGGCTTCAGTACTTGATCTTCAGACTTTGACTTCAGCGTTTCATCAGCTGATGACTTCAGTAGATATCATCAGCTGATGTCTTCAGTCTTTGTCTTCAGACTTTGTACATCAGTTGTTGATCTTCAGCACTTGTGAACTCTTCAGCTGTTGTTCTTCAGTACTTTGGTCTTCAGCTAGCACTTGGTGTTCTTCAGCTGTTGTCTTCAGCACTTTGGTTCTTCAGCAGTTAAGGTCTTCAGCACTTGATCTTCAGCTGTTGAAGTCTTCAGCACTTGTCAAACTACTGATGAGGCTTTCAGCAGTTGTTGTGATACCGTGTGGGACTTAGAGGTTTTCTGATCTTGGCTCATTGGTTCTTTTGGTCCAACATACCACATTCACTACTGGATCACCTTTACCTCCAAGTGGGGTAGAGGACAAAACTATCGGACTAAATCGTATGGTGTTGAAGCTGTTTAACTGGCGACGACGAGAAGACTGACATCAACGCTACGACAGCTGATGGAGCTAACTACTGCACATCACAGCAGATCTCTCAATAGGCAGAGAGATCTCCCACTCAAAGTGCATAAAGCCGAATCAGCAAAGAGATTGAAGAGTTGGAGTCATCTAATAGATCTATCATGCTCAAGCTTAAGGGATCCAAAGAAGCTCTGAAGATCAAAGAAGATGATGACATGGTGATGATGATGATGAAGAGGATAATGATGAAGAGGATGAGGATGACACAGAGGATGGAGGAGATTGTAGATACCTATGTACCTAGTTTATGAGCTTAATGTAACAAGTGGTATCAGAGCCAAGCTTCTTGATTTACGTGTGATTCAATCGATTGTTATAAAAAATGTGTTTTTCACACAAAAAAACACAATCTTTTTGTTGTCAAACTTTTTGGACGTCTTCCAGATCTTAAAGTTAACGTTTTTTTCCGGCATACGGTAATTAGGGTTCTTGAAAAATTCGTGTTTTTGCATCAAATACCTTAAACCTTCAAATTTTCAAGTTTCAGTAGCTTCAGTCGCACGATGACTCAATCGCACGACTAAATTCATACGCATCCCTCATACGCACGATTGGTCTCATTCGTACATCTATTCGCACGACTGAATTACCCATTCACATTGTTCATTCGCACCTGTCATACGCACGATTGAGCCATCCGCATTTGCTCATTCGCACCTCTGAGTCAACCGCATTGTTCAATCGCACGAAGTGTTCAATTGCATACCTCATTCGCACAAGTTAAATAGTTTATTCCAAAGTTCAAAGTTGATAATAAGGAGGATCAATATTCAACGTTCACCGTCGGAAGGGACTCTAGGATTCAAAATCTATTACTTTTAGAAAATGAAGTGGGAAATCATAACAAACCCCCTAAGCTATATAAGTTAGATGATTATCCACAAGGAAGAAGATTTGAAATATACTTAAAAGAGTAGTAGATCCCAATCTGTGGGAGTCGATAGAGATAGGATATAGTATGACCTGTAGTGCAGATGGAGTCAAACTCACCTTAGCGGTATGATGACGACAAAAGGTAAAGTACAATGATAGAAGAAGTATATGCGTTGTTGACTCAGTCAATTCCTAAGGACATCTTCCATCAATTTTCTGAGAACAAGCAAGCTAAAAAGCTATGGGATGCATTGGAAAAGAGGTATGAGGGTAATGCATCGTTGAAAGCTTGAAGGCTAAAGCATTGAAGAAGGAGTGAACAACTTCTCGTCAATAGGAAAGGAGAGCTTGGACGATGTCATTGATCGATTCTACCATCGATGAGGAGCTGCACACGCATGAGTTACTACGTCTATGGAAGATAAAGTTTCAAACTTTGCAGATGGTTTGCCCGAGAAGTGGAGTTCATTTGTCTCCAACCTCAGACAGAATGATATGCTAGCGAAGTTAGACATCAACGACTTCATTCTGAAACTGCGGGAGGAAGAGTTGAGGATGAAGTACAGGGCCCAAAAGTCTTCATATGATCAGAATCCGGCACTTTACAACTCAACCCCACAAGCCAAAACGTTTGGGAGCACCACTTCAAACGAGTTTGTGGTCAAGTTCAGCTGGTCCATCACAAGCTACTACTTCAGGATCTGACACGTCAGGGTCGTCTGGTACCCAATACATACCACCTGAAGCAAATGCTACAAAAATAAAGATCGAGAATCTCATGAATGTGACAGTAGAGGTAGCAAAAGAGCACATGGATCTCTTAGCAGCTGTTGTCCACTCCTATGATGGGCTAGTTTTAGGAAAATTGGGAACTGTCATCTGGCAGACGAGGACTATGAGCAGGTAGACGAGACAGAGTTAGAAAGAATAGACATAAATGTGGCCTAGAGTGTTGTTCGAGAGTAAGAGTTTGTCAAGAAGACCGGACAGAATCTGATTGCCACTAAGGACACACCTTTTGGCGACAAGACAAAAGTTACCTGCTTCAATTGTGGGGAAAAAGGCACTTCAAACGTGAATGTGTGAAGCCCAAGACGACGGAAAATGGGAATCCTTCTCATCTTTCACTCGTCAGGAAGCCACAAACAGCCCTACTTCGTCGAGCAAGGATCCTAAAGCCTTAACAGCTCATGATGACGAAGGACAAGTTTGGAGCTTCAGGTTTGTGTCTCCGGGAGAATCAAACATTGCTAGTGTCGAGGATCTAGATGACGACTCATCAAGTGAGGTGATATTGCAGTGGAGCTTGCAATGTCAAATGTTGAAGAATCTGCAAAAGTAGTTGATCACATGCCTGAAGAAGGGAAAGTCCAAAAAGTCCAGAATCACCAGAACCATAGAAGTTAGACACTGCTTTAATGGCTGATTCAACCTTACCCTCTCATGTAAGTACCACTACTCAACTTTTCAATGATCATGCTTGTTCTGATTGTAATAAATTTAAGGAAAGCATTGATATGAATTTGTTAGGTTATTAGACCATAATGATAACTTAGTAAAGGACTTACAACTGTGCATTGAAGCCAATAGAGTCTTAAAAACAAATGAGCACAGCTATAAGAAAAGATAGAACTCTTGAATAAACAACTTAGGGAAACTGAAGTTGTAGCCTTTAATGAAGCTAATGACATTAAGTTCTATCTAAATCCCTAGAAGACACTAAGAAACAAAAGCAGTTTTGGAAGTAGAAGTAAATTCACTAAAACAAAAACTGCATAATTGGACAAGTTCATCCCACATTGTCTAACACTTAGTGAAGAGAGCGCAATAATGGGAGGGTTTGGGATATAAAGTGGTACCACCACCACATGAGACCTTGATTAATGCAAAAAGTAAAAATAAACAATAACCAATCAAGGATCATGTGGTGTCCACTCCTCTTGTAAGTGATCCAGATTCCATATGTAAACCAAATGAATGTGTCACAAAAACAAAGGATACCACTTCAAAATCAAAAGGTAAAATGCCTGGGTTAATCTGGATGACAATTTGAAAAGGTTAAAATAAAATCTGGTTCAACAAAGTCTATTTCTGAACAAGAAATACCAAACAATTAACCAATCACGTGCTTCATGTCTAAGTCCAAATAAACAAAAAGGAAAAATATGTTAACAATGTCCAAACAATTAATTTTGTTAAACAAGAGAAAAACATCTAAACAAGAAGTGTCAAAAACCAAACAGAGTAAAGTCTCGTGTGTTCATATACTTCTCCACAGAAATAGGAATCGTCAAGTTGAAAGTAGATCATGCTACAACTGTGGAAAGTATGGGAACATAGCGTCTTATTGTCCTTATATCAGACACCAAAGAAAAAGATTGAACTTTATGACACTAAAGCAAGTTCTTCCAAAAGAAGCTCCATGACTCCACAAAAAGAGTCAAGTGAACCTAAAGTTCAACCTATCAGCCAGTCGTCTGTTTATCACAAAGGCCTTACACAAAGTGGCTTATGGAAAGAAAAGTCTTTGTCTGGAAATGAGAAAACAATAAGACATTGATCTCCATCACCCTCAAATGGACAATGGGTATAGTTTATGATGTGTGATGCCTCTAGGACACCCAAGCGGTTAAGGATTGGGTCCCTCACCTTAACTAATGTTTTCAATTGAATGTTGCAGGGTGTTCGCTATAGTGCTAAAACAATCACTGGATTTTAGATAGCGGAGCATCAAGGCATATGACTGGAACCGGACATCCTATCAAACATCAAACAAATCAAAGGATGTCATGTTTCTTTTGCTAGAAACAAAGGAGGGTTATCACTATCAAGAGAGAAGGTAAGGAACCAGAAAGTTAAGTTGAGAAGGTAAACTATGTTCAACAACTTCAGAATAACCTGCTTTCGTTTCCTAACTATGTGAAAAGGGATTTAAGGTAGTTTTTGACAATATAGAAGTGCGATGTCCTGAAAAAGGACTATGTGATTTCAGAGGAACAGTACTAATGCCAGCCTCAAGATATAATGATCTTTATGTCTTGGTCTATCAAAGGCCTCCAAACGGATCATCAGTTCAGTGCTTCTTGTCAAAGCTATGAGAAGGATTCTATCTCCTGGTGTATAGGAGAAGGGGCACATCAATCCACAGAAGATGAACCACTTGTCCAGAATGGTCTAATGCGAGGAGTCAATGTCAAGAACTTCCAAACTCCCGAATTTTTTGTAGCCTGCAAGAAAGGCAAACAGACTAAGAAGTCTCATAGGCAGAGAAAGTATTCTACTGGAACTGCCTCTTGAGCTTCTCCACATGGATCTGTTTGCTCCAGTCAGTACAAGAAGCATCGTAGGGACTTGTACGCTATGTAGTTATGATGACTATCAGATTTTCTTGGGTGATATTTCTGAAATCAAAATCAGAAATATTGAGTCATTCAAAGATTGGTAACTACATGGAGGTTCTTCTACAAGCTGAAGGAAGACAAGTAAGCTCAACCAAAACAGAACCGAGTTTTTCAAGAACCAATGGAGGGCTTTCTGCACAAAGAAAAGGGGAATTGTTACTCAGGTACTTAGCATTATTCAGATGAAAGGGGTTGCTGAGAGAAGAATCGTAGCTTAATAG